>JAPMOQ010008021.1:1430725-1472508 GCA_026543055.1 Argiope trifasciata | reverse complement strand
TTTTCCCCCATTTCGTTTTTCTCGTTAAGCGAGTCATTTTTTCCCCCCATTTCGTTTTTCTAACTAAGCGAGGTTTTTCCCATCATGTGCAGTAGAGTCAATAATCTGTTAAGAGCGAAATATGTTGTAATTTTGAGAAGGTGCGCATGAAACGGAAATATCATGTCCGAAATAGGGAAGTTTTCAATTATTACCAAGGAATATGTTCCAAAACGTATGTCAAACTAGTTAAAGGTGTCGTATTAACGAGTATCGGATTAGTGAAAGACTACTGTACTTAGTTTTCCTAGTTGCCTAATAACTGAATTTGAAAATCTATATTTATAAATTCTGTGCATTATAAAACATTAGGTATTATTAATCCTTCATCAAATACAATTGGTACGGTTTCTAAAAGTTTTATTACTTTCACGTAATTATTAGACTATTTACAAATATTGAATGACCACTTCAATAATAATATGAGCAAATATGAATGCCGTCGAACCAAAATAAATATTTTCAAGAAGTCATTTCAAAAAACATCGTATCACTGAAAGGGGGCGCATTAGCCCCTGGGGGTAAATACCCCTCAACATGCGATAGCAGAAGTCTGACTTCTAGCTCATATGATATCACTCATTCACTTGCACAACCCTTTTTTACAGGGGGGAGGGGATCACTTTCACACATCTCATAGATAGAGCACAGGGTGAAGAACAACCATGTCCGAGCCAAGACTCGCTACTCCTATGCTAAAATAAAGCTTAATCTAAATTAAATCATGATCACATTGAAATATGAAATTAATCGACTGGTTATATTAACTGTTCGGGGCTAGTAATGTGACTGTCTCCCCTTTTGCTTAGATTTTTATGCTTGGCGGGAGAGTTTCAATTAAATCTTTTAAATACAGTTTCGAATTAGCGATTCCTCGAAATTATTAGAAATCAAAGCGGGGTTATTTTAATAGTCTTCGTATGTTATAAGTCTTACTTAATGGTTTTTCACATAGAAGCATATAAAAAATTACTTTAATCTTTCGAGTCTTTTTTGATAAGTCCATTCCAATAAATTACATTCTCATTATTACTAGACAATTGGAAATTTATTTGAAAATAAACTTGTTTTTAGATTTTTTAAACAAAAATGTTAAAAACGGGTATCGAATGAATTCCACTATCTTTCATGTAATATCTACATAAAATATCTCCACCAGAAGGCATGATTAGGTACTGGGAAACAGAGAAGTTAGATATAGACTTTTAATATACTATATTTTTACAAAAAGATTATAATCCTTTTTGTCAAATATATTAAGATATGTCAAAAAAAATATTTTGACATAAAAATAACATTTTTTAGATGACTGATAGTTAATTACCAATTAGTTAAAAGCTTCATTTCCCAATTTAAAAATTACAGGGTCAAAAAAAATTAATAATCTAAATTAAAGATCATTATGATTTTCCTACTTTGAAATAATAAATCGACTTCATGTAATACACAAAAATCGAACATCCGAAATAGAGGAGGATGGAAAAGTTTTATTAAAATCACATTCCAAAAATCACAAACAGGTATACAAAAAGTTACAAAAACATTTTATGCATTATATACAAGAATGCATTTTGTTAGGGAAAAAAAATAGTATGAGCCTACATATTGTTTTATCATTAAAATGATACTTTTTAAGAATATGCGTTCTTGAAATTTAAAAAAAAAAGATAATGAAGAATATTTTATAAAATGAAAATATTGTTATTTTACCTTTATTCTAAAGGTAAATTTCCTGTTGTGAATAATTGCCTCAGCCACACATGCTTCTTTCTTAAAAAGCTTTTCAAAGTTTTCAAAGATTGCTCAGTGCCAATAGCGCTAACAACTACTTTTTTAGTTTGCTTGATTTCTCGAAGTCCCACGAATTCCATGTTTCGTAAGTGCTTCCTCCGCTCTGCGTATAGAGTCGGAATCAATTGGCATCCTTGGAAATATTTTACTATCGATATAAATAGGCTTCATATGTATGCCTCTTTCCTCAACAATTGCATCAAAATACAAAGTTCGAAATTTACCCAGAAGGGCAAACCTGTGGTAAGTAACAACAGCGCGTTTTGATAACTGACTATATTTATTTACAGAAAATGGTATAATTTCCCTGACTTCATACTGATTGTAGAAACGAAGAGTCAAACAAAACCTGAAGAACTCTAAACACAAAGAAGCTGCAGAAAACGATGGACCTTTAAGACTGGGAGAGAGAGATTGATTATGTGATTTGCTGTGACTGATTACGTAATTCGCTGATTCAGCGACATGGAGGAAAAGTCTGAGAAATGCATTGAAAGGCATGAGACCTTGTTGACCATATCTCGTCAAAATTTCTTCATCATCAGCCCACAAAACCAATACTCGAAAAGCAAGTTTTACAACATCCTGGTTACAAATAAATTTGAAATCCTCCCATAAAGGTGAATCGATATCAAGGGGCAATAGGTTTTTCGTTTCACAGATTTTGATTTGCTTATCCATTTCGGCCACAATAGGAGAGAAATTAAGAGGAGGTATACCCGTTTTTCTGATTTTAATGTTCGCTAAAAACTTAGAAACAGTCCAAGGAAAACTCAAGAATTTGGCATTGTTATCATTATATGTAATTATGTACCAAGCGGAGGCTTTTTGTAAAATATGGACATCAATTTCCTTAGCATCAGCATCATCTTTAAATTCTTCGAGAAATTCCTCATGCATGCTTTTCGAGAGCCTCTTAATGCATCTCACAACTACCTTCTCTATTTCATCACGGTCTTTCCGTTCTTGAAAGCGGCAATGCAAATTAGTAAACGCTCCTGAAAATACTTCCGCTTCATGCTGTATACCATAATTTCTCAAGATGGTTTTCAGTAATGTGTTGTATTTATTTCTCGACTTAATAGCATTCTCTTTGTATCTTTCCCATCCAGGATATTCCAAATCTGGATCAACCTGTGAAAAGAATAATTTTTTTAAAAATATATCTGCTTGCAACCTTTTAGACGTTACAAACGTAATTAAATTCAAATAATATCAAATAATTAAGAAGAACATAAAAATATCTATAGTACAAGAAATATGGCGAACTCAAAAATAAATTTACCAATGCATTTATATTCAGTAACAAAAGTCTAGACATTATGTAACTATAGAAAAATATTTATACCGTTTCAAGAAATAATGTGAAATCGGTGAGCACTACTTCGTTAGAGACGAACGGTCTAACAACAAATATACACCGTTTTAAGATTTTTCAGTGTGAAAATTTTTTATCAGCTGAGCGAATTTATTATCGGTTAATGTGAATTTATGGGGTCAACGTGAAAAATCTATATAAAGATCTGGTCAGGAGTCATATTGGACAATAAACTCACTTGAAAACCCCATTTTAATTATACCATCCAAAAGTTTCGAGACCTAACACGTAAATTCTTCCCCTTAATCTCTCGAAACTCTAAAATAATCAGGCAAAATAAAATACTTATTTATACCACCTATTTGAGTCCAGCATTAACCTATGCACTCCTGTCTGGGGATATGCTGCCAAGACCAACTTGAGATTACTTGAAATACAACAGAATAAATCAATACGCTAATTTTGCAATATGTACTATTATATGCCAAATACCAACATGTATAAATGTCTAGACTATCCACCTTTTAAAAAATTCATAGCTAAACTCGCAACTAAATTCTTTAACAACCTAGAAACAAAAGATAATATTACAATAGCCAATATCCTTAAATACAATCCGAAGTAAAATCAGAAGACCTTGTAACGTATTTCTGTACAATTCCAATCAGAAGCCCAGTTAACTTTATTTTGATATATTTTAATAGCCCTAAAAACTCGTAATTGCTCTCTGAATTAATAGAACTCAGGAAAAAATCATGTCGACTATGGTAGATACTTTTTAAAGCTGTATCATCTGTAATTATTTCATATCTTTTCTATCTATTTCAATATTATATACTTGCTGTATTTCAACTCCACAAATTTTGCTAAAAGATAAAATGTCTTTTCTCTTACAAATTATATTCACTTAAGAAAGTTTACTATGTGTGTGAGTGTATATATATATATGTGTGTGTGTGTGTGTGTGTGTGTGTGTGTGTGTGTGTGTGTGTGTTATTTACATCTGAAATGCAACATGGAAAAGTTATAACACTTAACAGAATTTCTGCCCACTTCCATTAATTCCCTCCCTCACTTTAAAACTACTTTTTGTATAACAATTTTAAATAAATATGCAAGATTGGAATTCCCATAGTTTTGCGAAATAGGTAAACTATTTTATTTTCTACTAGCAATCACTGGAGGCTGGTTCACCTGCATTAATAGTAAATTAGAATGTTGATTAAATATTATTTGTGACATGTTCTTGAGAGCTTCCACAGCAAAATAATTTTAAACTTCAGATTCTGATAGACAATAATCCATAATATTAAAAGCCCTACATCATTCTTTTCAATATGCTATGCATTTTTCTATTTTCTGTTTATGGCTTATTTCTTTTTCTCCAATTACATCATAAGAATTTTGTGATGAAATTGGAGTTTTTTTTAATGTGGACATTAAAAGTCTGAAGTTAAATCTTAGTTAAAATTATTAATTAGAATAAGTAATTAAAATTATTAATTAGTAAAATTTAAAATAATTTATTTAAAACATGTCTTAATACTGAATATAAATCTAATTTTCATACCTTGAATTTCAACTATAAGAAATAAAAAAAACCACCAAATACAGGATGAAATATTTGTAGAAACAACTGAAACAATCTGAGTTTCTCCTCAATAACAAAATATATTTTAATAACCCAATAAATAAAACAAACTAATACTTGTACAGTCCTGTTGGGCAAGAAATAAGTTGGAGATAATTTTACTCATTTGTTTCTTACCAACAACAAACCGTGAAAATGTGTGTTACCAAAAAGTAAAGAGTTGTTTTCAGTAATTTTATTATTTTTTCGTTCACTTTAAAAAAAAAAAAAAATTCTTGCCAAATGAAATTTTGATTACTAATGTTATATAGGACTCACTTGAATATCCTGATACGTAATGCTTGCTTCTTGGTTTTCCGATTCGTAATCGTGAGCAACTCGATACATCTTGCCTAAAGCCTTTTTTGATTTGTAAGTTTCTTTATAGTTCCTCTCCATGAAGTCTGGGAATTGGTTTGGTCTTTCTAGGGGTTCAAGATGACGACTCACTCCAGTTTTAGCATAGTCAACTGCATAAGAAAACTTTTTTGCTATTGTAATGCACTTCTCCGAGAAAATGTCTGAATAATCGGCATGTGCGAGATGTGCATTTGCAATTGCTCCAACTTGATCGTTTTTTATATATTTCACAAGGAAATCAATCATGTGTGTATCCTATGGGGGAGAGAAATGTCAATTCGTTAGTTGTGCATACATTTCCGGTATAAACATTCTTAAAGCATTATTTATACACATTATTATATCAATGACAAATTAAAAAATTATTTTATTAACAGATGTGCATTTCTAAGGCAATTTCGACAGAATATCGTGTCCTTTTATCATTTTAGCTGACAGATTGTAATTCCTTATTATAACTAAAAAGATATTTTTATAAGTCTACATTAAAAGATTGAAATATATTGCTCGTATTTTTACTGTTTTTTTTAAATTGCAGAAAATAAATAAATGAATCTTCGCCTTTTAATTTTATTGATTAAATTCTTTAAATAGGAAAATGTCATTAATAAATTAATTTAAATAAGTTTTATTGAAAGTTAATACGCCCAATTCATTAAGAAATTATTAATGACGTTGTGTATCATCTATTATATTTTTTTAGACCTAAAAATAATAAAATCAATTCATCAAGTCTCTAATATCAGAGTATCAAGATAGTAAAAGAATGGAATATATGTTAAATATTGAAATCAATCAATTTATCGGTTTATAATAGCACATTTTAAATCGAAAATAGAATATGATGAAGTACATGAGATGCTGGAATAATTAGACAGATAGATTAAAAATGCTATGATAGAAAACTCTACTTATATCTGATCTTTATCGCCGACAAAAAATATTTAAGAAAGTTATATTATAAGAGTTACAATAAAATATTAATCAGATATTATTAATAGTATTTCTTTAATCAATTATTGCATATATGAAAAATCAATTTCATTTTCCAATACTCCAATGCAATACGCATACAAACAAAAATAATGTATACTATATGTATAGATACATTCTACTTTCACAAAGATTTTAATCAACGTCTTTCAAAAAAATAGATGGAATTTTACGTTGCATTATAAATCTACCAATGTACAAAATTGTCATAAATTTTAAGAAAGCTTTAAGATGTAAATAACAGGATTATTTCAACTAAAAATTTCGTAAATAATTTTCGATTCTCTGTTTTTTTCCAAAGGAAAGAAATATTAGCCGCTTATCCATATGCACTACTGTAAAATAGGCTACATTTTCTATCCTAAAAATATTAATTAAATGCTCGAAAGACTGAAAGCTACGTTTACCTACAATAGGAAGTACAAAATCTTCATGATTCCTATGTTTTCAAGAACTTTGCTTTAAATCAAACACGATGAAATAAGTAGTAAATCTGAATTTCAAAATATTACCATGTTATCTATACTTATAATAAAGCTCAATGTGTGTGTGTGTGTGTGTGTTGGCGCTCTACAGGCCAGACCGTTGGACCTACAGCTACCAAATTTGGTACATGCATACCTTGGAGGTTCGGAATGTGCACCTCGGAGCCCTTTTTTCGAATTTTTAATTAGAATTTGAATGAATTAAAATTTAAGCGAAATTTCGACGATTTTCCGTTATAACTTCCGAAAATATTATTGCACAAACATGATTTTTACATCAATTTAAAGATAAAAAAATTAGCTTTCTAACGGTATCGGTTTTTTTAATTTATAACGTAAGCTTCTATTTTTAACGAATTTTTAAAGAAATATTTTAACCATGTTTTTATCACGTGACTGGATAAAATAAAAGAATGCCGGAAGTTCAAATAAAAAAAAATTATCGCAAAATAAATCTACAGAAATGCAACTGTCAGCACGTGACAGGATAAAATAAAAAAAAAATATATAAAATGTGATATTTTCTTTAAAAAATAAATGCAAATGATTCTATGATCGTTTGCAATATCTGTATCATCAATTCCATAAATTATCTTTATTTACAGTAAACCTGATTGAATTTAGACAGGATATGCATTGAAATCCGGACTTAAGGGCATATTTATGTAATCGTTTGCAATATCTGTATTATTAATTCAATACTTTTTTCCCTTTCTCGCTTTCTTTGAAAAAAAAAATCATATTTCATATTTTGGCAACATCATCGAAAAAAACATTTTTAATATTTTGGAAGCACAACCGATAGTTAAAACTGATTGATTTATAAAATTAAAGAATATTATTAGGAAAAGGTGTTCTTTTAGAACTTTTCGTGCATCATCTTAAAGAAAATATTGCTTTCAGGCCAATCAATTCCCCTAATTACTTCGAGGCTAATGAATATGTGATTTAATTGAAAATTTTAGAACGCATTACTCATGGTGAACCAGCTGGTCGCCAAAGGCGGCTAGTTAATAAATATGAATTGAGTTATCAGAATAGGGGAGGGAGGATTAATTGCTATACGGATTTATTAAAGTTTTTCATTTCAGAAATGACGTTGAAATGGATTTCTTCAAAAGACAGTTCGATAAATTAAGAAAATCAGTATTTAATTCGGAGATTACAAATAAAAATTTGTTTTTAATATTTATCAATTTTTCATTTATTCTTTAGATGCTAAAACCGTGCGACAAATTTTATTACTATTGCTCTTAGCATTTTGATATTATCGTGTTCTCTCGCATTCTGACGATTAAAAAAGAAAAACTCAATTCAAGCTGGACGACAAAGGTAAGATACCTTTTCATATAAATTGCCGCTTTCAAATTCATTTCAATCTTTAGACAAACACCGACGCGAATGCTCTTCCTGAAACATAATAAACTTGTAAACTCTCCAATTAATCCTGGCTATCCTCTTACATTTTGGACCAAGGATAAGTACAAATCTTTGGCATGAATCTGCTATTTCCACTGAATCTATCTAGATAAAACATGTTATAGATGTCTTTTTGCAGAGCGACCAATTCTTACCTAAATTTAACTATTATTGTAGTTACAAAACTGTGTAACAAATTTCATTGATTTACTTCATTGCCTTTATGAACTATTCTGTTTACAGGCATGAGGTCAAATGATCAATAGCTGGAGAGATCTGGTTGAAAATTTAATTCGAATCTCCATTTCAAATGCTGAATTCGTGTACCAACTTTTATTTACACATCCCTTTGGATTTTATAATTTTTTGAGTCCATTCGTATTCAAACCGCAAGATAGTCAAGACAGACTTTTTTTTTTGAATAAATTTTTCTCAACATTTGAGAGAAATTTACAAATTTGATGAAAAAACTGCATATAAATTCTTATTTGTTTATTCCAAAGTATTTATGAAATTATCTTTGTTATAGACAGATAACAATAATGACAAAAAATTATTTTTCGGATTCCAAGGTCCAACCCGAAGAGTTTTATCAGAACCTTAAGTTTGAATTTTCGACGATTACTGTATCTTTTCCATACTTCGTATACAATAAAGAAAAAATGAAATATTACATATTGAACCAATCATAGGTAATGTTTATATTTCTATCGAATAATTCAGTATTTATAGAAAAATAAATAATTTAAGAGTATAAACATTAAAAAATAATAGATAAATCTATGCTTGTTACAAAGTTAATATCATTGAAAAGTTTGAAAGCCTTTGAAGTTTTTTAGAAGTGCCAAAGGCTTATATTCGTCAGCAAGAATTGAAAATTAAATATATTTATAGAAATTGACTATCGTTTGCAAATATTGTTCTCTGGTAGAAAGTAAGAATTTATCATTTTATTTTTCATTTACACAGGATGAAAAAAAAAATCGTCTGCTTTTCTTAATTAACATTATAACTAAGATCTTATCGTTGTGCATTTAAATATTTCAATTATTATTTAGAGTAAAAGGTTTTTATTATTAATCTTTAAGTAAAATTTATCAACAGCTTTTTAAAAGAAATATTCTTTGGCACTATGTTTTATTTTAAATGAATGGCATTCACAAATTTTAGGCTTAACCGCACGTCATTAGTGAATATAGTCAATAATCATTGCGCCTTTGTCGATCAATTTGTTGATTAATTTCTAGAGTCGGAATAAAAGTACCCTAACTGGGTTAATGCCATAATGATTGTCATTTATTATTACAATATTTTTCAACTCATATTCTCAGTAATGCGACAAACATCAAACTAAATAACCATTAAATTAGCAAAAGCTCCAGAATACCAAGATTCATTTAAATATATGTACATATATATAAAGAACTAAAAAAGAAGCAGTTTCTGGAAATTTTTAAGTTGATCGTTTTTACATAATGTTACTATTAAATTTTTCTCTTCATTTTTCTTTGTAAGTCTTGAAACATGAAGTGCACTCTAAATGAATGTTTCAACTTTTGAAAGTCCTCAATGAATTATCGCAATATATATATATATATATATCAAAGCGTTCTAAAACTTGCGTGCAAGCGTTCTAATGTGCAAAAAAATTCTAGCCAAAAATATTTAAATAAACAACAACTGGTGATTTACCAAATGATATTGAAATATGAGTGACAAATTCTCAACAAAAATAACATGTATAAAAAAAGCACTAACGACTTGCTGAAATCATTGTTTAAAACTAATTCAAGTAGTTTTAGACGAATACATAAAATTAACCTTAAAAGGACAAGTTTTGCTTTTTTTAGATAATAAGTTATCTTATCAACAAGTGCAAAAGGAAATGAAAAAAAAAACCCTCCAGGAAATAAACTCATTTTTTCCTTATTATCCTTATTTCTTTAAACAGAGATAAAACCTTTTTCTAGAGATTTCTGAATTCACTGGCATACTTTTAGAGGTGAAAGATCAAATATCGCTAAGGAAAAGCAGTCACATAGTTGGGCCTATTTGGTATGATACTGTAATGTGTTAAGATTTTATTTTTTCCTCTAAGTAAATAATAGTCATTATCTTTTAAAGCTCTTATATAAGGAACAATAAAAATAAGCAATTTTTAAGGACTCTTAATGTTTCTACGGACACTGATTACAAGACTAAATTGGAAAGGGACTTAAAAGCTGCGAAAAAGAAAAGAAAAAGTTTTGTATAGCTTTCATTATCAGTTTTAAACCTGATTCTTATACATAATATGCTTAATAATCATAAACTTTTTCTTATTTTTAAATCTTCAGTAAATAATTACATAAGAATTTTTTTTATAAATGTACAAAATGATTATAAGCTTTACTTATCAAAAGGTAATTAAATGTATGGAATTCAAGAGATGGTTACAAACCTTTATATTGTAAGTATCTTCCTGTTGAGCACTAGGAAAAACACCAGGAGTTTCATTCGGTCGGTGAAAAATTAGATCATCATTCCATAACACAGCATATTCATCCCCATCCAAATCTGAACCTTTTATACATAAAAAAAAAATTCAAGATTGTATCAGTAATACCTTTCATACACCATAAATAAAGTACTTTAAAAACTAAATGTATTTCATAAAAAATAAAAGGAAAATAACTAGTTCATTTCTCATTACATTTAAATAAGAAATCTGAATATTATTATTTTTTTTTTTCCTTGAAATAGTCAAATTGCAAGTTTTCATAGAAAGAAAATAATATCTGGAAGAATAGAATTCCCTATACTAATAAATCACCTGAGGTAAAATCCAAATATGCGACTCGCTTACCATATTCGACATAACTTTCACAGTTCTGATCCCGATTTTAATAAATTATTAGAATCGGGATCTGAACTATTTACTAGATCGTTACTAGTTTTCTACTAGAGTTAGTATGTAATACCTTTCAGATCATACAGTGTAAACGTCAGTCAGGATACTGCTGATACTGTTATAATACTGCTTCTTATAAAAAAAGAAGTAATTTAATTTTGTTAAGCGTTTATACATGTTAGCAAAATTCGATAATTATGTACATTTCTGAAGAGACTTAATCGAATGTTTAGTTATTTTTATGCAGTATTTTTTAACCGCCATTTTTTTTTCTTTCGGAATTTGCCTTTGCCCTCGTCTATCGGCCTAAAACAAAAAAAAAATTATAGAAATGAGTTTGTTCCTATAGCCTCTGGCAATGTCAATAAATCTGCATCAATTTTTAATTTTCATACAATGCTGAAAATATCAATTTTACACAAAAAAGCTTTGCTTAGCGTCCTGATCCATAGAAGTCATCATAAAACTATATTATTTCCAATTGATTTAATGGTAAGTACTGGTTGTGTTAGAATTTTATATCGTATACATTTTAAAAAAAACTAAGATTTCAGTTTCAGCAGAGAATTTGACCATATTCAATGGTGAAATATTCACAATTTATTACTTAAATATATATGATCAAGACACACACACATACATATATATTTAAAATTCTTATCTTTTAGCTAAAGCTCGTAGATATAATATAAATTTATATTCTATTGCTTCAAAAATGAGGGGAAAGGGAAGGAGGAATGATTTCAGTAGTTCAATTGGCGAAAAGACCAGGATGGGTTTAAAAGTTTATGGATTAAAACTTCACACTTTTAAATAATTGCTAATAATTAAAAAAATCGGTGGGCAATCGAAAGAATTTCGAACTGGTGGGTTTCAGGGTTAGAGCCCGTTTCCACCAAAGAAACGTCATGGGTCTGGTGTTACGTTAAATACATCAGGGCTACATGTCCACCCGCTGATGTGGCGTGGAAGTTTGGAAAGAGAATGGCAGCCGAAGTGTCATCCTCGTTATCTGACCACGGTTTGAAATTACTATGTCTGCCATAATAGCCCTAGTGTTGTTTTAAAATGGGATGCTTATATAACTAAACTCGAAAGAATCACAGAAAAAAGCAATTCTTTGCATTCCAGATAGAGTTGGGAAACCTTCCCGAAGTTGCAAGAAAACCATCCAAAAATATTACGCTTCTGAATCGACTTTAATAATATGTAATTTACTGAAACGACGAAAGTCTTATCTGTACTAATAAAATCTCTCTATACAAAATGTTTATATGGACGTTAAATCACGCTCAATTAAGATTCTCGCAGTCTGGCAACTCTTCGACCTTGTTCGGTAACATCAACACGCGGTTTGATAAGATTTCAAGCGAACGCGTTTGAAAAATTAACGGATTTTTTTACAATGAGTATAAGTCGTGCCGTATAGATTTTAAAATGAAATCGTGCCGTATAGATTTTAAAATGAAGTCGTGCCGTATAGATTTTAAAATGAAGTCGTTGAAAATGAGAAAGGGCGAATGAAAATTCTATTGAATCATACTTAAGAAAATCCAGTCATTCCAAAGGTTCTGTTTTCGAGTGTACCTTTTACCTTAAACTTCGTATTTCTTTCATTTTTTAAATTCTATTTTGGAATGGACTGAATTTAAATATAGCTGCCTGCAAACGTTTTTTTTTCCCCCTGTAAATATCATTTTTTTATTTCTATTTCTGTGGTATAGTTAGTTCCCAAGTTTGAAAAATTGTGAGCAAAGTACAATTATTATTATTATTATTATTTGTTTTTGAATTTGTTTCTGTAGTGGAGCCCCCTAGTTATAGTTAAATCAAATTCAGCATAAATTTTCCATATTTTTAAAAATTTAAAATAGTTAATTTTCAGCGTATGGTTAATTTATTTAATGGCGTTATTTCCAGCTATTTTTATTTCATTTAAACAGAACTTCTAAATATTTATTATCAATTCCATGTTTTTATCAATTCCATAGACATTTTGCTCTGCATCACTGAACCCATGAATTATTGGAAGATTTTGCAGACCTTTATCAATGAGCAATCTTTTCTTCATCTTCTAGTTTGTATAAGCGTGAATCAACAATATCTGAAAAAAGTTACTATGTTAATTTGCATATTATAAAATAAAATTTACCTCCCATCTCATTTGGGTGAGGTCTTGAACCTTTTTGAGGAAATACTATGCAATCAACTATGTGGTGTAATTCAGGAATGTCAACAGCTTTGAATTTCCTTACATCTCCAGGTAAAAGACAAGGATTTTTAGTAACAAGAACTACTCCTGAAATAAAATATACAAGCAGCATATGAATGAAAAGGGAAAAAATTAAATATAATTCGCAGAAGATAGTTTTTGAATAGCAGAATTTACATTAAAAAAAAGTCAAAAATGAAGGAATAAATTAAAATTTTTAACTTTTTTTTTTATTAACTACAAAAAGAAACATCTCATTATTGTTCAAAAAGTCAAGACAGAAACAAAGAAGGTGGTCGAAACTTTAAATCAGAATGATTGGTCCTTTTACTGAGAACAGTACTTTTTATTACTTGAAGTTAAAATCACAAAATAAGTTTTATTAACAAAGCACAAATTAAAGGCAACTGTCAATGAAATACAAATAATTAATTTTAATTTAAAAAATAGAAGTAAATAAAAGTTTGAAACTACTAAATATATGATTTCCAACATATTTTGAGATTTCTTTTGATATTTACCGCAGTGAATTTAAACAAATGCGATTTAAAATGCTAAACTGAAATTCTTATTTTTCATTGACATTGATTTCCGTACATATTATGTGGATCTGTTAAAAACAAAAAAAAACAAAAAAATACCATTACAAACCTCTTACGCTACAAAAAAAGGGAATATATTGGATATTTCAAAGCAAACATCTGCAATTTTTCTCAATAAAAAATATAGAATACCTCAGACTTCATTTCAAAACTAATTCAGGAATTTCAGCATTACATTGTTTTTCGAATAGTGGAATAGATCCACATAGTTCATGCTCCTGCTGTACGCGAACAAAAAGTGTCGGAAACAGAGCTAGAGGTGTTGAATTGATTATACAAGGAAATTTTGATGATAAATTCATTTTCTTTCAATGTTCTTAAATGGCGAAAGGATTGAAAACTTTAGATTCCATAAGCCTCAACTTAAAACAAAGAATGATAGTTATTTCCATCGAACAATGATTGCATTGCGATTTCTTAAGATATCAGAATGTATAACATCTATTTAAGGACTGCATGTTCTATATACTTATTTTTTAAACATTTACGCCATTTAAACATTAACAGCGTGAATATGTTAAGAACAATGACAATAGATATAAAGAATATCAGGCCTCCATATTAAAAAATTATGGAAAATGCGATCCCCTGATCTCGATGATGAGAATTTAATATTATAGCTATGTAAACCAATTTTTAAACATAAAAAAAAAATGTTTTTTATTTTATTGATTAAATTATTTCATTTTTACATATATTCATACTTAAACATTCTCTGTTTTACAATAGGACGTATTGACGAAATTCTGTTTCTTTTTCATGCAAATTCAACATCCATGCAGATGCATAAATAAATGCCACACATTATTGTCATCTACTACTAGAAACGCATTCAAGGATTATAGAAATTGCTATTTCTTTCACATAAAAATAAAAATTGACATAAAACAAGAGAATGTAATGATGGTATTTTTACAACATTCACGTTATTCCAGAATTTACAATGTTTGATAAAAATCCCAGCTCGTGGCGATGATTTAAATTATAATGTAGACCTTTTGGTACTTACTGTTTAATATTACAGTATCTTTAGTAGTTTCACCACAAGATATATCTTTGGTATACTGGACGAATACTTCATTTTCATTCAATAGGCCAGTTTCATCTATGACACCAAGCATATTTCTTCCTTGACTGGGATCAATAGCAATGTTGGCTTTTGATTTGATTTTTTCTGAAAGAAATGGCATAACTCTAAACCATTTATCTGCATCAACATAATAAGTTAATATAGTTAGCAGCTGGATAATTTTCCAATTTTTTTCGAATAACTGATTCCCAAATAAATGAGTTAAAACAGCTGCATAATCAAGAACAAGAAAAAAAAAGCATTACTAATTTATTTATTTCTCAAATAGAATTGCAATGGGTAATCCAGTGATTTTTTAATGGAAAATCCATATAGGTTTGAATTCTTAGTTTTTAAAAAAATCACCCTCAGATATTTTTTTATTGGTATTCGAAACTTTCAATTAATTTAGGATTTATAATAAATGTATTCAAAACTCTTTCATTTTTCTTACACAAACGTCCTTATTTTTGGTTTGACTGGGTTCAATTTTTTTCGAAAGATGTGCGCCTCCTTTTTCATTATCTTCTGATTCTATTATTCATCCCCCGTCATTCATAATTATTATCTGAATTATACGCTTCCCTTTTCAATATCTTCATGATTCAATTATCCATTCCCCGTCATTTATAATTATCATCTGAATTTATACGCTTCCCTTTTCAACATCTTCATGACTATAACCCATATGCATAATTTATAATTATTATTTTAATTTAAATGAAGATGAGTCATCCCTTATTAAGAAATTTTAAGGATCTTAAGGGGACAGTGAACTCTATTGGACACTTTTGGGAATTATTCAGTTAGGGTTATAAAATTTTTTATGCGTATGTATTAGAAGATAAATAAGTCAAATTACTTATAAAAAATTTGAAACGAAGTATTTTATTTAAAAAAGTTAAAAGATATACAATTTTTAAAAATTTCAAAATACTCCAGGCATTTTAATCTTTTATTTTTTTCTATTATTTTTTCTTAGTACTTAATTTATATAGAACAAAAATACACATAATTTTGTAATAAATGTTAATTTTAAACAAATATCTTACTTTCTGAATTTTCATAGGAATTTTATGTTTTTCTTAACTATAATTGGCTTAAACTATCTAGAAAAAATGGATACCCCATTTTCTTCTAATGTTTGACTGAAATCTTTATCATCAATTTCATTTAAAAAATTAAGACACCTATAATATTTCAAAGATATTTAAATCTAATTACAATATCATTTTGAGAAAAGTCAGAGAGATACTTTTTCCCCTTAATCCTTCAAATATTTATTTTCCTGAATACATTTCATAACACCAATTTAGTTGAATATAATTATAAATTTTGGTAAGGAAACAATAAAATAAATTGCATTTTTTCGTCCATTTTTTGCTTATTTCAAAGTCCATGTCTCTTTCAAGCTCACCATTGAATTGATCAAATTACTAAAAAGTGCAGCATATTTTTCTGCCAACCGATTAGCGTTTATAGCTATTTTAGTGATTTAAATACGTTTGGCAACATACTTCGGTATACTTTCAAGGCTATTTAATGTCGAATGAATATAAGGATTATTAAAATTATAATGTACACTTACCAACATGGTGTCGATGGAGTGCAAGCAACAGCGAGCGAAAGAAGGGCTCAGTAGTTAAATAAATTCCAGATGCAGAGAGATCCTTGTAAGCAAATAATTGATTAGGTGTTTTAGATTCTAAGAAACGAGCAGCTTTTTTCTCATCAAAGAGCATATCAGTTAAAGTACGTAACATTTCTTCTTGCAATTTTGAAAATGTTCGATGTCGCACTCCTAGATCATTCAGAATAGAGATGAATGGTCTGTTCAACTGCAAACCAACTGAAATGTTTTAGAAAAATTTCCATTAGTTTTCGTAGGTCATAAGTCGTATTATAATTTTTTTTAAAAATAGAGCAGGTATTTATAAATATACCAGCAAGTCTCAGCAATTTTATAAACATTATATTAGAGAAAATAAACCCGTAGACCTTTCAAAACAATTTTTCTACAATATTAAAAAAAAGTTTGTTTACATAAAATGAAGTTAAATCGTCTTGTAAAAACAGATATAGTCTATATTCAAAATACATGATACTTCAAAAGTAATATCCTATTCAGAGGGTCATGCTTATTACAATGACATGAAATTTAAACAACAGATACGCCTGATTAAGTGATCGAGACAAAGCGAAAAGATATAAATGTAAGAAGTCGCCTGTGTTTCTTCTACAATCCTTTACATTCGCAAAACAGTATGTACCATAATAAATTCTCTCTAATTCCATAAACATCCAAATATTGTCACTCAGATGTGATAATGTAGCAAGATTGTTTTCAGTAGGTCCAAACCGTAACAAAAACCGCATGATATTAGGTCAGACGTGCGAGGATATTAAGATGTTGAAAAACTATGATTAATCGCCCATTAATCGTTGAATATTTGACGTAACACTTGTTTAATAATACGCTAAATAATGGAAGGAGCAACGTATGCATAATGCATTTTAACAAAGTTATGTTTTTAGTAGCTCTGGTATCACAAAATATTTTTTTAATTATCTTGAAATATTTTCGAATGAACAGATTTTTATTTATGTTTAAAAAAATGAGGCACGGTGAGGAAAATTGCACTGAATCCAAGCAATATCGAATTTTCGTCCAGTGCAAGGACGCTTGGGAGGATTGCGTGATTGTATTGTTTGTTCAAATATGGCAGTTGTGTGTATTCACCCATTTTAGGAGCAATAAGCATCATCTGACAGTACAACAGAATATCCCACAGCCAAGAAGAGTAATCAATTCGCATTTTTGCAGTGGAGATGTTTTCTGAACTTCAGAAAAATAAACTGGGCCATTTAGCAAAGAGTGCAATTATCCATATCATTAGCAGAAGAAACTGTTGTTATATCAACAATTCATATGTAGACTGGGAAACTGCTTTAAAAACAGCCGTAACAACGTCTACTACACAAATTGAATCCACTAAATTCATTTTCTATCTAGTAAGATTCCTAGTTGCACCGTTCAATCGAATTTCTTGATCATGTCACATAGAGCACACGGTATCAGAGCTGTTAGACATCTTTCTGTGAGCGGGATGCTGTTATTGCAGCAGCGAAGTTCCCAGTATGCTTGTCAATAAATTTCGTTAAGAGAGCTTAGTCTGTTAAGAACAGTATTGTGCATCAGCGAACTATTACTCGTCTTCCACTTATACTGATTCATGATTTTCTTGCACAGCCTAAACGCTTTATTTTGTATAAATCGCGTTTCATGACTGTAGCGTTATTAACTGAGTGTATTTTGAACTATTTTTTAAATTCATAAATTGCTAATGCATGATCTGGAATGTTTATCTTCCAAATTTCATATCATGATGATTTATACAATTCTATGTATGACATGAGGGAAATGTATTTCTGAAAATCCTATAATTATGGAATATCCACTATGACGTAACAACAGAATCAAGAGTTTTTTTTTTCTACTACAAAGGAATGTAATGAGTTAAAAACTATTGAATGTAATAGCTTTGTTCGTCAAAAACATGTATTTTTGATAAAGAATGGAAAACTTAATCTAGAAAATTATATAAGAAAAAAAGTATCTATAATATTTCCTTCGAATATGAACAATAGTGTACACATCCATATTATCGGCGTACTAATGCACTAATTGTGCCAAATAGATGAGCGTTGAAATCGTTGGGCAGTTCTTTAAAAAATTCTACGAATAATATGAATGGCAATAAATCTACTATAATTAATGAAAATATATTTAACAAATCACACGAATGCTGATATGTTTCCAAACATTCTGAAAACATTGATTTCAATGGTACAGCATTTACATCTGAAAACAAACGAATCCAACATTAATAACAATTAGCTTGAACAAAACATTTAGTCAGCCTTTTGAATTATTTAATACTAGCCGCCTTTGGCGACCAGCTTGTTCGCCATGAGTAATGCGTTCTAAAATTTTCAATTAAATCATATATTCATTAGCCAAAATTTAAGAAACAGTTAAAGTTAAAAGATTCAGTTATTAGTAGTTAAAGAGTCAGTAACTTTATTCGGAAAAACTTTTGGAGTTAATGCTCTAATAATTTATCGATTATGCTTCCAAAATATTAAAAATTTTTTTTTCGGTGATATTGCCAAAATGTTAAATATGTTTTTCAAAGAAAGCGAAAAAGGGAAAAAATTATTGAATTAATGATACAGATATTGCAAACGATTATAGAAATATGCCATTAAGTCAGGATTTCAATGCATATCCTGTCTAAATTCAATCAGGTTTACTGTAAATAAAGATATTTATGGAATTAATGATATAAATATTGCAAACAATCTTAGAATCCTTTGCCTTGCATTTATTTTTTTAGAAGATGTCACATTTTATATTTATGTTATTTTATCCAGTCACGTGCTGAAAGTTGTATTTCTTTAGATTTGATTTGCGATGATAGTTGTTTTTTTATTTGAACTTCCGGCATTGTTTTATTTTATTTTATCCAGTCACGTGCTAAAAAAAAACATGCATTACATATTTCTTTAAAAATTCGTTAAAAATAGAAGCTTGAGTTATACATTAAAACACTGATACCATGAGAAAGCTAATTTTTTTTATCTTTAAATTGATGTTAAAATCATGTTTGTCCGATAATAATTTCGGAAGCCATTGCAGAAAAACGTCGAAATTTCGCTTAGATTTTAATTAATTCAAATTCTAATTGAAAATTCAAAAAAGGGCTCCGAGGTGCACATTGCCGACCTCCAAGGTATACATGTAACAAATTTGGTAACTGTAGGTCCAACGGTCTGGCCTGTAGAGCCGCAACACACACACACACGCAAACATTGAGCTTTATTATAAGTATAGATATTTATTTTATCATTTTTCTGGAATTTTAATCTAATGGCTCAATTTTTATACAGATATCACAAATAAATTCCTGTTTTTTAATTAATCACCGGCATTTATCACAATCATTCAATGAAATTTCAGCTAATTAACTATCGTAAGCAATAAAGACTTTCATACTAGGAGCACTTGTTTTGGCTATTTCTAGTCTGGTGTTTTTCGGTGAATCAAATTTTTTCATGCTCTCCCGAAACACTATGTCAATGTCCTTCAATGTTGGGTCAAGAACAAGCATGCCTTTGTATCCTCCATAGCGTATCTGGAACGCACTGCATAATTTATCATGACCGAGAGCATCATGCACCTACATAAAGGGATAAAAGTTTTAAAGCCAGGAGATAATTCATACTAATATAGCATTATAACAGACAACATTTCTGAATCAAATATTATAATTTTAGTTTATTTCTAAAACTTTCAGCTCCTCAAAATGATAACTGTAAAATTAAAAGTGGGTGTGGGAAATAATAGTAAAAAATTCAATAATTTCAGAACTTCCCACCAAATTGCGCATTTCTGTTTCATCCATTATTTACACTTTTAAACTCATGTCCATTAATAAATGATGACAAGAATTTACAAATTAAATTTTCAAAATAAGCAAAAATTAGCCATTAATATAAAGACTGCTTAATGAAACGAGACACAGAACAAACAATAAATAAAGTAATATATCAAATGAAATAAGAAAAATATTGATATTTTTTGTTTAACAGTTTTCTTTAATTAAATATACGATAAATTATTATGAATAATTTTAAACTATGAAAACTTGCCTTTTTCTTGGATTTGATTAAAAACGATCTTCTTATTGTAAAATGAAATTTTCAGCATTAATTGCATCGTTTTATTTAATGAAATTAAAATTTATGATACAACTGTACTTCCCAGGAAAACATTAATACATATATTAAACTATTTCATTAAACATTTTTTTATTTTAATTATATCTCTATTTTATTAGTGTTCTGAAAATTATATTAACCTTCACAATTACTTTAAGAAATAAAATAAACAAAATAATAATTAAAAAATGTTTTGAGATTTAGCAATTAGTCCAGACTGGTTTATTCTTGGACATTCAACTATAGTAGTCGCATTTAATAAATAAAAACGGTATTATGACAATATTATTAACGAATCTGCTATAAAAAATAAAGAAAAACAAAAAAAAAGATAATATATTAAAAATTTATTTTAATAAACCATATTCCAAGTTATATTTTACAACTTTATGATGCAATTATTTTTGCAAATTTTATTAGATGCTTATATTTATGGCTGAAATGCCCACTTTATAAAAATAATTATCTATTTCCATATCTGTTAAATTATTACTGCACTAATTTATGGAATTTAGCAAATAAAAAAATGTCAAATTATTTTTATGATAGAAATTTATCTGTTAAAAATTTTGCACCAAACCCCATTCTAGTTCTTGACATTTTCTTGACAAAAATGGTTCCAAGTACTATCTATTTGAGAATATGTCACGAATGAAGTAGCATGAGAAATCTATATTTGACAGAAGACAATACCCCAGGTGATTGGTAAGGTGATCGATTAAAATTTTCTCTGAACTAGGCTAACGGATTCGGTAGTCAGCATATAGGTTACATCGCCCAATCATCCGTAAATAATTTGACTCAAAACTGATTGCTAAGTAGACAATTTTCAGGATTGATTAATTCTTTTAACCTCTGGATGGAATATTAGAAATTGGTTTGTTCAGCTGAATATTTTTTCCTCATTTCCTTTTGAAGAGCAACCGAAATTTCAAATTTTTCTGGCGAGTAATTGTGGGTTGTAGTAATTTTACAATTTTACAATTTTTTCACAATTTTAATTATAATCCTTCGATAACATGAAATAGCATTACAAACATCGGTCTACAAATAAATAATAAATAACATCGGTATACAAATAAATAATGATATCTAAAATACTAAAATTATTCCTAAAAATGTGTTCATGAACTTATTCCCTTTAATTAAAGTCATAATTTTATACAAAATCTTTAACAGTTATTTCAAATTATCTTAAAAATAATAATTTTATCCAAAATCTTTAACAGTTATTTCAAATTATCTTAAAAATAATAATTTTATCCAAAATCTTTAACAGTTATTTCAAATTATCTTAAAAATAAAAGACCTTACCTTCTTTGCTAGAGAAGAGGAAATTTTGCCCACGCCATCGGAGAAACAATATGGTTTTCCATTAGTCCAGTCATAACCTCCTTCTATATCCTTCTCTGTTTTAATGTACCTCGGATCCAACGGCACAGAAACAGCATCTTCAGTTTGTGAAAAACATTGTCCCATTCTAGCCATGTATTTTGGAACTGAATGAATATGTGAGAAATCTCCCATCCAAGCTCTAATATCTCTAACAGTATTTCCATTAGAATCTTTGGCATACATCCATATTCCGTGGTCACGAATCTGAGAATTAGACCAAGCCAGAAACTCATAATGCCGATCACCAATGTGAATTCCTTGGAGCATAGGGTGTCTTATAGAGAAGTCAAAAACATTTTCATCAGCAAATGCAGCAAAAAAACTCAATCTGGAATTGTTGTCATCTCTAAAAGAAACACGTAACGCGTATTCTGAGTCAAAATTTCTTAAAACTCGGTTACTGAACATGATTTCGGGAGCCCACAGCATCTGTTTTGTTGGAGTCAAAGTGACTCGGCGAATCATCCGACATTTCTCGGGTACCACATAATGACCAAAGTTTATCTCATCTAAATTAGTTAGATAGTAGTGATATTGCCTTTCAATTGCATGCCAATAGTTTACTAACTTTCCCGAATCCATAGTAGCAAGAACAAGAATTAAAGCTTTTTCCAAACAGTCACCATTCTCTTCACACAATCTTCGTATATCATTGAGGCATTTATCGATGTTGGGAGCTTGGGCTTCCAAAATGAAATTTCTTCTCAGCATTGCATTCATTAGATATGTGCAACCAAAATGAGGAAGATTTACATTCAAGTTAACTGGTTTTGTTTTCAAGATCGATAAAAGATATACATAATGTATTGGTTTTTCACTACATCGGTAATGAATACGGCCAATTATTTCTTCAACTTCAGATGCGTTTCGAAAAGTTATTCGTAAAACATTCGATCTGCCAAACATATCAACATCAATTTCATCAACTTTCTGATGTTTTACAAATACAATATTTAGAATATTTGATTTCCTCACTTGAGCAGTACGGTGATCTATGGTATACGATCCAAATCTGTTGCGTTTTGTTTCGGGGCGAAAAACTAAGGGAGGATTACATAAATCAAAAAACACTTCGCATGGAGAGGACCCTATGTTTACAAAAATATTCCTAATATTGTTGTAAGAAAACCTTAATTCTAAATCATAGCACTTTATAGTAACGCTTCGAATATCATGATAAAAGCTTATATTATTACAGTACTGAATGGAGGCATATTCATGAAATTCACCATTATATGGCATTGTACCAAAGGCAAGCCCAGCATACTCTTTGTCTAAATCAACAGCACGGCGAGTATTAATGAAACTGCCATTTTCGTACAAAACTAAAATAGGAGGCGATGATGGTGCGAATTGATCTTTCCATCTCTTACAGAATTCTCGATAACAACCTGACTTGCTATAACCAGATATGGATAGTTTAGCCTGGACTTGGAAAACTATTTCTTCTATTTCTGGATAATCTTCGTCGTCTTCAGATTTTTTAACTTTTAAAAAACTTATACTGATATCTTTAACACCACACGATTCAATGCGTTGCTTCAAAATGTTCATATAAGGTTCTATCTTACGTCTGGCCTCTTCATCAGAAAGATATTTTTCTGAAGGAATATGCACAATTCGAAAATTGATTTCCGCCATGATGATTGCTCTGAAAATACGATAAAAATGTATTACAACTCCTTTTTAATATTTACAAGATAGATACAAATTGCTGAGCACCAGAAATGACATAAATGGCAGATCATCGAAATAAAATAAAACCAAATTCGGCACATTACTAACATGCCAATGAGGACTGAATAATAATTTTATTAACAGAAAAAAATTCATTTACAATTACAAAATGAAATCTGTGCATCAAAATAAGCAAGATTCTTCAATGAAATCCAAACTGTATTAACTTTTAGCTCACCAAATAATAATAAAAATCGCTTGTACGTTGACTCAATGCTTAACTTGTAAAAGAAAAAAAAAAATGGAAAATTGGTCCCTTATCAATTTTTTTCCTTTCTTGGATAGAAAGAAAAATAGTTCCGAAGTATGAATTTCAAATTATAATAATAATAGGAATGAATTTTACACATTTTTATGGCAAACAATTTCTTCATTAAAATCTATGACGAAATTGCTGCCTTCCTTTTTCATAAAAAAATTTCTAAAAAATTACAAGAGCCAAGTATATCGATTATGTATCAAAAAATTTATTTCGCGTGTTTAATCTAACTTTAAAATTATAGAGTATTTTGTTGAATATATGGGGAATGTAAGGTGAAAAAAATATTAGCAATAACGTCTATTTTTTGTCCCAAATGAATAATATAGTAATCCGTATTTATAATGTTTAAAAATAAATAAATAAAATGTTTTACGATAATAGCAATAATTTCCGATACTTTATAATTCAACAAAATAATATCCAATAAGAGGCAAAAAAGAGTTATTTTAACGTATTTAATTAAAATAAATTGTTTTGGAATTTAACATTTTACAACCGAATTTGAATATTAAAACACATAAGAAAAAAGAGGAGGAATAGCTACACATATAACTTTTTAAATAAAATAGATCCATTAAAGCTTATAATTAGGAACTCGGATTCAGTTAGGATTCTTTGCACATAGTAAGCTAAACCATTTTTACTAATTATGTCGATAACTTGTCTTTCTAAAAAAAGAAAGAAAAAAAACTTTTGGTGAAAATATTATACATTCATACACAGATAAAATAAACTACACATGGTGCTTAATATTTATCTATACTACTATTATAAATGTGAAAGTTTGGATGGATGGATGAATGGATGTTTGTCTGTCAACCACATCAAAATGGCTGAACGGAATTGGATGAAACTAAGCACAGAAACAGATAATAGTCTGGAATAGGACATAGGCTACTATTTATTCCGGTTAATTAAGTTGTTAATTTTTTATTAATGAATTGGTTTAACTAACTTCCGTGCCGAAAATCCAAATCCTGCCAAAGATGCGTAAGCCTCCAGTTTTTTTTTCTCTAACAGTTATGAGGTTAGGCTTAGCTTGCTTTCAACCGTTTATTTTAAGCAATTCTGTTTATTTTCTTAGTGTTTGATATATTTAAAATCAAACGTTGTTAATTAATCGATTTTTCGGACTTAATGCTGAAGTACTTTAAATGTTTTTTTTATAAAAACAGAATAACGCAAATAAAACATTTCTAATTTACATTGCATTCCCCAAACTGGCGTAGGCAAGTCAGGTATTTATGCTATGTCAACCGGCTTTGAAAATTCACAGGTGATTGTTGACAATTGTGTTTTCACTCAAATTTCAAGTTTAAAAAGTATGTATGTTATACTGTTGTATCTATCTTAACCTCGATCGATAGATAAAACAGACTTGAATTGATTTTATAGAAACACAGCCTTAATTTGCTGTTTTGTTTTATTTCTGGTATATAATGAAGATAAATTATTTTTAGGTTAGTTGTGTGTTTTTGTAATTAAATTGTATTTATGTTAGTTATATATTTTGTATATGTTTATACTTTTAAATGTATCGTTTTTAAATTAGTTTTAATTTGTAATTATTTGATAGTTTTTCGAATTTCTCAGAAAGCGCAAATCTAATCTTTCGATGAGGAGTAATAAAGCTCTGTCCATGAAAGTAGCTAGAAGATCTGATTGCTATTTTAAAGAGTACTTGCGGACTATCAAACCCCTTCCAGCTGTGGAATAAATACAAGTACGCTTTATCAGAAGATATCGTCCATAAGCTGGATGGCACTCACAATCACCTAATCATCAATAGAGCTTTGGTATACAGTGAAGATAAAATGATTTCCATACCTGGAAAATGTCTCGCTGATTTCGACCAACCCCCAATGCAGTGAAGAGAGGAGTTACAAGCGAAATTATGAAGGAGTTTAACCTCTTCGCGACGAGCGAATCATATATGCATTTCGTACGGACGCATGTGAGGCCCGGGCGGTTCTCCCGTGCACTCCTGGGGAACTAGTCTAGTGAACGGGCAGTGCAGATATGCATTTTAAGCTGAAAAATTTTTCAATAGCCACTAGATGGCACTCTGTGTCCATTGCATTTAAACTGAATGTGGTTTTAGTATTCTGATCTTGAGATTGTTTATATTCTGGCTGTTTCTTTTTTTGTATTTTGCTTGTCAGCTGTGGCTCGGGAGGGGGGAAATCGTAATGTAAAAAAAACGCAGCTCGGCTCTTTAACTTTCCACGTGATATAATCATTCTTGCTTCTGATAGCTCTCCGAACACTTTTTTTGTTTGTTTTCGCTACTATGTGGGGTCTTTTAGGGTTTTAGCATCAGTTTTGTTACAGTTTGTATTGCTTTCGGATATATTTTGCGCACTTCTCTTGTTATTTCGGAAAGCCTTGACTCTAGATTATTATTGCGAGGAAGCGTTATTTATCAGAGGATGAATATACTCGTATGGTAAATGAACCAACTAGCAAATCATGCAACGTAGGACTTAGCGTTTCTCCCTGCTTCAAGGTTTTCCACACTCAGTCTTCATTTTAAATTTTATTATTTCTTTTTGTAAATAGCCCTTGTCGTATATTTTTTATTAATGTGAAAGTATATTAATGTGTTTTGTCAATTAAAATTTTGGAGTAATTGGAATAGCAATTTCAAAAACTATTTCTCAAGGTAAGCAAACTTTTTAAAAATATATTTTCTTATAAATTGAAGGAAAAACATTATTAAAGTCTAGTTTTAATGCTATAAGACAGATTACGTAATAATCTAAAATACTTCCAAAAATTACGGTGGTAGGACTTAAACTTAATTATTTGCGATTTTTTTAAAAATCTAAACTTAGGCCTAGTGGAGCAAAACCCCCGTCCTGTAGCATAACTCCTTTCACTTCCGCTTCGTCCTGAGCGCGCGTCTTAAACAAAGGCGCCCCGTCGTAAAAAGGTTAACTACGACACCTCTGTTTTAGAAATGTAGGTCGATGAAATTAAATTACGATTACTTCCCAAGCAGCATCAAATCATAGAAACGATTCTGAACCGAGTAAATAAAGGAAAGGAGGGATTATTCTTTCTTGACGCACCAGGGGGTACTGGCAAACTTTTGCTCTGATTCTCCAGCCAGCCCAACTCTGCAAGGGCCGCAATGTAGCTCTGGCTTGGCTTGCAAGCGAAGATACCTCAACATGTAACATCACCAAAAATAGCGGCCGAGGAATCCTTTTGTACTAGTACAAGTAAATAGTGTGGGCAGTGCCTTCGAGAATGAGTGCTTTATCTTCTATACTTTAATTTCTCTCACATTCTCGGAGGCCCTGGTATGGATCGAGTATTATAGTATATAGGCATTAAACCACATGTAGAATATCCGCGGCAACCAGGCGATATGGGCGGTGTAGTCGTTTTGCTCGTTGGCGATTTTAGACAGCCACTGCCGATTGCTTATCAGACCGTGAGTTCTCATACGCATACATCAAAATTTCCACGCGAACGAAGTCGTGGGTAATAGCTAGTCTTCCATAGTTTTTATTTAGACTGTCAGTAAAAGCTTGATTTCCATAAGTTGACAACAATATTTCATTCCACTTTTGAAAAAATATCTGCGAATTATTATGTTTGATAAAACTTACTGATTTGTATAACAAATGTCCCTGATTTTCCCCGACTTAACAGTATTGTCTGGCAATTCTTGGTTTTCCCAGTCGGCTGGCCACTCTGATCATTTATGGAATAATGTCAGTTTGTGAAAACCATACGGCCAAAGTACTTTGAATTATGTAGATGAAATACAGTAAAAATATTTACATCAAATTTGGATATTTTTACACCAAATTTGAATGAAATTCACTTCTAAGAAATTTGTCTCCCCGACTCGCAAGTGAACATGATAATTATAAAAAACAAGGAGCTACATGTTTAAAACTTCGGCTCTGAAACTGTGACCATATTATTTCCTCTCTATATATGTATATTTAATATACAGAATATATTTAAAATTCTTTACAAATATTATAACATATAGAATTTTTTTTACAGACACGTTGTCTTGATTCGATAGAATATATATTGCTTAGTGATCATAATGATACTTTTATATGGGAATCCTGAACGGTAAATTGACAGTTCATCACTGAAGCTTTTTTTTTTAATTTTTAAAAAATAATAATTAAATTGGGTATGCAAAGCGTTAAATGGATGGATTATAAAATTTAATCAGTTCATTTAATTTGTTTACCTAACTGATTTCGATCAGAATTCTTTTAATCAAACAAAAATATACTATCATATTTATTATAAAGCAATCATGTTTACCAAACTACAAAATATGTTCTGTGATTTGGAGCGGGGGGGGGGGGTCCTTCTATCCACTTCTGAAGACAAATAAGATTAAAGAACATCAACAGATTCGGATATCATACTCAAGTTTTTATTTTATTTTAATGTCTTTAAATAAGAAAGAAAACAAAAAAATTAACAAAAGATTAACTCAGTTTCAAAAGATTCACTCAGTTTAACAAGAAAACAAAAAGTTAAACAAGAAATAAACAGAACAAAAATTTAAAATAAATAAAACTATTGGAAAAGATCAAATTATTTTTTAAAAAAATCCGGAAAAACACTGTAATTTAAAATACAAATGCTGCAGCAGCTAAAGAAAAAAAAAAAGACAGCATATGACTTATTTCTAGAAGGAAATGCCAGAAGATTATTGCGTATAAACATCGCAAAACATATTAATAAAAAAAAGAATGTGGCTCGAAAAACAAGTCTCGTGAACAAAAGCCACCTTCAGGACCCTTGTACACAGCAGGGATATTTTTTTTCTGTCGTGAGAAGTCTAACAGTCATCCAAAAATTAACCCTTTGTAACCAGAAAATTCTAAAAAATTGAGATTTCGGAAAAAATAAAATATATACATAATACAAAAATAGAAATAATAATTACAGAGTCTCAAAATTTTGAAAATTAAGGAAGAACCAAACTTATGTGAAATACTAAAATTTAAGTCATTTAAAATAGCTAATAACAAAAACAGATAAATATTCATTATTAAGATAATTCATTAACAATTGTTAAGCACCAAAAATTTCAGAATTATGTCATAAGAGTCAAATATTTACAGTAACTCTAAAAAAACACGTGTTTATGAGTACGCATTTCATGCGTGCCACAATGAAAAAACCCTAATACCCTATAGAAACAATAAAAAAACTCATAATTACCAAAACATCCCCATATTCGAGAATTCATTAAATAGATCAAAAATAATTCTTCGGGAAAATGGTAAAATTTACCAATTGTAAAAAATCGTGTTCTAAAAGTAAGTAATCCAGTAGATTGAAACTAGAAAAAAAATTACTCAGCGCCATCTATTGAGTAATAATGAAACAAGAGAGGTAATCTGAAAGATGCTATTTAAAAACTAAAACTCCTCTTAAATTAAGCCTTCTCTTTTTCTTTCAATTTTTTAAAAAAATTATAAAGTTTAGTAATTTTGTTATTAAATATTTACAGTAACTCTAAAAAAGCACGTGTTCATGCGTGCACATTACATGTGTGCCACAATGAAAAGAAATACCCTATAGAAACAATAAAAAAACTCAAAATTACCAAAACATTCACAAAATCGAGAATTCATCAAATAAATCAAAAATAATTCTTCAGCAAAATGGTAAAATTTACCGATTGTAAAAAATCGTGTTCTAAAAGTAAGTAATCCAGTAGAATGAAACTAGAAAAAAAAATTCTCAGCGCCATCTATTGAGTAATAACGAAACAAGATAGGTAATCTGAAAGATGCTATTTAAAAACTGAAAATCCTCTGGAACTAAGCCTTCTATATTACCTTCTTTTTCTTTCAATTTTTTTTAAAAAATTATTAAGTTCTGTAATTTTAATTTAAATTATATTTTTAGATTCAAAAATATAAATTTTCTTGTCATTTAAAAGATTAAGTCTACTGCAAATGAATAATTACTTCTTCGCTATAGACTTTTTTCTTCCTTCATCATTTGAATAATTATTTTTAAATGCATTCTCTAATTTACGGATATTTTTTGAATTTCTTTTATTTGGCACTTTTTTAAATTTTAGTTTCTTATTTCTTTTGTTTTGCTTTTTAGCTTTGTGATACGCTTAATACAGATGCTTTTTTCAGGATTACAATAAATCCTTTTCCTTTTGTCATTGCTCTGAGTATTTTTTGATGAATAATAATTATATTGTGATTAATTCTCTTAATCACGGATGTTAATTATCATTTTAATTGCTGTTTCTGATTTCTCAAATTTTAGTATTTCTCTATTTTTATTGTTTTGGATTTGATGGCTGTTGGTTGGTTCTTCCTAATTTGTTCGAATTTCTTGCTCTTGGTTTTTCTATTTTTCCTAATGAGTATTTTTCTTGCCTTTTCAAAAACACCTTTTTTTTTTTTAACTTTTCGGATCAGAATATTTTGGAAGACTGCCAGGCCTTTTGTACAAAAAAAAAACCCTTTAAATTGAATTTTTGCCCGAATGTGACTAGATAGTCTTAAGACAAAATACATGATTTCATTCACTCTTTTGTCCCTATCTTTTACAATTTTTATACTTATTAAATCCAATTAATAGTACCCGTTGTTCCATAAAAATTTTAATTCCATAAATTTTTCAAAAAGTTACTTATTAACTGAAAAATTTCTTTTATTTTGAACATTTCATCAATTTGAAGCACATAATTATCTATTGACGAAAATAATAAATCTACATGGTCACGATCAGAGTAGGGAACTACTATTATCTTTTTGTACTCCCCATGTAAATGTAAATAAATATTGAAGCGGCAATATTAATTGGAAAAAAATAAATAAACCCAATGTCTAAACATGCTTCATCTAATCATATAATAAGTTTAAAAATCTATAGCAGGGATCAAATTGTAGAATTATCCTTACAGTATTTTATAAATTTCTCATCTTTACAACAAACTTATAATCTTTTAACTTCAATCATTCCCCGATTTTTTTCAAATTTATACTTATTATTATATGAAGATTATGCAGACACTAATAAATATAATAGTGCCAAAAAATGTATTTTTTAAAAACCTGATGATAAATAAATTTTTACACCAAATAATAAATAATTAAATACGTAACAATAAGATCTTAATTCCAGTATTAATTAAGAAAAGCAGACAATTTCTTTCCTCCAATATAAATGAAAAATCATACGACAAATTAATTTCCAACATAAAACAGTATTTTTAGCATTTAATTGAAAGAACAATATTTACAAACCATAGTTAATTTCTAGAAATATGTTTTAAATGCAAGGGTAAATTTTCAGTTATGTCAACTAATACAAATATTAGGTACTCATTAATAGCAATAAAGCTTTTCAATAACATAAAATCTGAAATCTGTGTATATCAATTTTTAATATCTGTAATTTAATATTCTTTATTTTTTATAAATACTTATTTATTCGATAACAATAGAAGCATTACCTATGGTTGACTCAATATGTAATAAGTACTTTATTTCACCGTAAAAGAAACGAAGAGAAGGTAATGTGAAAAATTTAAACAATACTTTTTTGGCAATTGTTTCGGACCTGTCCGAGTTAAAAAAAAAATACTTTGGACATTACGATTGTCTGTCAGTCATTTTATTTGCCTGTCTGTAACAAAAATAGCTCAAAAATAGTTTAAGGCAAACTACTGAAATTTCATATACGGTCTTTCAGCAGCAAATTTACAAATTTCTATCAAATGTGGAGCAAAATCAGGGAAGGGAAGGAAGAGGAGATATGTATGTTCGATTTGAGTACAAATAGATTCAATAATTACAAAACGCAAAGCTATATGTAAATATAATTTGTATCTATGTAAATAAAATTTGGTAGACGTATTCAAAATCTAAAATTAAAATTTGTACCAAATTTTGAACCAAATCTGTCAAGCGGTTGACAATTTCTCATACATGTAAATAAGCAAATTCATAAAATGAACTCACTTTAAATAAATAAAATTCGTTATATTGTCTTGTGGTTACAATTGTAGTAACATATTAAACTTAGATTAAATTATTAGTGTGCAAAAAGACGTGCAAAATATATCTTCTACATACAGATTCCGTAAAAACAATAAATATATGCCAAAGATTTGTTAATTTTTATTATTTTGAATTGCATTAAGGAACACCATATTCCTAGCCTTATCGTAGATCCAAAATTTTTATGCGTGTGAAGAAAGAAAGAACTATTCGGAGGATAAGGGAGAAGGTTTTGGAAAGACCATGCCCGTTGATTTTTGTCTGATTGAAGGGAATTCGAAAACAGTAATTTAGTTGTAAAGGAATCTACCTTTGCCTTCCAGCTTGATCAGGGGAATTTTTTAATAAGTTTCCCTAAGGTGGCAAAATGCCTAAATCCGCCAGTGACTGATGCTAATAATAATACAGCTACGTGATGACAAGCCGAAATAAATCGTGAAACTAAGTAAAATGTACTCAAAGTTACATCACATTGATCTATAGAAAGGAAATTCCTAAATTCTCTGAAAAAATATTAAAAAGTGTACATTGGAAATTTTTTGACAGCTGAAGACTGCGATAATTATAATTTTTAAACAAAAGTTTTACAATCAAATATTTCTAGAAAATTATAAAAATTTGTATCTTTGCTTACTTCTAATATATTATTATACATGTTATTTTTAGAATAATACTTCATTAATAATTAAAAAAAATTATGTGTATCTATCGAAAGATAAAAGGAAGATAAACTTTTGGTATTGATGTAATTTGAAAGATGGGAACCTGTTCATAAATTTTAATTCAGTAAAAATGTATTTTTATTTTAAAAAATTAATTTGGCATTTTCCATTATAACTTCGGTAAGTATCATTAAAGGTTTTAAAATATTTAATAATTATCTTTTCAATGACACCGTTGACAAACTTATATAAATCGACATAATTTGTATCCCTATCAAAAAATTTTTAAAGATACGATTCGCAACTATACATTTTATTGTTGTAAGCAGAAATTAACTTTCATTGATTCATTAAAACTTGAGCTTTTGTATAACTTTTTAAAAATTAAGCTGTAACTTCAATGTTGCAAAGATATTTCATATTTCATATTTAAAGATATGAAATGAAAGAATTGAAGATATGAATTGAAGATATGAAAGAATTTAAAGATATTTCATATTTAATTTTATCGATTTATAAAAAATAATTCCGAAATATGATCAATAATATTTACACAATACGTTAGATGATATATACTTTAGAAGGTAATTAAATTGTTTATCATTTTCGTATGAACATTTTCTTCTTTCATAATTCTCTTGAAATTCCGACATAGAAGACACTTTTGTTACTGTGTTTCCTTTCTTTTAAACAAAATTTAAAATATAGTTCCAAAATTTAACTATGATTTTAATGGATATGCTTTTGAATTGCGATCTTAACAGCACTTTTTCTTTTACAGTAAAAATAATTGTTTTTCTCAATCATTTGCTAATTTAATGCTTTCTGCTACTAAAACATTAAATAAGTTATATATTTTTTAATTGATTGGCATACCTAACCATTAATATCCACCGTATCTTAAAATCTTATCGAAATAAAATAATTATTAAAAAATTCTTAAACTATATCATGTTTTAATGTGGTCGACTATTTTCCATCTTATAATATTAAATGGAATTAAAAAGAACTTTTAGATTGATTAAACAATTAAAACAGTATTGATAGTTCACTTATCTTACAATTAAAATCTTTAATTTGATTTATCAATAAAAAAAATCTAGTTTATGTAATATTTGTACAATAAAAATCTTACCACATTTACTTCTCGTTTGCTACAAGCAATACTTCCGTATCGTTGCCCACCGGCTACAGATGCTTCCTGTTTTTGACAGTAGAATGCCAGCGACGAAAAAATTCGGTGATTATACCAGCTGTATCACGTGTCTAAATTGAGAACTGAAACTGTTAGTTCGCTTACATCACTTTATCAGAGCGAGATTACAGTAGGGGAAATGCGATTTTCAACGATGTGCCCACTTGGTGAGATAAGTTTCTGCTAAATCAGTGAGCTTCGAACAATATTTTCTTTTTATGAAAATAGCTGCCGTTATTCAAATCGAAAATTCTTATCATGTATTTTAATTATCGTTCATTGAACAATGGTGCCCTGCATATTTAATATCATTTTATTGGGAAACTTTTGGAAAACATCTCACAAAAATAATAAAATTCGATTGCTACGAAATTTAATTTTACTAAGAACAGTAACTGTTAGTTATATAAATGTCAAAGTATGAATAATTTGATCATGTTTTTTTAGATTTAAACTAACTAAAAACTACACTTAATCATTTGATAAATTCGTATTTGTATAAATCAAGGAAGTAAAAGCTTCAAATTAAAATCAAATGTTCCATTTAGAATCTCTTATATTTCAAAGAAGATAAAAAAAAGCAGACTATAAAAATAACATATAATAAACAAAATAAGAAATAGAATAATTATGGATAGAATATTGCAATTAATTAAAGTAAGAAGAAAATATTCCATGGTTAAGATAGGTCTACATTCTGACATGATTCCAGGAAGATTACGTATGAGCATAATAAAATAACGCATAAGCTGAGAGGAAGAAAGTAGATTTTATTTCACTTACTTTAAAAGCTTGATTTTTATACTATTAATATAATACTGAAAAATTAGACTACAGATACTCAAAAATAACACAAAGTCAAGAAACATGTAAAAAAAAAAAAAACTAGAAAGAAACTAGTATTTATTCTTCATTATAAAGGCAGGAAAGCATATTTCATGCCATAAAATTTTAATTACTAAAAATAGAAAAATAAAATACCAAACTTACTAAACTATTTTTTTCACAGATTAATTTTCAATACATCCTGTTCATAAAAGATCTGTCAAATGAAACTTAGCATTTATTCATAATGAAAGCGATTTCGGTTTTAGAAAGATTGCATAACAGTCAATTCCAGAATTTTATCTCATAGAGAAATGAAAAAAAAATTAGAACTACTATAAAGAGAGAATGTTCTTTTAGCGGATAAAGTTACAGTGAAAGTCAATAAAATGTTCTTACTGAATGTAATTTTTATATTCTGGATAGAATTTAAGCATTTTTTTAAATAAAAAGATGATAAAAACAAATTTTGGCAAATAATAATTTTTTTTTGTAAATAAAAAAATACGATTTCTAGGAAATGAGATAAGAATAAAGATACATTTTTAATTCATTCTTCATTCTGCTAGAATTTAATCTAGCTCAAATACATTTTTAAAATTCAATGTCTCGTGTCAATCCTTAAAAATTATACCTTAAAAATGTTAATGACTTGCTGTTAACTCAGTTCCGTTTCACTCAACGCATCAAATTATTTTGAAGAAAAAAAATGTTCATATTCTTACTTTGTTTCAATTCAGAGCAAATAATCCAAATTTATTCTTCCTTTAATGGAGTGGCGTTGTTTGAGGTCACATGACAAGAAATTAAATATTGCACAACGTTGCGATGTGCGTATACACTAGTCATGAAAATTTTATGATATGTCTATATTTTGGGAAACTATTTCGAGTCAAAAACTGCTTTTCTGTATATTTACTGATCGTCAAAATATAAAAGTGGAAAATAATTGTCATAAGAAAATTTATTCTCTTTTCATTAGAGCAATTCTAAATTCATAAAATGGTGATCTACAGAAGTATGAAAAAATGGAAGCAAACAGAAAAGAAAAGAAAGAGTGAAAAAAGAGAAAATACCAGTCATAGTGCATGTACTATGTTCATTTAAAATATTTTCGAATCCGTGTCTAACATTTCTTTTTTTTAACATTTTAAAAAGTGTTTCTATGATCTCAATAATGGCAGATTTATGACAATTGGCAAAGGCAACCATATTCAAGAACCTAGAAGGAAAGATAAATTCCAGTATATGATCTCATCACCAAATAATATACTTCCATGGATGAAATACGTCAATAAATAATCGGTGCTCAAAAGCACGTTATAGCCACAACTCAAAGAGGCCGAAAGTTGAGAGGATTTAGATACACCAATCCTCTTTACATAGGAATTAATTTATATAAACGCTTATTAAAGAAGCATACGAGTAGTTACTTCTATAGTCTGACAAAAATTAGTTTGCTTTTAGAACTTCTCTAGCTGCTATTTTAATGAAACTCAAACAAAATTCATTGTTTCATGAACTTTCTCAAAAATCTCCATACAAACCTTTTTCGTTTCATACTGTTGCATCATTCCGCTGTCTTTTTTATCCACTTTTTCATCTTATAATTATTTTTCAAAGAGATTCAGTTCAGCTTTATTGTATGTGTACTAATCAATGAAATATTCCGTTTTCTCAAATGCAAAAGGCATTTATGTAAAAAAAAAGAAAGCCGAAATACTCAAAATTAAAAACCAGATGTTGCTTGGGAATTAAAAAATTTTTTAAGTATCGTATCTTTAACTTCAAAACTACTTTAAAAAAAAAAAAAACACATTAAAGTAGGTTCACGCGAGGATAACTATTGCGCGCAATCGTTGCCTTTCTTCTGATGTCCCGACATTACCCTCGTGTGAGCAGTTGAGACAACGACATTGGGACAATGGACAACGTCCGTACCCATGGGATAATTATTTGCCAATGCCCCGTTGTGGTCATGTAATTTTCCGGAAGTAGGCGTGATCTTCTATTGCGCGAAACCGTTAGCCTCGAGTAAATCCACCTTTATAATATGCAAAATAATTTTATCGTCTGAAACGTTTTTTAATTAATATCAGTTCAACCAGACGAATTTTAAAAACTACCAATAGCTAATATTTTTTTTAAGTTATAAATATTTATTGTATTAATACAGCGAATTTCATTCACAAATAATCTATATTAATAAAAATGAATGTTTGTCTGCAAGTCTCATGTGCTGCTGTGCCACTCATCCGATTGTGATAAAACTTTGAATGCTTATTACTTGTACTTACGGGATGATTATAGGCATAACATAATTAAGTAACACATAAAAAATATTTTTGGGTCTATTTACCGCATTTATTAACTAAGAATTATAATCAAAATAACTGACCGAAGACACACAACAGATTCAGTAAAGATACTAAATTCAGGATAGAAGTTAATATTTCGAAGCCATTGTTATGTAAATCGTTCTCTGTGGCAACAACCTTATTAGAGAGTATGCGAGAAAATTTTAAGGGACCCAGTCCTATAAAATTGTTTTAATTAAAATTTTAATAAAATTTTGCGTTTTTTGCAGTGATTTCCAGAAATATTAGAATAAAAAATATTTGCATTATTAGAAGTTTTAAAAAAATATTAATTGAACTTAATCAACAAATTTATGGTATAAATATATTTTCTGTTATCTTATGGCATAAATATATCAATTGAAAAACAAATTATTTTAATCAGATTTTCTATAATTAATCTTTAGAATTCTGAAGGAATATTAAACGAATCACGAAAGATACAAAGAATAGTTTCTTCCCTTACAATTCTCAAAGAACATCAAGCATTACAATTCTAAAAGAATATATATATCTATTATGTAAAAATGGATTTTTGTTTGTTCGTACTGTATACGCTGCCATACTATTCGACCGATTTCTATGCAACTTGGTCAACACATTGCTTCCCTCTGCTTGAATTTTGTAAGCAGAAACAGTTACCATATCTATGATATAAAAGTAAAATTTTGTCTGTATTATATGCGCCGCTGCCCAGTTCAAGCGTAAACAACTTGGTAAAATCTACTGATTGCACTTCCACGAAGGTTATATTTTAAAATTGATAATTGACAACATTAAAGCAGCACATCCCATCGGAATTAATTGGACATATATCAAACAAAATAAAATTATTATGATTGATGTCAAACAATGTGCGGGAAATGAAATCAAAAATATTTTGTGAAAACGCTTTTTTTTTTAATTATTATTATTATTAATGAGTAGTCTTCTACACAAGATGTCGTTCAGCGTACTCACTATTTTGTCTACTGTAAACCACACATACTATTCAGATTTGATCTCGCACATACAAAATAGAATTATTGTCTATGGCGCTCAATGTAAGTTAGATATAATGGAAATTTCCAATGCAAACAGTAACTTTGCTGTTTATTAAGTGAATCTGCAAAAGATATTTCGATTATACAAATGTATATCGTGTTGATTGCTTCCACAAAAAATATGTTCCCCAACGTTCGTCACTTTATTAAGTGATCAAGCAGCGCAACATCTAGAAAACAGCAAAATCGAGCTTCATAAACAAACGAGGAACAACTAGAGAGCACTCAATGATCACCAACAAGGCGTAAGGCCAATCACTTCAAGTGTGAGGACTGAACCTAAAAAAATCCATCTTTTTCATATAACCAGTTGTATTTTGGATTCTACCAGTCGGACAATCAAGAAATTTGTTTCTCCTTAAGATGGAAAAAGAAAAATATTGCCTACCCTAAAGCTCTTGACTAATACAGCAGGGGGGAAAAAGAATAAATATTATTTACGTTTTTTCTTTATATATCATTCAATTTCAATGAATGCATTCATTGTCAACAAGAAAATAAATATCATTCATCCTATCATTCCTAATTAAACAAGACAATTATTTTAAATTTCAACGATATTCCAAAATTATTTTTTCTGTAGCAGCAACGCACAGGGTATCAGCTAGTAAATAAATAAAGGTTTAAAAAACCTTTTGATAAATTAATTAAATAGCTATCTTCTATTAATAACAAAAATTAAAATCAGCGAAATTAGTAGTGTTAAAAGTTGTACTGTTCGTGAGTAGTTGTAGTTTAGTAGTGTACTGTGAGTATTAGTAGTTGTGCTGTTCGTGATAAAAAAATAGTTAATCGAATATTTTACAATTTTCTTTTAGAATTTTGCTTATGTGTCCTGGCAATAGTTTAAATATATTCTTCAATAACAAAAAAAACAACAACATTACATTTGTTTAGGGAAACATTAATTTCTTTCTCATCATTTGGATTTGAGCTAATGACTGATGCTTGGTTTCAGGTACCATTGCTATATAAGCACCACAAACTGTGTCAAAAAAATATACATATGAAAATAGATGAGGAATTTACTAATATATTAGTGGTTGAGTGATTCAAAATCTTACCGTTGGCTAACAAAGGATATCCTTACTTCAAAATACCCTGACTTAATTTTTTAAAATTAATAAATAATTTTAAAAATTGCAGAAAAATATACTTGTTATTTTGAAGTATTTAAAAAAAATTTTTAACGGTTTAAAAACTATTTTTCAAGAATAATTTCTTCTGAAGATACCGAGAAATAAAAGGACAAACTTTTGATTTATTTCTAATTAATTAAACATTTAATTAATCTCTGTTCTTTGAAAAATTGGTAGTATTCTTTATCTTGTTTTAAATAAATAATATATATATATTAGATCATTTGACATAGAGCCACAAAAATTCATCTATGGTGCATAGCACCAACATACTTCAAAGTGTGAGAATATGTATTTCAGGGCGTTCTTTTTTAAATTAATTTTGATTACTTTAAGTAAATATATTAAAGTAAAGTAAATATATTAAGTAAAGTTTTATATTAAGTAAAGTTTTTTATATATTTACTTAATATATTAAGTTAATATATAAAAAATATTTTATACTTAGAAAACGGTATTTAGGACATTCACATATGATATATCGCACAAAAATTGTATTACATGTGTTATGTCGAGTAGAATTGTATGAACAGAAATTGTACATACTCATGCACTTGGGGGAATATGATCTCGGCTCTCTCCCGATAAATTTTATGTGTAGTTTTCTAGGCCTGCTACACTATGGCGTAATCATATGTCTTTTGTTGTTGATGCTAACCTATAAACCACATTAAAGACAACCTGTGTCTTCAAATCATTTCACCCATGTAACAATCATCAATATTAATTAAATTGTGTAATAATGAAAAGCAATGATTTTTATATCCTAATCAAAATCTTATTGTAAAAAACCACTGAAGGAAAATTTCATTCTCTCGCTTTTTCCCCTTTTCTGCTCTTGTGTCCCAATATAGACTGGCGTATTACTAAACATTTTTTTTATCTGTGCAAATTATGCCTCTAGGGACGAAATAAAGTGAATTTGAAAAGTTTTTTCTATTCGACCACTCAATTGCTAAAATATATTTACATACATTGCGTGTAATAATTTCATTTGACAGGGTTCACAAAATTATGCCGGTGTCTTGGCATAGGGGTAGCGCGTTTTCCTTGTGATCTGGGCTTCCAGCGTTCTAGTTCCGGTTCGGGTCTGGTTGTTCCTTCTCTGTTCTCTCTGTGAGATGTGTCAATGTGCCCTCCAGTAAAAAGGGGTTGTGCAAGCGAATGAGTGTTGAGTGAGTGGCAAAGTCGTACTCTTGGCCCTAGTTGGTGCTACTAAAACAAGAGGCGCACCCTATGGGCTTAAATCGCTGTCTTCATAACAGCGGGCTTATCCAATTGCAAGTACTATAAAAAACAGCACAACACACACACATACAATTATTTTCAGCCCGCTTAATTCAAAATTTCAAAAAAAATGAAGTCTAGGGTTGCAAATTTTAAGTTATCATGTGAGGACATTATTATTTTTAAATCATTGTTTGTCTTAATTAAGTCATTCACCAGTTTAAACCGGTTTGAAGCAATCACGGGACCTCTGTATTGGTCTCTATCCCTCCCCCCCTCCATATATATATGTGTGTGTGTGTGTGTTATAATATTTTAAAATATAATTTAAAATGAATTAATTTCCTAATTTTTAGCTCAATTTAGCCCTTTTAATTTCATTCTAGAATATTCTCTTATTCCCTGATCCCATTCTACTTTGTTTATCTAATTAATTCAACTAAAGCTTTGTAAAACTGTAAAATCGGCTAAAAGTCTAATGTTCCCACACTCAGAGTAAAGGGACAAAAATACCGCTGATTTGACAAATTCTTTAAAAATATAACCATGAAAAATCCTTATTAAAAACTGACAGTATATATTCATAAAGATAAACTTTTTCATCAACTTTTCTTCGTTCCTTTCTGTGTTTTATGTGTATGCTCGTCGCTCCTGCTTGTACATAATGCCTGTCTCCCGAAAGGAAATAAAATGACGTCAAAGAATCGAAAGTCTCTGCATTGCATTTTGATTGAAAAATGATATTACATACATATATATGTGTGTGTGTAATGATATTCTTAACATCTAATTTAAATACAAATTAATTTCTAAAGCTTAGTTTCGCCCATAGTAATTTCATTCTAAAAATATTATCTTATTTCTTCATCTTATTCCACTTTCTATACTTAATTAATTCAGGAGAAGCTTTGGAAAATGTTGAATCGGCTAAAAGCCAAAGCTGTTCCCACGCTGCGCGTGCAGCGCTGAAAATTGCTGACTTGACAAATACTTTTTTAAAAAGGTCCCTGTGTTTCCCTTATCACGTGATCGAAGTGTGACAGAAATCCCTATGAGAATCTTAATAATATATTGGCAGTATAAACAATATTTCCCCTATCAAGATATGTTATATAAAACGAGGGAAAATCAATTTCTCGCTTTTCCGACACATTTGCATGCTCGCGCTGCTTGTAAATAAATATGCTGCCTGCCTCCAGGGGATGACTAAAGCGAGCTTAAAAATGAAAAGTTATCTTATGTCTTCGAACCTGCCATCTGCATCCAATACTTCTAAACCTTTATATATATATATATATATATATATATATATATATATATATATATAT
>JAPMOQ010008021.1:1389053-1415870 GCA_026543055.1 Argiope trifasciata | reverse complement strand
TATATATATATATATATATATATATATATATATATATATATATACAGTGTCTCACAAAAGTGATGGGACACTTGTGCTTTACAAAAGGAAAATGTAATAAAATTAATAAATAAACATGTACAAATTTTTTTGTGGGTGTATTTCATACTTAAATTTTGTAACAATTATTACATAACATACATTTTGTCAAAATATTAAAATATTAATTTAATAAAAATATAATTGTTTAGAACGGAGCAAAAATTAGCTCACATAAGTGATGGGACACCATTAGATATGCAACAAAAATCGTCTAAAATAAGCAATAAAAATATTTTTGGGGTTTTTATTTTTACTCAAAAGCAATTGGCAATAATTTATAAAATCGTCTGCAGTATTTATCTCCAGATTGCTTTGGAATTTTTGTGTTTTTTAGCTCTGTGCAGCCATGAATGCTAAACAAAAAGAAACTTCGCCTGAAATTCGAAAATTAATTATTAATTTGCATATTGAACGTGGAAAATCTATTAGAGAAACTGCTGAAACAGTTAATTTGAGTCATTCAACAGTTTTCAACATCATTAAACGATATAAAAAGAATCATATGATTCAGGATAAAAGAAGACCTGGCAGACCATCAAAGCTATCTAATGGGTTAAAGCGAATTATCGTTCGAATTATTAAAAAAAAAATCTAAGAATGTGTGCTCCTAAAGTTGCTTCTGATTTCAAGCATTATATGGAGTAATTGTTAATCCTGAGACTGTTAGAAGAGTAATTCGATCTGCTGGATATCACGGTAGAGTAGCCAGGAAAAAATTCTTCGTAAGTGAAAAGAAAAGAAAACTCAGACTGGCATTCGCAAAATCCTACATAAATAAGAATTCTGATTTCTGGAATAAAGTTATATTTGCCGATGAGAGTAAATTTAATATATTTGGTTCTGATGGTAGAATCTTGGTGTGGAGAAAACCCAGGGAAGAATTTCGTAAAGAGAACTTGGTGCCAACAGTAAAACATGGTGGAGAAGGAGTTATGGTATGGGGGTGTATGTCATCCGCTGGAGTCGGTAATCTTGTTTTTATCGACAGTATAATGGATCAGTACAAGTATATCGACATTTTAAGGCAAAATTTGAAATATTCAGCACGAAAATTGAACTTTCATAATGATTTTAAATTTTTCCAGGATAATGATCCCAAGCACATTGCTTTGAACGTTAGACTCTGGCTGCTGTATAACTGTCCTGAAATAATAAAAACACCACCACAATCTCCTGACTTAAATCTCATAGAGAATATTTGGCAAGAATTGGAATCAAGAATTCGCAAACACACCATTTCTTCAAAACAACAATTAAAATCGGTGCTTCAAGAAGAATGTGGTAAAATCACTCCAGAAATCACAGAAAAATTAGTCAAATCCATCCCAAGAAGATTAAATCATGTTTTAAAAGTAAAAGGAAATCCAGCAAAATATTAAAACCTTTTAAAAAGTAAAATTTTTGGATAAATATTTGATAGAAAAGTAAGTGTCCCATCACTTATGTGAGCCATTTTTTTTGCTTCTTTCTAAATAACTGTCTAATTTATTAAATTTATTTTAATATTTTGACAAAATGTATATAATGTAATAATCGTTACTAACTTTAAATATAAAACACACCCCAAAATTTTTTGTATATGTTTATTTATTTATTTTATTACATTTTCCTTTTGTAAAGCACAACTGTCCCATCACTTTTGTGAGACACTGTATATATATATACAAAACATGGACGACGATGACAGATATACAAGGAAACACTAATGTGAGATCAGCCTTCTTTGCCTCAGATTAAAAGACTATTTTAACCATTTTAATATAACGATAAAAAACTGTAGCAAATTATACGAATACAGAATGGACGACTCAATTAAATACAATAATCCACCGGAAACTTGAATAAGAAAAATAAATAGACAGGAAATAATAATTTATTATATATTTGTTTGTTTTTTTAAATTTTGTCCCCTTATGTTTTTAGCACGTGACTGGATAAAATAAAAGAATGCCGGAAGTTCGAATTAAAAAAACTATCATCGCAAAATAAATCTAAAGAAATGCAACTTTTGACACGTGACTGGATAAAATAAAATAAATATAAAATGTGATATTTTCTAAAAAAATAAATGCAAAGCAAAGGATTCAATGATCGTTTGCAATATCAAAATAATTAATTCAATAAATCTTCTTTACGGTAAACCTGATCGAATTTAGACAGGATATGCATTGGAATCCCGACTTAATGGCATATTTCTATTATCGTTTGCAATGCCTGTATCATTAATTCAATATATTTTTTTGTTATAAAATGTGATATTTTCTAAAAAAATAAATGCAAAGCAAAGGATTCTCTGATTGTTTGCAATATCTAAATAATTCACTAAATCTGTACGGTAAACCTGATTGAATTTAGACAAAATATGCATTGGAATCCCAACTTAATGGCATATTTCTATTATCGTTTGCAATATCTGTATCATTAATTCAATTTTTTTTTCATTATAAAATGTGATATTTTCTTAAAAAATAAATGCAAAGCTAAGGTTTCTATAAAATCTGCAAGAGCACGTCAAAGGGAAAAATTAGGTTTTATCACCGTGTTGCCATCATTTTGACGGAAGTTCCAATTAAAAAAACTATCATCGCATATTAAATCTGAAGAAATGCAACTTTTAGCACGTGACTGGATAAAATAAAACAAAGTGTGATATTTTCTTTAAAAAATGCATGGCAAAGGATTCTATGATCGTTTGCAAGTTTTAAATCATTAATTGAATAAATTATCTTTATTTATACAGGATTAAATTTATACAGGATTTTTCATTCAAATTCCTTACCAATGGTCAATTTGTAAAATATTATTAATATTCATATATATTGCTTAATACTATTAATTTGATCTAAATGAAGTAAACAATTACATTTTATGTAGTTTGAGTCCAACAATGCATTTATGAATAATAAGTTTTAGATTTCTTCATACTTTGCTCTCTGAGCCATATTTTACAAAATATTTTTATTAATATTTTAAATAAAAGTTGCTACATCAATCAGTCTTCTAAATCAATCATTAAAATTGACTGATTTATAAAATTAAAGAATATTATTAGGAAAACGCGTTCTTTTAGAACTTTCAATCCATCATAAGAAGTCCATTAAAGAAAATATTAATTTCAGGCCAATCAATGCCTGGAGTTACTTCAAGGCTAATGAATATGTGATTTAATTGAAAATTTTAGAACCCATTACTCATGGCGAGCCAGCTGGTCGCCAAAGGCGGCTAGTCCTATAAAAATCACCATTCCGTATTCAAGGTCTATGTATTCGCGGCGTATTTATGAATCATATACCCCACGAATAAAGAGCTTTTATTATATAGAAAATACCACAAACAACGAGCGAACAAATAATACTTTTTACCTCTAACGGAATAATGTCTCTTTATCAGCCTGCACCAATTTCAACAACACCGGATATGGTTGTTTACAAAAAATCTCAACAGCGCTCCCCTCACATTCCAAACATACTTAAGGGTTGGGGCATACTGCGCCATCTATGTTCAGCATTCATTTATACATATGAACAAGTATGCAAAGAATAAACTTACAAATAAAATTATAACTAAATTAAAAATAATTAAATCCCTTAAACACCTCCTGTCCCGAAAGGGTGAATAGCAGTTCAATCTTAGTATCTCTTTGATAAAATGTTACAAAACTAGATGGACTATAGTTATGAAAAATCTTAAAAGGTTAAGATTTTGGTATTTATGCTGGGTGACGAGTTTGTGTTGTCGCTTATCTACATTTACTCAAAAATGAAGAGTTATATATTTGTATTTCATTCCCTTTAAATATGACAGTGTGCTTATTTAAAACTTCTCGGAGATAATGCATAATTGTTACTACGAAAAGTCTAAATATGCGGAATTCTACTTAAAAAAATGGTTTATAAAGAAATGAAATCGTTTCGAAAAATAAAACAAATTTAGCAAAAAAAAAAAAAAAAAAAGGCAAGAGAAGACCGAAGTTAGCATGAAATATCAGATCCATGCACATGGACGCCAAGAATTCAAGGTTATTATTGTAAAGAAAATAAACTTCGAATTGGAAGTAATGCTTACTGCTATATTCGATACAACCATTTATCATGTCTCTTCATTAATTTCATCACATTCATTTTTAGATTTAAGAACGATCCAAACAAGATAAGGCCGTAGAAGTGCAAAACAATTTACGACTTAGAAAGTTGAAAAGGTCCCAGGCATCATTCGCGATAAATGAGATACTAGTTTTGAAATTCTTCTCGTTTTAGCACCGCGAGATCTAAACCATATGTAATGCTTTTTCATCAATTAACTTCTGTCTCATAAATAAAAATGTTTTCATCTACAAAGTTGAGAACGAAAAAATATGGGCGTGGGTGGATTGAAAAATGCACATAACTTCTTTGGGAAAAAACACACACATAGAGTTTAGAACTAGCCAAAATGTTAAGCCCTCAATATTTATTTTTTCGTATACAAAGTACATAGCAACTAACAGAAAAGAAATGCTATTGTCAAACAATTGGAAATCTTGATTTAGATAAATATCACCATTTTAGACATCCCAATGCAAGAAACTATTTGGCACCCTAAATTTTTTAGTAAAGTAAAAGGAAAAAAATCCCGAACATTTGCTTATTTATACGTGATTTGGTTTCTGCTATTAATTACTCAAGGAAAATTAAAATGTTTCTAGTTTATTTTTCGATACTAAGTTTAGCAAGAGCGTTTAAGCATTTTGGCCGTATGCTTTACCAAAGCTAATCCTTTTGTTACTTTTAATTTGTTGAAAAAGTGTTTAGCATTTATTATAGTAACTGGCTATGTAAAGAAAATTTTTTACCTAGTTCATTCATTTAGAAATCAAACATTAGAATTCTTAATTGATATATATTGCAATATGTTTTGAACATTATCTACATCCCTCTCATTCTAAGTCCAATCCCGTTGAATGTAATTGTTTGGATTAGGTTTTCATTTACATCGTTATTATAAAACGATACCAAGTTTTTGGAATTGTTTTCTAACTCATTTTTTTTTCTTAAGTTTTTGTGTCAGTGACTAATTTGAAATATTTTAAATCTGTATTCTATCTGTACAATACCAGTATCCGTAATAGAATTTAAAAAATAACATCTAAATTCCTTCTCCAAGTTTACTACAATTTCATCATCTGCTGTTTCAAAATACAATTTTTTTCTTTTACGAATGCGTTTTTTCGAGAAAATGTCCCGGAAGATTCAAATTACGTGCTATCGCTTTCGCCTCGTCTAAATACAAGTTAAATTTCGTTCTTAAATTTTAAATTTCAGCTTTAATTCTATTGACTAAATTAACCCCTTCGCGACCAAGGTCTCGTGGACGCGACGCAGCGATTCCACTCTTATCAGCCCAGCGTCGCTTCCACGCGAAGAGCTCCGATTGATACGGAGAGAGACCAGAGTCGCGTATGCGTAATTTGAAATCGGAACGTTTTATTTGAATTTTTAAATGCTACTAGATGGCGGTAAACTGCAACGGTTTTCACAACATTCGACTCATATGGTATTTGACCTTCATGAACGGGCATTAGTTTCTGTTCTATGCTTCTGTATTTGATATATTTATTGATGTAAAAAAAGTGAGAATCACGGCTCTTTAAAGGTCTGGGATTTATTGCGCGCTGTGTTTATATTTTGACAGATAAGTGACTTGTTTATTGCTTTTTTTCGTTAGGAGAATATGGGGGAGTACATTCAGCGGAATATTGCAAGGGGTAAGAGTAAAATATTTATGAATGGTGTTCGGTTTTGGCGGCGTTGGCGGCGTTTTTTTATGTGCGTGTTTCGTAGAAGTTTTGAAATATGTGATGGGAATATAATTTTGTGGATTATAATATGTGATGGGATATAAATTTGGAGTCTTTTTATTAAAATGCTGATTTTATCCGAATTTTTTTGTAAAATTAGGCTTAACTGCTTAAAATGCGCGGGCCGGTAGTGACGCTCCGTTTCAGAGCGTTCGGTCCCGTGACTGAGTTTTATTTCCGGGGCGCTGGTCCTCAAGGGGTTAAGAGACCAGTCAAAACAATTATTTTTATTTGAAATAGTTTATTAATAGCTAGTTTTGGACAATATTGTAAACCATTCTATTTAACATAAAATAATTGTCATTTCTTTAATGAATTCAACGACTTTTAGCTTCGGAGCCGCTGTAATATTGTTATTTGAGTCGATAAATTATTATAGGACATTACAAGTTTACGCAAACTATATATACACTGCTTAAACCATAACCATTCTCATCTTTTTGTAGATACAGAAAATAAGCAGTACAAATATTGCAATAACCAAAAAAAAAATGAAATATGCTGGAAGAAGCGACATCATAAATCAATCAATTAAAAGAAGAAAAGCAGACATAGATTGCATGAGAGCAATAGAGAAATTTTTATAGAGTTTACACTTTTATATTTCCCTTTCGTATTTCTACTGTTGTCGTATGCCTATCCACTACAATCCATGATGTCTAATTAGAGCTCATTTAGTATTTCCGAACAGATCTTTTGCTTGTCCTTCTCCCATCACACAAATTACTTCAATAAAGCCTATAAATGACTCATTTTTACTTAATATTTTTTCTACAAAATTTATATACCTAATAAAGACTTATAAAGTTTTTTTTTTTACTACGGAATATCAGATATAGAATCCATTTAGATATTGTAATACGTAGCTGCATTTACATTATCGGTAATTTTGTTAAGAACTTCATTTACTAAGGTAGGAATAATTTGATCTCGTAATGTATGAACTAAATCATAGGGAATTTTAGTTTGTGGAATTTTTTTATTTTGTTTATAATATCCATAAGCACAGAGAAGTATTTACTTAGTAATTTGATTACACTTAAATTATTTCATTTATTAGACTTTCCTTTTATTTTCGAATTAGAAGATTATTACACGCTAAAAATAGAATCACATCTACAATTATTTGAAATATAAATTTAAGTCGTTCCGTTACCTTATATTAATTTGGGTTTATTTTATTAATAGTCGAACATAAATTTAGTCTTTACTGTAATTCTTTCCAAGCAATAAACGAATTAAAGTGACAACTAGTACGTTCATGATCTAGGATTACAGTTGATAGCTTTCTCCAGTTGACATAACCACCTATAAATCTTGTAGTTAATTTCCTGCCGCTATGATTTCAGAAAAAATTGTCACAAAAAATGATTTTTACATTATATTGAAATCTAATAAATTATCTTTTTAATGATATCAGTGTTTTTATCTACAAATTAATTTTTTAAACAAATATTTTAACCATATTTTTCAGTAATTTATTTCGTGAAAAATAAAAATAAAATTTATTCCGCACAAAGTTGGCAAAAATTTAGCTTTTACCCAAATGTTGCCACCATATTTACAAAAGCTCTGATTAAAAAATAAGTTAATTAGTAGTATAACAAATTAAGTTTTGTAAAATGTAATTTTAAGCATGTGATTCTATGAAATGAAATAAATTCAAAATATTATATTTTCTTTAAAAAAACACGCAATACAAAGTTTTCTGTAATTACTCACAATATCTGTATTATTGTAATGGAGCCAGATAATAATAAGCCAGATAACATCTTCAAGCGTCTGTGCCCACTTTTAGTCTTGTGCTTCAGTGGCCAGCTTATGTTTAGCTGCGAAACATAAAATCGCGAGTTCGATCCTAACTATTGCCAGAAGCAACATTATTAATTCAATGAAAAAGCTTTATTAGGGCAATCATTTTTTGTAAATACATACGGAATATCTATTCAAATTCGAACCCAACAGACACTTATTAAATCTTTCGTAATAGACATAAATATTGTTTAGTACAAATCTTAAAATGGTCTAAATAAAATAAATAACTACATTTTATGTAATTTGGGTCAATAAATGCTCTGATAAATTAAGGATTTTAATTTTTTTCATGCTCTGCCCTGCGAGTTAGCTTTGATAAAATATTCTTGAAACTTTAATATTTTAAGTAGGAAGAGTTGTACTCCATTCAGTTAAACCCATCATTAAAACTGACCGGCTTATGAAAATTATAATATTAAAACGAACGAATTGAGACCTTTCCATGCACCATTTAAAGAATTTCCAGAACTTCTCCCAGATGATAAGATGAATGTGTTGGTGTATAAATGTGTGTGTATTGGTACTCTATAAACCAGACCATATGATCTACATTTATCTCATTTGGCACATATATATCTTGGAGGGTAAAAATTTATACGTCGGAGATTTTAATTAAAATTTAAGCTAAATGTTGGATTTTCTGTGATAAAAACCAAAAATATTGCAGCAAAAAAACTCGTTTTTTTTTTAATGGTATCAATGTTTTAATAATAAAATAAATAATTGTACTAATGAAATAAATAATTATATATCATGTGAAGTGAGTCAATAAATGCAGATGAACTACGAATTTTGAATTTTTATATACATTCTATGCCCTATGATTCATATTTCACAAAATATTCTTGAGAATCTATTATCCTAAATAAAGAGAGTTGCACTCCAGTCAATTACATCAATCACTAAAGCTGACCAATTTTTGAAAATTCCAATTCAGTACTTTATAAAAAACGGATGATTTTAGATCACTTCATCGATTGTCTCACAGAAATGAATCATATCTAGATTATGAAAATATCAATTGTTCTAATATTATAATATTCAAAACCTTATAAATCGGTCAGTTTTGAATGCAGAAGATATAAACGTTTATCTATTTTTCAAAAGTTGAAGTGTTATTTTGCGAAATATTATTCCTTAGGACCAAAAGGCAGTCTAAAATTTAAATTTTATAATTTTTAAAAATATATTTATAAACCGGAAGAAAAAAAAATTATTTTTGACATCATTTATATCCTTTTAAAAATAAAAATAAAAAATGAATTTTTCATTAAATATATGAAAGTTTTGTTGAATAACTCTTTTAGTCGTTATAAACTATGAAAATTATTCTATAATGCACATAAGAAAGACTTCAATTTATAACGACTCTGCCTTTAGTTCCGATATTTGTTTTGTTAAAAAGGCATGCGTGGATTCACTAAAAAAGGTTTTTATTGCAGTTTCATCATTTCAGCTTTAATTTAAAATCCAAAATTTGTGGGTGCTAATAGAAAATTAGAGAGAGAGGCGCAGTACAATGAACAGAACAGCTTAAGGTCTACGAAATGATATAAGTAAATTATATGAATATAAAAATTTGAAACTTTAAAATATTTTACTGAAAATCCTATAATGAGAACAAGTTACATGATATATTATCTGAACCTTTTAATGAGCATTATTACTGACGAACCAGTTAGTCGATAAATAATCTATACTTATAAAAAAGCTCAATGTGTGTGTGTATGTTGGCGCTCTATAGGCCAGACCGTTGGACCAACAGCTATCAGATTTGTGTACATGTATACTTTGATGTTTGCAACTCGGAGCCCTTTTTTCGAATATTTAATTATAATTTGAATTAATTAAAAAGTTAAGCGACATTTTGACGTTTTACCGCTTTGACGTCCGAAAATATTATCGCACAAAGGTGATTTTTGCATCAAATTAAAAATAAAAATATTAGCTTTCTAATGGTGTCAGTGTTCACAATATATTTCGGACAAAACAATAAAATTTAATCAGAACGAGCACGTTACGAGTGAAGTGGGAAAAAATTATCTTTTGTCAATATTAATCATCAGATTGACAAAAAATCAAATGAAAAAAATAATAATTACTGGAAATTAAACATATAGAAGTTCAATTTTCAGCACGTGTCTGCATGAAATGAAATAAATATGAAATATGTTTTTGTCTAAAAAGGAAATGAAAAGAAAAAATTGTGTACTTTTACAATATTATTAATTAATTAAATCAGTTTTAAATCAACTCAGTCTCAAAACTGATTGATTTATGAATATTTGAAGATAACTATTGAATAAAAACGGGTTATTTTAAGGCCTTATCACACGGTGAAATTTTGTTAGCATTTTTCCGTTTCTACCCTCAGAAACCGGTCAAGCAAGTTTTATAATCGACAACTTTTTCGAACTAATTCGAAAATATTGTCGAAATATTGTCCGCAAACGAAATTCAACCAATCATGTGAAAGTTTGAAGTGACGTCACTTTCCTTGTCGTTTGCTGACGGAAAGTGCCGAAGATATTTTGCCGTGTGTTTAGTTTAGTAGTTTAGTAATATTAACGTCCCGTTTAAAGCAACACGAGGGCTATTTTAGGACGGACCTTGTAATTTTGAACCACGGACAGATGACGAGGACGACACCTGAAGTGGCACCCCCCTCTCCACACCACACCACACCAGCGGGAGGACGTTTGGCCAGACTGATTTAACGTGCAAGAGACCCCCTTACACGACGGATCTTCGGTGGAATCGAGTCTCGAACCTGAATAAAGCACTTCCTCGACCATTCCAACGATGATACCCCAACGAACGTCTAGGATTTCTCAAGACTGAACTGGTCTAAGTACGAAAATGTTGAATGTTCCAAACATTTCTATTCAAAACTTCTTAAGTCGATCAAATTTGATAGCAGAAGATAAAAACCTTCATTCATTTATTTATTTGAAAGTTGAAGTGTCAAGAATATTTTTTAGAAGTTGATTCCTTATAATTAAAAGATGTATAAAATTTAGATTTAACATTTTTTAAACTATGTTTATAGACCAAAATAAAATACAATGTTATTATTCGCATCATTTAAATCTTTTTGAAGGGAAAACTAAAACCTGAGTTTTATGATAAATCTAAGTAATTTTTGTTGAATAATTCTTGAAATAATACATAAATTATTGTAATTATTCAGTAGTACATATAATGATTCTCTTTCATTTATATTTTAAAGAAAATGCTGGTTTTGGTAAAAAAATGTGTTCAGATCAATTTGCAGTTTAATCATTTCCACTTTAATTTAAAGTTGAAATTTTGCGTGGTCTGACAAATAATTAGAGACATAGAGTACATTATGGGCTTAAGGCCTTTATATCTGTAGGAGTGAATTATATGACTATCAGAATTGGAACCTTAAAAATATTTTCATGAAGTAGCTATTAAAAGACAAGTTACATGAAATATTTAATTGACAATGACGTTACACAAAATACTTAATTGATAATTTTAAACAGCAGTAAGATTGGTGAACCACCTGGTCGCCAAAGGCGGCTAGTATATAATAATAATAATGCAGATCAATTTATATGAAATCATGTGACAATCTCATGCTACCAACTGAAATCGTCCAATTGGCGAAACTTTTTCTAGGCGCTTTTTTTCGCCTTTACTTTATGACAATTACCGATTTTTACCGACAATTACCGAATTCCATTCTTTCTAAATAATCTAATTATCGATAGCTCAGTACATGCATAAATATGGTATGAAAAGAAATATAGAAGTTCATTTTGCTGCAAGGTGGATGTAATAGATTCCAAACTTTTTATTTATTTATTATGTTTCCCACAGTGATGATGAATTCGATGAACCCAAGGTTAAACTTGAGAAGACGAACCACCATCACTGGATGCGAATTTTTGAAGGACATCGTTCGATAGAAGTTGTGTCTATGTAGAAAAGCTCCGCTCTCATAACATATTTATGCAAACGTTCCCATTTTTCATTGGGCTTTATTTTTCTTATTTTAGAGAATGAATTGGTGCTCTCTATGAATTGGTGAAAGAGACATAACTGCAATACCCGCTTATTTATTGGCCTCGATTGCGTTTATCTGGATTTAATTGTCCTTACGTTTTTTTTTTTTTTTTTTTTTGATATCCAGGTTTTTTTTAAAAATACAATGTCTGTTTCAAAACTAGTCACTCAAATCCTACTGAAGTGATCAAAATCGTGTGGGTCATTGAACATTTTTTTATGTTGGGCGATGATATTTAAAGTCCTGTTATCCATCCTATTCCGAATTGCGGAGAAAAATGGCGCCTCGTTTTAAAATTCAGCCGTGATGGTAAAAGAAAAAACCTTATAAGATCAAAAGGTGAAATATTTTTATCGAAAGAGCAATCTTGCATCGAAAAATGCTATGTTAAGTTAAAAATGAATTTTTTTGGCATTTTTATAATGGAAAATAAACCTTATTTACCCGTGAGCATTGGTAAAGAAAAGTTTAATTTGTTGCTAACTTTTGATTCTGTTATTGTTTCTTATCTTTATAAATTTCTTCCAACAAAAGTGGTTATAAAAGCAGAACTCACAGTGTCAGGATATCATGTGAATTACAATGGGAATCCTCATCCTGTTTCTGGAATGGAAGGTAATTACCTGGAACTTTCAAGTAATTTGGAACGTTTGTACGAAGATGATACTACAAAGGATGTAACATTTCTAGTGAATGGACAAAAATTGTCCGCTCACTCAGCTATAATCAGATGCCGATTCCTTGTCCTAGCCAAGATGCTTGATCAAGACATGCTGGAAAGAAGAACTCTGTGCATCCACATTGCAGATGCCCGTTTCCAAGATTTTGGTTACTTTCTAAGGTACCTTTACACTGCGAAATTGAAAACGAAAGCTTGGGACACTATGTTTGGCTTGTATTCTTTGGCAGACAAGTATAATGTATCATCTTTGAAGATCATCTGTTCCCAGTGGGTGGGTAGGAATTTGAAAGTCGATACCGTAAGCAACTGTCTAGCACTTGCTGATTTGCATGAAGATACAGAGTTAAAACAAGTTTCGAAACAATTCATTCGGGATTATCTAAATGGTGTTCTTAAAACCTCGGAATGGAAATACTTGGTATCAACCCAACCTCAACTTGCCTCTGAAATCCTTAGTTTTGCGACGTCTCATGAAGGTACCCGTTCTTGCATATTAAAAAGTCCGTAACATAGTGTCATAGCACCGTTTTGAGAATAGATGTGGACTAAAACTGAAGATTTTCATGTGAAGTATATTTTTTGTATGTTAAACTCTTACATTTTAATCGGTGAATTGAAGAGAGAGGTGGACTACAGATATAGATATTCATATGTGGTGTATACTTTTTGTACCAAACTTTTATATTTTAATCGGCAGATTGTTAGGTGTGGACTAAAACTACACATTTAATATATGGTATATATTTTTGTGTGCCAAATTCAAGTTTTGTAATTAAAATCTTGAAAATATATATTCTTTTTTTTAATAATGAAGACATATTTTAACATACAAGGTGGCCAGAAATAAAACACCCCTACTCTGACCTCCATGGATATCGAACTACTCAGTGTAAAGGCTCAAAATTTTGTACACATACTATTCAAAATATGGGGAAACGGATTTCACGAAAAAAAAAATTAGTTCCTGAAATCACCGATAGGTGGCGCTGCACAACTGGAACTATGATCAAAAGACACAAATAATAATAAAAATTAAAATGTTTATGCGGAATGGAATGCTTCCATGCTTCCTTTTTAATTTTTCTGCCCCTTATGGAAAATAAAAATAGTAAAGAAGCTAGAACTCCCGTTGTAACTGCAATTTCATACTGTAACCAGAAAAATTTGCATAAAGCATGGTTAGAAGCCATGTTCTGGGTATAAAAGAAGTTAAAAGGTGGGGAATGTCATTCTTATTAGTGATGGCTGTCACGCTGCCAGAACGCGCTTTGCTTGTGAAGTTGTTTTACGAGAATAAAGGAAATGCTCCAGCAGCACTTCGAGAGTTTCGCCGACTTAAGGATTTGCGTAAGGGACCATTGCTTCCACAAGCTCTCAGGAGAATGATCGCTCGATTCGAGGAAACTGGACATCTTGGAGTTCAGCCTGGTCGAGGACGCAAACCGGTTCGTTCAGATGTCGTTGAAGATGTTGCCACCGGTATTGTTGAACAGTCAATGGATAATGTTTTAGGCTGCAGTAGTGCACGTGCAGTGTCACGACACTTGGGTGTTCCCTATAGCACAGTGTGGAACGTACTCAGAAAAATGGTGCATTGTTTCCCGTACAAAATCCGCCCTAATCAACAATTGCTGGCCACAGACAGGGAGATGCGACTGACCTTTGCATTGACATTTCTTGCTAGAGTTGAAGTGGATGCATCGTGGCCGTGGCAGATTCTGTGGAGCAATGAGGCCCATTTCCACCTCAGTGGAACAGTGAACACCCATAACTGTCGCATATGGGACACGACAAACCCCCGTACCTTCCAAGAGATTCCACTCCACTCACCGAAAGTTACAGTCTGGTGTGGATTCACAGCCACATTCATCCTTGGACCGTTCTTTTTCGAAGAGGTTACTTCCAATGGCCTTGAGACATGTACCGTGACGGCCAACAGGTACAAAAGGATGCTCGAAACATTTGTTGTACCCCATTTGCAGCAGCGCCAATGCCTTGACACCATTACTTTTATGCAAGATGGAGCACCTCCACACATTGGACTCCCTGTGCAACAGTTTCTTCGCCAACATTTCACCACTGACAGAATAATCAGTCGCGCGTTTCCGACAACTTGGCCATCTCGTTCACCGGATCTTAATCCGTGTGATTTTTGGCTTTGGGGACACTTAAAAAACCTTGTTTATCGAGAACGTCTGATAACCTTGGCAGATTTGAAAGAGAGTATCAGTCTGCATGTGAGAAGCATCTCAGATGACCAGTTACGATCCGCAGTTGAACAAGCTGTCCACAGACTTCACATTTTACATCTTCAGGAAGGGAACCATATTGAGCAGCATTCCCTGCATCGATAACGTCCTTGTTTCATGTATGCTTGGTACTTTCAAATAAAATGTGTTTAAAACGTGTTTTTGTGTCTTTTCAGCATACGTCCAGTGGTACAGCGCCACCTATCGGTGATTTCTGGAACTAAATTTTTTTTTTCGTGAAATCCGTTTCCCCATTTTTTGAATAGTATGTCCACAAATTTTCAAGCCTTTACACTGAGTAGTTCGATATCCAGGGAGGTCGGAGTAGGAGTGTTTTATTTCTGGCCACCCGGTATATTTTTGTAACTAATTCCTAAGAAGGAAAGATACGTTTTTATGAGAAGTAAGTTTATGTAGATTTTCCTATTTTATTATAACAAATGAATAAATAATTTATCTACTTAGTATATTATTTCAAATATAAACATATATGTCGTTAATAAGCGTAAACAGTTCTATTTGAATATAATAATTGTTGTGTATATGCATTTTTTTTATTGAAAATACATTTTGTAATTTTGAATAAATCTGTTTGCATATATGTTAGTTTTGTCAGATAAGTAGTGTCTATTTTGAGGTTTTGACAATAGAGAAATTTAATATTTCGCTAAAGTGTGATAGTTTAAAAGTGCATTGCTCAAATTTTTTGAAAAAGAAGTAACTAAATGTCCAAATTATCTTTTAATTCCGGATTAGCAGCAAAATTCCGATTATGCTATTGTATAGAATCTTCGAGCCGAATCGGTTCTAGGCAGATCGATAATTAAAGTAAACAATTGTAAATCAATGAATAATAAATTAAAAAGTGTTTAAAATGTTTAATTAAAATCATTAACAAATAAACGAATTATTTAGCTATAACATATTCTAATATATATTTTTAATTTATCTGTTTAATGTTTTATGCCACTTGAACTATATTGCTAAATAGCAATTTGGAAAGTTCATGTTAGTTTGAAGGTTTAAACTATCGAGATGTTATCAGTTTCTAATTAATAAACAATTAAAGGAAATAATTGAAATCAATGAATAGTAAATTATAATGTATTAAAATTGGGTAATTAAAGTCATTAACAAATAAATAAATTGTAGGATAATCAAACATTTATTATTAATTTAGTTGTTTATTTTTATTCCATTTGAACCATCATGCTAAATAGTAATGTAAAAAGCTCATGTTTTATTTAAAAATTTATATAATTAAATATCAAATGAAAAATACACTATTTGTTTAAAATGGCTAATTAAAGCCAATAACAAATAAATTAATGCAGAATTATTTATTTGTAGTATATTCAAACATTTATTATTAATTTATCTTTTCATTTTTTATCGCACTTGAACTACCAGCAGCTTGAAAAGTTCATGTTAGTTTGAAGGTTTTTGTTCTCTTTTAATTAATTACTCATAATAATTGAATGCTTTCTTTGATAAGCAACGAAATCTATGTAAAATAATAATTAATTTTTTAAAAAAGTATTGCCTTAATTATTTTTTCCGACGAAATGCTTATTAAAATTGCAAACAAATGTGATCAGTCTTTTAAAATTATATAAAAATATTTATAAAATAAAATTGCATCATTAACATGTTCAAAAAATAAAAGTCTTGAAATTGAATTTACTGATTGTGAAAAGATTTTTTTTTTCTGTATGTACTGTCTGATTACCTAAATTTTAAATCCCCCATTACTTCGGATTAAAAAAAAATACGCGCCATGTTATCACTATTTTTATGCTTATAAATAACTTAATAAATGATGTCGGAAATGTATAAAAATATTTGCTTAACTTAAAATTTTAAAAAGTGGACCTTTGATAATTCCCTTTGCAAAATAAGATTTGAGAAGATCTAGCTTAAAGAAAAAAAAAAAAATTAAAATTCTGTTTGTCAACATTACAGGCTTAAAAAGTGGTCGGTTGTGAAAATAAAATAAAATTGTCAATCCTTGCTTTGTAAGTGCAGGAAACTGCATGCAGATATGTTTATATTTAAAGGTGGAATTGCCTCTATAAAGGATCGAAATTTCTGAAATTAAGTCTAAATGAAACTTGCCAAAGTTTTTTTTGTTGTTTAGAAATAAACGGTTCGCATTAAAAATTAGTTAAACTCTAGATGATGATTTCTCAATAGCTAAGGTTATTAGAGCATGTAGTTTGTAACTTTAAAGAACCTTCGCCAATAACTATGGCGAAAAAAATTAACATTTAAACTAATTCGGACATGCGATATTTAACATTGCCACAAGCGATAGTACACTTAACAGAAATTAATAGTTGTACAATATTTTGTAAAAATTTGATTGATGAAATTGTTTTAGTGAACACTTTCAAATAAAGTGAATTTATTTCCCAAATTACTCAACAAAAATTACGTAATACCGGGCAGTTCAGTTTTTAAATCATTTAATAGAAAAATACATATGATTAAAACTTAATTTTTTTTAACCTTAAGTGATTTAGAAAACTGACCATTACGCATTAAATATTTTGATATAAATTGTTTAGGAAATGAACCAACATTTAAAAGCAGTCCATTTCGATTCCTATTATCAGTTCTCAGTCTCTCTATATATATTTAAATATTTTTTTTAAGTTTTCAATTGTTAATAAAATACTTTTTATTCATGCACACAAGTTTAAGTACATTTTTTTAACTTGCAGCGAATGACACTTGATATTAATACAGTTTTTTTCAAATATTAATTATTAGTTAAATTTAATTATTTTTTAATACTTGAAATAGAGTTTTAGCAGTTTGTAATGAAATTGAAAACCCCAGGCAGTAGCTTAATCTGTAAAATGGAAGGCTTTCGGTTTTTTTTCGCGTGAAGGTGAAGAATGCTAGTTCAATTCTTGCGAAACTTTATAATTTTTTTGATAATTACTTCATAAAGAGTAACTGAAATAAAAAATGTTTTGGTGCCCAAGTAGAAAATGAATTCATTTATTTTTATATATATTTCTTGCTTCGCTAGAGCTTTTTACACAAAGGGAAATAAAATAGAATTAGATTCTAGTCTTTTTTTATACGTCTTAGAAAAACAAATTGTTAGAAAAAATAAAGTCGAAGGACTGAGGAATTTATCCCTCTTTTTTTGCACTAATAATCATTTTATAAATTCATTAACATAATTACGAAAATATAAAAATAAAACTGAATTTCTGTCTTTAATATTATGCTCTTGTTTATTATTACGCTTGTCATAGACAAGCCCCGCAGTCAAAGTCGGCTATTTTAAGCCGAGAGAGCGTCTTTTGTTTCGGAAGCGCCATTTAGGGCCAAGAGTATTGTCTTACCGTCAGGAGAAAAACCCTAGTAACCCTAAAAGTAGGGGTCAGTCGGCTTGAAAACGGGATATTCTATTATATTTTGGGAGTGAAAAAAAGGGCAGTATTTCTTTTGGCCCCAAAAGAACCGGTTAGAAGTATCATTATAATTAGAAGAATCGCCGAAGTCTTATTTTGCTTTGTACTTCGCGGTCCATGCCTGTAATAATGACTTCAAAAAAGTACAAATGATTGCTATTTAATTTAAAAAATATTATAAATATCTGACGGTATTAATTTGTTTGAGCAACTAAATTATATCAGGAGTTTTGAGTAAAATTATTTCACTTATATATTCAGTTATTAATAAATACTAATAACTGCTAAATAATTTTGAGTAATATTTTGATTTAATAAAATTCTTTGGAAATATTTATTTTTCAATGATTTGTGTATCTTCCGTTATATGAAATATATCTGTAAGAAGTGCTACGGAGGACTGGGTAACGAATTATGAGGTGCATGAGTTATTACAAAGATTCCGATAAAGGCGTTAGTTCTTAAAAGAATATGAAAGGAATAATTATCTTTATTTTTGCCTAATTATTGATTTATTTATATTCCAATTTTTTTTTTGCTGAATTTCGTGTTTTTTTCTTTTTATTTATATCAAACAGTTACAGATTTATTACGAACTAAACAGTTCCAAATTAACTTTTTTTTTTCTGAACCTAAGTTTATTATTTGAAACTATCGTGCGCTTTCACCTTTTTCAAAACTCATAAATTCTAGTGTAAAACGGAGGGGATTTAGTTTTAAAACGTAAGCTTTCCACTCTTAAAGACACATGAATCTTCAAGAAAATATCAACTATTTTGTTATTATCCAGTGACTTTTATTTCATTGACACAGCCTCAGGTCTTTAAACAATCAATACAAAAACAGTTGAAAAAATATCGTAATTTCTTACGCAAGACATTATTTTATAGCTTAAATAATGAGGAATTTCTAAGTTTATGTATAATTTAATTTTGTTTGTCATATAAATATATCTGCATAAACACAAACGAAATAAATTTCTCGCCTAATGAAGCGCGCTTTGTTAGCCAAATGTTGTGATCTGCTTTGATGCCTACTTCCCTCCTTACTTAGACTCGCCTATTTACGGCAACCATGGTCAGGGCTTTTCTTGTGACGGCAGGACAGTAGTACGACTTAGCTACTCATGGTCAGATCCCCATGGGGCGGATTTCATTTACTCAATCGCAGATCGTAATTTAGACCAGAATCAGAGAACGAACACCTCTGATCCAGTACCCCAGTGGTATTACTCCAGACATGGAAGACTAGTGACTACAACAGATATATATGTGCACCAACCACACACACACACTTGGGAGTCTTCGGCCCGGGGGTTCGAACTCGCAATCGAAGGGATGTGAATCTAACGCCCAAAAAACCAGGTTATACCGGCCCTTGACAAAAAGTTGCTAGACCTGACATAAATGTATTTTTGAAGTTGGCACCTTGAAACGATTTTTTCAAGTCCTGATTTGAACATTAATTAATTAATTAATGTTCAAATCAGGAACTGAAATCATTCGACCCATAAGTTGAATTTTGAGAATTTTCTACGACTTTCAAAAATATTACAATACAAAAATGGTTTTCAAATAGTTTTAAAATACAAAAAATTCAAATCTTTTTAATTATATAAAATTAATAAACATACCTCTTTATCCTGAGTTTGAGAAATGTTCTAAAAAAGTCTATGTTTTTAACTGTCAACAATTGATTACGTTGTTGTCATGAAATTCAAATAGTGTTCATAATTTCATTAAATATTTAATCACGGGATTTTCTTCTTTCGTTGAAAGCCAAGAAAAAAGATTCTTATTCAATAGAATATTTATGGTAATGGCAGCTTTACAAGCCAGATAACATCCTTAAGATTGAGTGACCAGTGACCACTTTTAGTCTTGTGGTCGTGTTATCTGGCTATGGACCATACGATCGCGAGTTCGAATCTAGCTATATCTAAATAGCAAGACTAATAATTCATTCTAATCATATTTCACCAGTTTAAAGCTTGAATTAACAGCATACGACAAGTAAGAAAGTAAAGTCACAACACTACATAAGTTAATATGCAACTAGATGTTAAATAAGGTAGAAGCATAAGTGATAGGGGAAAATATAATCTACTCATTACTGACAATTCTGATTCAAGCAGAAAAGAAAAATCGCTCTATAAATCGGAATTCGACGATTGATATAAATGACTGTATTTCAAAATTAAGGCTTTCCATCGGATAAACTAAAGACTGATAAATAGTATTTTTATTCTTAAAAGATACTATTCTCTCTTCGTATTAAAATTTATGATTTAGGCATTTTTGGTGATTTACATTTGTTGTTTCTTTTAGCACTTATCAAAGAAAAGTCAAAAGATTTTAAGTCGAGATTTTTTTAACATCTCTGGTTTCAGTAGTGCCATCTAGGGCCAACAGTACGACCTTTTTTTCATTCACGGATAATAATTTAATCTGAATCAGGGAACGATCACTTTTGAATCAGAAACCCCAGCAATTTTGTCTCAATTTGGAGGACTTTGAGGATTTCTTCGTGCACCAGCCACGATATACACGGGAAATCTTCGGCCAGAAGGATTCGAATTGATTACCTAAGGGATGCGCGCCCAACGCCCAATCAACCAGATTATCCCAACTTTTTTTTATATTATATCATAGCAAATGAAAATAAAATTCGAAAGCATTCTTGCGCAATAAACATTCTGACTGATTGGCTATGTATACAAAGAAGTGAAAATAATTGGATATAAAACTGTATTTTATTAATTCAATTCATTTTTAAATTGAATCTTTGATTTTTTTGTGTAATTATTAATCCTTTTATTTCATGAAATGCTTCAACTTAATCACAGAGTGGTAGATATTAAGCGGCGTTATTAACTCTAATTTAATTTTGTAAGATACATATGATATTCATGAAAAAAGTCTGTTCATTATTATATTTATGAACTTGAATACCAAGAGTTTTGAACGATTTCTAAAATGTCGCAATTTTGGTACTGGCACTGGACACTAGTTTTTGTAGGTATGCCACTAGTAAATGCCTTAAGGTACTTGTAAATATAGCATTGCATATTTAGGCTTCTTTATAATTATATTTTTAAATGTAATTTTACCAGACTTTAAAATATATGTAAATATAGAATTGCATATTTAGGTTTCTTTTTAAATATAATTTTGCATGTAATTTTACCAGACTTATCACTGCTTATGCTTTTAATTTATTTCATTTATCGGTCAACAAACATATAAAGTTTTTTATTTGACTGCATATCCTAATACAAAAACAATGTGCTTATAAAGGCCTTATCACATGGTGAAATTTCGCCAGCACTTTTCCGTTTCTACCCTCAAAAATCGGTCAAGCAAGTTTCATAATCGACAACTTTTTCTAACCAGTTCGATAATATCCTCGGAAATATTGTCCGCAAACGAAATTCAACCAATCCTGTGAAACTTTGAAGTGACGTCACACGAGTGACGTCACTTTCGCTGTCATTTGCTGACGGAAAGTGTCGAAGACATTTTGCCGTGTGATAAGGCCTTAAAATTATCAAAAATAAAGCGTGAAAATTTAGGAAACATTTCAAAATATGGGCTCACAATCCTTTACAGTAAATGAATATGCATAGAAATAAGATTTGTTTGTAGAACAAATACCAAGTGTTAGCCCATTAGGAAATATAAAATATCCTAAATAAAAGCGGGTCACGTGTGCTCATAGCAATTTAAATATACAGATAAAGATTTTGAAGTGAAATTACAGAATACGACCTAAAATTTAATGGTATGATGGTACGTAAGTGAAAAAGCACAACTCGTGAAAAAATATTGTTTGCTTTGTAATTAGACAATTATAATCAATTCTTATGAACCATGAATTGAATTTATAACTAACCTTAGGTTAATTGTAAACGGCTTAGTAATGAACAGAATAATTTTTTTAATTGAAATTCCGATCTACCCTGTAGAGAGTGGAGAATCAAAGTACGGTATAAAATTTTGAAAGTTACCTACCGAAAACTCTCTTCCATAACACGAGTACAGAGTTAGAGGAAAAGAAATTTGAAAAAATTAGAGAGTCAGAATCCAAAGACGGAATTTTTATTATTTGTTAAAACAGAGTAACTACAATGAATAACAGAGTAAAAAATTTTTTTAAATTCTTCTCGGTACGCTGGAACAAATTCTTTTCAATCCGTAGACAAAACCTCACGGGGAAAACAGTAAAAATTATGGATTGATAATCGCTTTTCAGTCTTTAACATCTTAGACATTGCAATTATCGGAAAACTTTACGTGCTTGTTTAAATGAGGTTCTAATTTCGCTGGTTGGATTTATTTTCCTATCTTCAATATTAAAAAAGTTTTTACGAAATGAAAATTTCAACCCCGCCCCTCGATTTCCATCCCCTCCTTGAGCTACATTGCCGGTTTACGAATTCTTTCGTGATTTTTATATTTCTAACAACCTATTCCTAGCCAGTTGAAATCCAAACAAAATTTCTTTAACTATACATATAAACTTTTGAACAGAAGGTGGTTTTAAGTTCTAAGGACCACCATTGGTGAAATTTTCCCCCCCAAAATCGCCATGAGAACCATTGCAATAGGTAGTATTCCTATAGAAATCTACCTAATTCCAAAACTTATAATTTTCTTCATTTTTAAAAATAAACAATACAAGAGATATTACTACGCATTAACCACTTGACATAAGAATTTACTTAACTTCCTAATTAAATGACGAATTTAATAACTACCTATTTGGAATATTTACAATTATTTTAATTCCTTTAATAATAATATGTTTTAAGTGACCTTTTTATTTTATAATTATTTAATGCTTTTCACAGAAATTATTAATGCTTATTTCAATTATGTAATGCTTTTTGCAGACTAAAAAACAAAAATTCAATAATTCGATGCACGTCTCAGACACGTCATTGTATGCGAAGTGGATTTTCTTTCTTGGAGGAATGGCATCATATATTTTGTGTTAGCGCCCGATTCCTTTTTCATCGCAATCATTGTCGTAAGCCAAGACAATCTGAATCGTTGGATGCTGCTGAAGACGCGGATTAGAAATCAGGATTGTCCAGGCGAAAGCTGGAGGTACGTTGACCTAATAATATTCTGTAACAACTCAGTTTGATACCACGGATAGAAATGAACTATTTTCTCTAGACGAATATAAAAGTAAATGATGAATTTGAACTAATTTAAATCTTAACAATTGATATTTTGAACGATGAAATTTTACATTCAAAGCAAGTATTGCTTAATGTTATGCAAATCTTTCTAAAATTTTAAGACGCGTGGAAACAAACATAACATAATACAGCGGTAATATGCATCTTCCAATATGCTGTTAGTTTCAATATTCATTTATGCTTTGTTATGCAAATCTTTCTAAAGCTTTAAGACGCTTGGAAACAGACGTAACATAATACATTTGTTATATGCAACTTCCGATATGCTGTTAGTTTCAATAGTCATTTATACTTTGTTATGCAAATTTTTCTAAAGCTTTAAGATGCGTGGAAACAGACGTAACATAATACGTTTGTTATATGCAACTTCAGATATGCTGTTAGTTTCAATAGTTATTTATACTTTGTAATGCAAATCTTTCTAAAGCTTTAAGACGCGTGGAAACAGATGTAACATAATACAGCTGTTATATGCAACTTCCGGTATGCTGTTAGTTTTTCAATAGTCATTCATACTTGTGAAAATGTTTTTCTATCACAACAGCATACAACTCACGCAATTCATAACGTCTATTCCGACGACCCGTTTCTTTATGGACACGAACATAATTCTGCCATCTGACCCATTGTAGGGCCACCCACGCCTATGGGCGTCAATCGGGAGCTTCCCACAAATTGTCTGTATATTGAACAGACCAGAAAATCCCAAAAGAGGGAGGAGTTTGCCAGACTCAAGATGCGCATGGGCCGTCGAAAAAGGGCCTAATAACTGCTTACAATCCACGTATTAATTTATATCAGTACTTCGACATTTCTTCCAAAAATTGCTTGCGATTCACGTAATAATTTATATAATTACTTCTACATTTCTACCAAAAATTGCTCACAATCCACGTATTAATTTATATGATTAATTCTACATTTCTTCCAAAAATTGCTTACACTCCACGTAATAATTTATATAATTACTTCTACATTTCTTCCAAAAATCGCTTACAAGCCAAGAAATAATTTATATAATTACTTCTACATTTTTTTTCCAAAAATTGTTTACTATCCACGAAATAATTTATATAATTATTTCTACATTTCTTCCAAAAAGTGCTTACAATCCACGAAATAATTTATATAATTACTTCTACATTTCTTCCAAAAATCGCTTACAAGCCACGGAATAATTTATATGATTACTTCCACATTTTTTCCAATAATTGCTTACAATCCACGTAATGTTTTAGACATTTGGAAGCTAATTTTATCGATGTATGGCAGCTATCAAGTTATAATACTATCTGTCTAAAACTATGAATACCATCTGAAGGCTACAGATTCGAAATCTGATACCTGGAAGGCCAAGTGTGTATTACTAGCGTTAAATCCACTGACGGTCAAACACTCTTCGACTGGTGAGGTGAAGAAATTATAGAATAGGAGGTAGATGTCGTCCTCACCCTTTTGCTGTGGTTAAAAATTATGTTCTTAAAACAAATAGCCTTAGAATAGCTTTAAAATGGGATATGACTGAATTAAACTAAACATTAGGCGAGTCTATTGCATGAGTATAATTATTGTTAATCTAGTCTTCCAGATAATCTCATGCATACGTGGAAATCTAAGAGCTGTAAACAGAGGTGTTTCCCTTTATATAATTTCTTCTACATTTCTTCCAAAAAATCAACTTATGGAATTTTTAAACAGTTTGTAAAACATCTATTCTACACTGCAGTACAAATGAAAGCGTTTACTAAAAACAGAAATTCTTACAAAATTCCGAGCAGAAAAATTAAGAATATATAAAAGTATGGTAACACAGACATGGATTTAGTGTTGTTGTTACATGCTGCCAAACATTAAGGCCTTCGTCTTGCATGACGTGATTTTTGAGTTGGTTTTCTTGTTCCCATTCGTCCAGCCGAATCGCATCTTTCCAACAAGAAGCGGGATGCTCTTCTGATGGGCGATCCTTCGTAATCGCCGGGGGTGGAGCAAGTGCCTTGAAAAACGACATTGATGTTGAAAGTGCTGTTGATCCACCTGATGTTACAATCGCAGTGAATAGGGTTTTCTGTAATAAAACAGTCAGTTTGTTATTGAATCATTATAGCATAAGAAATGAATGAATTGGCAAGTCCGTTTATAATGCCAACTTTCTTTGATAATCCTTAAATTGTATTTCATTTGTCGAAGTTTACATATATTTTGGGGTAAAAAAGAATTGCTCTTCTTGGCATGAATTGTGGATTAAGGGAAAAAACAAACAAACAGAGTATGTTCTTATCTTAATTTTTTTTAATACTAATCACCCATGGAGTTTTTGAGGATGAAAAACTACGGTCAACGGTAGTTAGTTCTCGCCACCCTGGTGGCTATAGAAAGAGGTGGGGGAGAGATACCTTCCATCGATGAAGAGACGTACTTCCTTTGGGAAGAGTTGCACTGTGGTCGGGGATGGCCCTTAAGGTATCCGGCGACGTTAAAAACACTGGTTATCGACCACATTGGCGAATATTTGTTTACGGTTTATTTCTTGTAGTTCAGACTTTTCTCTTTCCAAAACAATTTATCTTTTCTAGGAAAAGAAAGGTTTGACCTATCCTCCAGAGTCGCATATTTTTCAGCTAAAATTTGTCTTTCACTTCAATGTTCTCAAAACTTTAATTTTCATAAAAATTCTCCATCATTAGCATGGTATCTCAAAAACTAATAGAGGTATTGACATAAAAATTTCAGGGCGTGTTTCAAATAATATTGGAAATGAAATTAACCAAAAGTTTTATTGTTAATAAAATAATTTTTCATTTATAGGTGTTTTTAGTAAAATTAAGTAGTGAATTTAGGGGAAAAAATGCATATAAATACGTATATTTTTACCCCTAACTTCTTTGCATCTCAACATTTTTCTTAGATTTTGGCTCATTTCATTCATCATTGTGTTCCATAACTTGTGTACAAAGGAAAATAAGATTGCTGCAATACAATTTTGTGTAGAGTGTTGAACCGTGTTGGTTAAATTTAATTAGAATTTACTACAGATTTTCTTATTTCTAAAAACATATTATATTTTCAAAGAATTTTATTGCATTTTGTTACATAATTTACAACACATCTAAAAACCATAGTTTTAAATAATTTTAAAAATATCTGACCTTTCAAAAAAATTTCTTTTCGAACGTAGTCAGATACCTTAAGACTCAAACCTTTATTTCAAGATGGATCAAGAGATAGATACATATCTATAATTTTGACTTCAAGATCACACGTTTAACAAACAGGTTTCATTTTGAAATAAATATATATGCATATCAGGAATCGGTAGACCGAGCAAATAGTCAATTTTCAAACGGATTCGATCTGAAATTTGTTTCAGGTTTATAATCTTGGTGTCAAGGTCCAATACTAAATTTCATTAAAACAATCTGTTCCCTTTTTTTTTTTTTTTTTTTTTTTTTTTACTTTCCGTGATCATATTTATATAAACAGGTTGACC
>JAPMOQ010008021.1:1367009-1380974 GCA_026543055.1 Argiope trifasciata | reverse complement strand
ACCTATACAAAACAAAAGTTAGAAAAATTAAACTGATCAAAAACCAGGTTAAATTGAACAGTAAAATGATGAAACAGCGTGATTTAGATTAATGAGATAAAAATCTATTTTGTAACAAGGTGAATAGGAGGAGATTTTCATCCTAATTGATTGCTTTTGCTGTAAATATCCAATTAGTATTATGATCTGGAGATGTCCGATAGCCACAGATTTGAGCAGAAGTGCGATTAGTCTCAATTACTAATTAAGATAAATATGTATGTGTATGCGTGCGTACTCTAAAGAATTAGACTAACACACCGAATTTGGCCCATTTAAAGGGCAAAAATGTGCACCACGATTTAAAATTTTTTTTAAATTATTAAAAAAAATAAACTGCATTTTTGACGTTTTATCGCGATAACATTGTATAAAAATAAGTTTTACACTCTTTCAAAATTTTTAAGAATTGCCTTTTTAAAGATATACATTTAATTGATCGTGCGATTTTTCTCAGTTTAAAAAAGAAATATATTTTCTTAGCTGATTTCTAGCAACATATCACATTCTTGTTTTGAAGTTCACATCGTTTTTTTTTCACCTCAATTATTTGATCTTGTCATTTTTTTTTTCATTGTTGAAAGTTAAAGAATAAGAGTTTTATTTGGTATCTGTGTAGTTTCAGAAGAATAAAAAAAAGTGAAATCATAATATTTCGAAATTTATAAGATAGATGAACCACATATGTACATTTTTAAAGCGCATAATGTCATGGTGTAACCGTAACTGATCCTCGGCCCTCTATCGGCCGTTACCATGAACAATCAGTTCATGCCTTAGAAGCGAACGTAAAGCATGATGTAATCCTCGAGTATTATTTTTATGCATATATGTTAAATGTTATTGTCCTAAATAGTTTTATCCCCTTGTAAATCATGTCCTTTAATGTCATTAAATGTATCTTTAACTAAATTGGCATGATTTATTGATTTTAATAGTCTATCCTGACAGAGTTAGACTTTTGGCACCCTTTCCGTCACAATGGTACTGGTCGCCAATAGAAAGTTTCGTGTATATTATCAGCATATCATTCATAACTCAATAAAAACAACATTTTTAATGGCCTGAAATTTCACAGTATCACGGGTATGAAGTTATATCGAAACGATTTGATTGAATTTTATGATTACCGATGTCCACGACAAACCAAATAACCATTAAAGACGATAAGTGGGAATATAAATACTCTAAAATACATAAATGAAGTACTTGTTCCAAAACAACTGCCTTAATAATGTTTTTTCCTTGATAATGAAGAATTAATATTTCAACAGGATTAACTTCTATGTCAGGTACTGTAATGTCTTGATCCTGACCAAATAAATAAGAGAGTAGAATTTCAGACAATTCCATTATTTACAGCCATATATGTACATCAGGACATCTTGTTCTAATCTAGATTAAAATATTTGATGTTTACACCATTTTGAAGTTGATGATAATTACACAACAGTTGAAAGTGGAAGGTTTATAGTGAAATAAGCTCCAACAATTCGGAGAAATCACACCACCAGAAACTAGTAGGTTGTTAGTTAACACGACTACTCCAGGAAGAGCTTTCTGAATCTACCAAACTTCAACTAGTCAAACGTCATTCCACAATCCACAGTCCAAGAAGTTTCTCTTCTTCTTCACCCCCCCCCTCCCGCATTTTATCTCTACCTCACATTGGTACCTCATCTACCTCACATATCTCTATCTCTCACATTGGTTCACTTGAGCTCTCTATTGCCCAATAGTTGTTCAGCAAAATTCTCCCCTCTTGGTCACCAGCCGATCATGGGAATGTCTGTCAATGATGCGTCTTCATAAGGACCGTTCTAGAATACGTTAGATTACAGTCCCTACACAATGGGAAAAATTCTATTCTCTTATTCAGATGGTTCGGCACTCCTTCCGCTTGAAGGTGCAATAAATTTTTCTTAAACGATGCAAACCCACATGTGGTTCTTCAGTTGAACATTACTAATGACCAAATGCGATGACCACTCGGGTGAAGAAGATCCTTCATCTGGCACTCTGGAGGCATTTAACAATGGAAAGTTTTAACAGGTGGTGACAGATGACTGGAAATGCCAATTATCATTGAAAGGGAAACGTTACAGCACCATATAAAAAGTGCTTTCAAGGCGATAATATCTCATTACTGGAATGGTCTGGGAGTAGACACGACATTAGTTCAAACGGGAATCTATGGAGTGGGCTAAAGGTACTTGTTGCACAGAAGCCACAGAAGAATAAAACCCTATTAATTGAAGCAATAGTTCAATCAGATAAGGAACAGGAACATAATAACAGATGAGTACTTGGGAAAAATCTTTTGGACAGCATTGCAAAATTAATTGATAAAACTATACGACGATTTATTGCTATAAGTAAGGTTTTTTTGAAATCTATATTATTATTTTTATGTTCCTTCTTCTGTCGTTATAACTATAGTACTAAAGAGGTTTTTTTAAATTTAAATTACATATATAACTTTAAGATAATAATTATCTTAATAAAATTGCTGTTATGGGCCCTCTTCTATAATTTTTCGTATATTTTTTAATACAAAGGCAGTATAAAATGAAGTTGATGTTGTCCCATTTTTGCAGGTAAACATTGCAAAGTTTGTATGGAAGTCGTATAAAAAAGAATGCTTTACATATCATTCATTAGTAGGCTAAAAAATTAAAAAATATGAAAAACTGAAATGTATTTATTAAATTTGAAAAGAACCATTGATGCCAATTTTTCAATACATTAAATCCTACATTTGTCCATAATGCACAAATTGCAGAATCTATCTTTTGTCTAAGAAGTAAGGGAGGATCGCAGCCTGACTCCCCCATAAAGTGATTGATAAATCATAAACTTGGTTCCAATACAATTCACCGAAGTACAGTAAAAGCTCTTTATTCGCGGGGTATATGTTCCATAAATATGCCGCGAATACAGAAACCGTGTATACGGAATGGTAATCTATATGGGATTATAGGGGATACGTTCCTAGGTGACAAAATAAAGAAAAAACAAATATATAAAAAAATCAATTTAATTGAAGTTTTTGAACATTTTGATAGTTATCTTAAGGCTTAAGCAATGGTTTGAAGAATTTTGTAATTTTTTCTTGCTTGGAAGTTTTTAAAAGCTTCTTCCATTCAGATTGGTACGCAGCAGTTGCATTAGCAGTTTGCCTCTTAAAAATAAGACTTCGTTCCATAGACGGATCAATGCTCATAAAGAAATCGCAAGGCTCATTTGCCTTTCTTAAACCTTCACTAAGATTTTCCAAATTAAATGTCACGTTTCCAGTGCTTGTTGAAGCCTCTTCTTCAACGAGCAGTGAACTTAACATTTTCTCCAAGTCGGTTTCAGTCAGATCATTATGCGATTCAAGCAATTCCTGAATGTCACTTGATTCTATCTGTTCGAACCCACCTCGTCCTATTCCATTCGCGATTTCGGCTATGTCTGCAGTTGGCATTTAACAACATACTTTAGACAAAGTTGTAATAAGATCTATTTTATTTTTTTCTATTAGTCCATTTGACGGCATTTACAAAGGATATTGAGTTGGATACCTATAGGAATCCTTTTATTATTATGTATGTACTTATTAGATTCACGAATAGTGAAAACGCGAATGAAGGAAGCGCGAATAAGGAGCTTTTACTGTATATATTTTTTTAAAAATTGCATTGGTTTTGCAAAGTGTGGACTTACTGTGTGAACTCATACTTTCTACAATTCAAAATTTGTATAAAACCGTTAGAAAATAGTTTTCTGGTAGTTTTAAAGATGGAAATTAATGCAACTAAACTAATCCCTTTTTCTTTTTCATTTTTTGTGAATAATTTTCATTTAATATTAATCGATTGACTTAGATTATTGTATATAATAATGACGTAAAGAAAATAACTGTTAATATTTGAGGTCTTTAGATTATTATATAAGATTGTTTTACCTAAAAATAAATACAAAGTTTCCTTTTGGCAATACTCACTTTAAAAAGTTCGATCAAATTTTGAGACCATTCTAATTTATAAGATCTCAAAATGCATCGAAAATGCTCATAAAACAAGATGATTTCTTAAAATAATTAGTCCATAAACGTAATGCTGCTAAATATGATGAACGATGCCGTGTGGTAGATTCATTTGGAAGAAAATATGGTCGTTATAAAAACCTATTTATCGGTTTAAAATGAAATCTCTTCTAACGAGTACCACCTATAAGAAGTTATTAGCATAAAGTGGAAAACAAAATATAAAAAAAATTACTCATTTACAGAGTAGTGTTTTGCAAAACGATTGGCCATGAGACATCGTGACATCACATATTGGATAGGCCCAAATGTGACTATAGTGTTTGAAGAGAACACTTATATCAACACGGAAGTTTTGGTTTCATCGCTTTATTGAAGGTGACACTGAGGGGCTTGAACAATTGCCTGTGAAACTTTCATTCACGAGGTTTTCAGATGGTAAGTTCATAAGCCACATCAGAACTTCCAGATCAGAGTGAGTATTTTTGTCTAAGGGTTATGTCACTCGGCTACGAACCCAATGATCGCACCTAAAGAATGTATTGATGAATAAGAAATAATAGCCTTCACAGACAAACAGCATTCCATTGAAGTGAGGGGGATACTGAAAGAATGGGAAATTCTTGCATGGTACATAGAAAAGCCTCATCCTTATGAAAGAGTAGCTATCCCCTCAACACAATTAGCGATAATGTTATGTCTCATTTTCATCATACTTTGAATCGTAGAAAAGACAGATACTGTAGTGATTGGATTTTCTAGACGTAAAGAAATAAGCGTTCATAGATGGCGCTAGTTTACAGTGATTGGATTTTGAAGCGTTATTAAATAAATGTTGATAGATGCCGCTCGGCAACTAGCGCGAGTGTAATTAAGAGAGAGGGCATTCGAATGTTAGCTCTCTGAGAAGGAGTTACTGAGCAGAGTAACTCCAACGAATCTGAAATAAATTTGTTAAGTTTTTCTATTTGACTACTCATTTCTAAGCACTCACGAACCAGCCACGACAGATACTTTTAGACAATTTCCTTAGAAAACCACGCATGTATTGTACATAAAAAGTTACATTATAAATTTATTTCAAAAATCATTTTTTGGAATGGAACACATTTTCCCAAGTTTACACGAATTCTAACATTAAAAAAAAATTGCTTCGCATAATAAGTATTTCTTTTTACGAGTGTGATTCGTAAACGAATTATGCTTGTTATGGAAAGTTCCATTTTTTTAAAAAAACATTTTAAGCAGTGTTTCTAACTAGATCAAAGATAAGATAATTCTTAGGGCGTATGAGCGAATAACATTTGAGAGAAACGAGAATGATGATTGCTTCATTCATAAAAGAAAGAAAAAAAAAAAAAAAAAAAGCGAACAAGGAAGTTAACAATCCGTCAGCTCAGACGGGAAAGTTACTATTTCGGAAGTGAAACTGTAAACCAGAACTAAAGAATTCTAAACTCAGCAGTTTAAGGCAGTTAAAATTACAACTGAATACCACTGTGTAAAACCAGGAGCCATAACAGTTCAGAAGTAACAGAATACGTAATTTTTGATGTTGAATTTTCAGTAGTTAAAAAAAAGAATTTAATAATGCTAATTATTTAAATTTATAACATACATATGAATGAAATTTTAAACAATATAACCAAATTCAATAAATCAAAATATAAATAGAAAAACTTTTTTAATTACCTTACGGTTACAGAATTCTTGCAATTTATTTTCCAGTCGCATGCAAAACAAGACGACAAGGTGGAATCAACGATTTCTATTTCTTTGATTTTGAGCAGTGTTATCCAATCGGCAGGCAGGACTTTCTGCGATTCTCCTGCAGAACCAAGCAAGTGAGCTTTCCAGAAAGAATCATACAAGTAGAAGTGGTCAATTTCCATGGACCTCAAAGCTGGAAAAATGGAATTCAAGGCTTTTGTATCATCCAGCCGGTAGCAATTTACAATGGTAATGATGTTTCTCCTATGAATGTGTATATTAGTACAACTGCAAGGGTAGATTTCTTTTCTTGAAGGGCATATTGTTCCGCCCAAAACTGAAGTGGCGAAGAAAACCGCAAGAAGGATGAGACGAAACATCTTAAATGTATATCTGTAAAAAAGAAAGAATTTCATTTATATACCTTAGTTCTAACTATTAATCTGGGAATGTAAATATAATTATTTTGACCTTTTCATTGGAAATACAGAGTCAATCTGATTCTTGTTCAAAGATTTGCCATTGTGAGTGTTTGACATGATTTATAAACACAGAAATGCAAACAAGAATTATGTGCATGTAATTACATTGCTTAATCTAATTAAAATCTTAATTAACTTCCATACTTTTATCTTAATTTAACCGATATTAACTTCACTATAAAGTAATTTCTTATTTCCTGATCCAGTTTCATCTTTTTATTTAAATGAATCCTGCATGAGCATGTAAAACTGCTGTAATCGGCGGGTTCTCACGCTCCCAGTGAAAGAATAAAATCCTTAATGCTCACCACATTCTTTTAAAAATACCTTTATCCATGATGACGAATTTCAGAAACTTTAACCGTACATAAATTTAATTATCCGTATTCAGTGTATTCCTTAATCTTTAATCATTATCCTATTATTAATAATAAGGATATTTTATTCTATATAAAGTGATATTTTGAAATTTCATTGAAACTGAATTAATTTCCTAATGTTTAGCAATTTAATCCATATTAACTTCATTCTAGAATATTCTCTTACTTCCAGATCCCATTCCAGTCTATCTAATTAATTCAACAAAAGCTTTGCAAAATTGCTGAATCGGCTAAAAGTCTTTCCTTTTCACACTCCGAGTGAAGAGGCGAAATACTGCTGACTTAACAAATTCTTTTTCTAAAAAAAATCCCTGTTACCCTTTCCTAGTTCGCTCGAAAATATCTGCCTAAATGCCATTGTATTAGCACCATGAAAAAATATTTTAAATTAATTTCTAAAGTTTTATCTTATTTTATCCCATATTAAAGTCATTCTAAAATATTCTCTTACTTCCTGATCCGATTCCGCTTTCTCTAATTAATTAATTCAAAAGAAACTTTGCAAAATGCTGAATCGACGAAAATCTGAAACTGTTCTCATGCTGCGAGTGAAATGGTAAAATGGCTGAAATAAACGAATACTTAAAAAAACAAAATCCCTGTTTTCCTTGCCTTTTCTCGGCATGTGAGCCAGAAATCTCTAGGAGAGTCTTTATAATATACTAGCCGCCTTTGGCGACGAGCTGGTTCGCCATGAGTAATGCGTTCTAAAATTTTCAATGAAATCACATATTTATTAGCCAAAATTTAAGAAATAGTTAAAGTTACAAGATTCAGTTATTAGTAGTTAAAGAGTTGGTAATATATTTTTTTTTATTATTTTAGATTATTTGTGCTACTATCATATATGCTCTGGGTTTTCCAAATTTTTAATGAAGTTTCAAGAATTTATTTCTTTGTACATCAGTTTCTCCTTATTTAAAAAAGATTTATCATAGATTCCATCGATTTAAAAACATGGTAAGTTTTTGGTAGGGTGACATGTTTTTAGCGAGTTGGTGAGAAAACACACCTTATTCTAAAATTTTAACAATTAGATTTATTAAATATTTTTCCTACTCTTTATTATATGTAGAACGTTATTATCTATAAAGAAAAAAATGCAATTATCTATATAATTCCTTAGATATAATTAGCATTAATTGAAAAACTATCAGAAGTCGCTGGTACATTTTTGATAGTTAGAAAATTTATATAGAAAATAGAAAAAAATTCAAGAGAAATGAAACAAATTTTCTTTTGTTTATATTTTTTTAAAATTAGTAACAGCTTATAATTAGTATTCATGAGATTGCTACGTTGCTTCAGGACAAGTTTTTGAAAAGTCGATGAAATGACTCAATTTTAGCCAACTTATTGGATCTTGAGCGTTGCCTTCATTTTTACTCAGAAAGGTGAAAAGACGCATAATATAAAGAAAGCGCCAAATGTGGTTGTCCAGAGTGTTATCGGATTTTAAAAAAAATTGCTAAAAGTATTCGTATCTACCTATGATGGAAAGCATTCAAAAACATCAGCGTCACAACCATTTTGAAAGCAAAATGAGATAAAGAAAAACATGATTTAAGACACATTATAATACAAAAGAAAATGTATTGTTTACTTACCAACCGTTGAGAATTCTTTTAATAGAATTTATGTTTGTTGTTTACATTGGGTTTGCATATCTTGTAATAATCTTTTTTCAAGATGCTGAGCGTACTTCTACAGGAATCGGGGAATACCCTTCTTTCTGAGATGCTATTATTGTCGAGCTATCAAACCGGTTTTATCTGGCTGATTCGATTTCGCGGACAGTGGTGCCCGATTGCAAGAGAAGGGAGAAGTAGGGGAAAAAGGGGAATGTGTTCCAATTACGCTCTGTCACTTTCAATTTTGTCCATTACTGAAAGCATAAATCGGTAATTTATAACGTAGCTGGCAACGTGTTTTGAAACCGAAATAAGAAATAATGAAAAGGAAATGTCATAATTCGCGATGGAGACAACGACAACATCTGTAAAAAGCAGTCAAAACGAACATGATGGTAGGAATTAAAAGAGACAGCTTTGTCTCAGTACTGAATTCATTCCTTTATTAGCTCTGATTAGTCTCTAATTTATTCCTTTTTACTTACTTAAGAAGTATATCTAAATAAAGGAAGTATTGTAAGCACACACATAAAATCGAACTCAAGATTTTGACGAATTTTGTGTGGTTTTAGACCTCCGTGTATCCGAAAAACACATTTTTAGGTTTTTGTCCATCTGTGAACTCACAAACTGCAATAATTCCTTAACTCGTTACTGGAGACAAGAATTTCTATTAATTAGAATTAATTAAGTTAATTAATTAATTAAGAAGTATATCTAAATAAAGGAAGTATTGTAAGCACACACATAAAATCGAACTCTAGATTTTGACGAATTTTGTGTGGTTTTAGACCTCCGTGTATCCGAAAAACAAATTTTTAGGTTTTTGTCCACCTGTGAACACACAAACTGCAATAATTCCTTAACTCGTTACTGGCGACAAGAATTTCGTCACGAGACCAGAGACATGGCGTCCAAATGACTCCATTGTTATTTTTATTTTTCGTCTTTTATAAACAGCATTGGAATTTATTTTGAAAACACAATACATTCCGAAAATTATGTAGTTACCAAAAATATTAAAAATGTTAAATTTTATAATGTTAATTGCTAGAAAGTCATTAGAAAACCCTAAACAATCTTTTGAAGAGTATTTACTTTGTTTAGATACTACAGAATGACACTAATGTTAAGAACTGTTAGAATTTAACAAACAAAAATGAAAAATTATTTCTTTATTCTTTTTGAGCTATTCAGCTTAAGAGCAGTTTCAGAAACATGGAGTCAACGACTCCATAAATAACAATGAAAACTTTGAAAATGATTATATCGGCTTTACGCGCATGTTCATATTCAGACTTTTGTCAAAAAACTGCTGGAAGAACAACTTCAAGATACCGAGGAGATGAGTGTGTACAAGGATAAAATACTACGTGATAATCAGAGCTAATGAACAATTCAAACTCATTCTGACTCCGTTTCCAGTTACTGGTTAAGCTGGAATATCTGGATACCTAGAAAACCAAAATTCGGTAAAAAGACTTTTTTTTTTTTTGTAAAATTATTTTTTTTTCCGGAGAAAATATTTAGAGACAAATCACATACTGATTACATATGAATGAATATTTTTTCACCTTTATTAGGGGGTATGCGAGGTAGTTTTAAGGTGACAACTCCAGCTGTTTTAATGAGAATATATATGCATTCCTTATATTATTTAAGTAAAAGAAACCCAATTCTACATTCATTTAATACAAAACAAATCTTTCCGTTAAATAAAAGGTCGTTATAAAATTTGTATTTCTACATTTTTAAATCTCCATGTTTCTCTTTAATCCGTTTTAATGCCTCCTTGCTAATTTGTTTTGTTTTAAACACCGTTTTATAAATAGTGAAAAGTTTGAAGCAAGAACGAAAAAGTTAAAAAATACTCATTTATTTATTTATACTAATAAGCAATATACTTTTAAAAAATGGTCGTTAGCCGTGGTGGCAAGGTCTCGACTTCTGAAACGGAGAGTTTCAGGTTCCAGACTCGATTCCACCGAAGAACTGTCGTGTAAGGGAGCCTCTAGCACGTTAAATCTGACAGAACCTTTGGTGTAGTGTGGTATGGAGAGGGGGGTGCCAGCTCAGGAGTCCTCCTCGCTATCAGACCATGTTTCAGAATTACTAGGTCCATCCCAAAATAGTCCTAGTGTCGCTTTACAAACGGACGTTAAAATAACTAAACTTAAAAAATGGTCTTCGGAGAAAAATAATAATGTTGGGGGGGAAGAGAAATATTTTAAATGAAGTAGAATGTTTAGCTTTGTTATATTAATGTCGCGTTTTTAAACTAACGCTAGGGGTATTTAGGGGCGGACCTCGTAATTTTGAATTGCAGTCAGCAACATTTGAACTAACAACCCTCTTGTTAAGAAGTTGTGAAGTATGCAGCCAATAGGTGGCGCTCACATAGTGTGTTGCCCCACTGAAAGCAATCATAGCTCAGCAGTGTACGAGTTGCCGTGAATAAAAGTGTGAACAATTGGAAGATGCGAGTATCATTCTTTCCTTTAAGTATTATTCCAAAATCCGAGCCAGTTACTCTTGTGATAACGTCCACCTCTCTCCAAACTTCCATACCAACCAGCAGGTGGACGTTTGATCCAGATCCTATTACACGACAGCTCTTCGGAGGGGTATTGGGACAAATGCGTACTAACCACTTTCGTACAGGTCATAAAAGACCAATAAATCACTCTAAGCCCATTGAAAAAAAGGGGTAGGGAGTAATTAGTCTAGGTTTGCAAAAAACATGTTATCTGTTGGCAAGAGTATTTGGCGGGAAAGGGTATTGGCGTTTTAACTAAGTTTTGATGCGTAAACATAAGAAAAAAAGTTTTGTCTCTATGTGTACGAGATATGCTGGCTCTCAACACACCATACCGTTTAGCTACGAAATTTGGCAAATATTTACTTTGAAGGATAGAAAAAAGATTTTTTAAAAATTTAATTAAAAAATAAAAGAAATATTGACTTTATTTTCGTTATAACTTTCTAAAAATTTACAGTAAAAAAAACAGTTTTTACAGCATTATAAAATTTAAAAAATGCGTATAAAAACCGTACGCAGGAATATTTTCTCATGTCTTATACCTTATTGTTCAGAATATATATAAGACGGACAGACAGATAGATAACTGGACGACAAAGGTGGTAAATTTAAAATATACGACGAAATACATCAAGAACGCTTGCATTACTACGCTTGAATTCTCTGAATTATTCATTCACAGTCTAAGTATGCTAAATATAGTTCTCAAATAAAAATCAATAAATTTTAAAAGAAAATGTAAAACAGAAATTCCATTCTAAAAAATTACGCCTAAACTCAATTATTACCATCACAAACGATTCTAATTGTTTTAAGAGAAGCTGATCATTTAAATGTACATTTCAAACGATTAATAGTACATAAGTCAATAAAGAATTTAACAATTGTTAACTTTCCTACTATTTGAAATTAAATCTGTTCAAAGCTTTTGAACTTCTGGGAATCAAATACATAATACATAGTAAAAAATTTGGAGGGAAAATGTTGTTTCGAGATTTGCATTATCACAGAACCCCTGGAAGGTTTAAAATGGCCATGAATTCTTCTGAAATTAGAAATAATTACACTTCTTAAAATATGGTTAAAAAACGCATAGATAATCAGTAAAAATTTCAATAATGGTGTAGGTTTATATTGTTCAAGGGTAAATTACCAGAGCTTCATTTAATACTATTGTTAATGGCTTATTTTACATACAGGAACGATCTATAAAAAAAATTAAAGTTTCTGAAGAACATATACTGCATATATTAATTTAAATTTATTACTACGTACATTAATGTAAATATTTTTTTAAATTCTGTTTTATATTTTATCAATAGATTTGTAATTAGGGTTTAATAAATAGTGTCACTAGAAGAAAATTAAATTTGAATTCAGCTAATATCACCTACAAATTTTCGCAGATAAAAAGTATCAGTTGGCAAAATATTAATATACTTCTGATTTAGTAAGCTATTTATTTTATGCACCGTGTAATAACAATATTTCATATATAAAATTCAAAGTCGTATAATGAACAAATAATTTATCTTTATCTGAGCAGATTTTTCATTTAAATGTAACAGCATTGAAATTAAATCTACAATGATAAACAGAAAAGTTTAAATTTGTAAAGAAATATATAGCATGGAAAACTAACATTCGTAGTTGGAATCTTTTCTTACTGCTTACGTCATTTCAAGATTTTTTTTATAACTATTCCCATCTTACAAATCATTTCAATACTTTTAACACCATTTAATTGTACTCCATACTTAAGAAACAATAATTTTTTTAAAGTTCCTATATTTAAGTAACATACATTTCAGTGTTCAAACTTACTAAATTAAACAAACGAATCAAGAAGAAATAAAATAAAAACTAATGAAACCAAAATTCTTTTGTTTAATGCAAATCGTTATATTCATGTAAAATAATTCATTTACCAAAATCTAGATTATTGTTCCAAAGTCGATATAGTATTTATATGAAAAAAATATCATTGGTCATTAATTTTTATCATATTTTTTGAATAAACTCCTTGAAAAGCAATTCATGCTTCATAAAAAACCAAGAGGAAAATATCGCATGAAATGGTATTAAACAACATTAAGTATTCGAAATTTTGTTAAGTATGTTAACTCTCGCCAAACCTGACACTTTCAGATAACGTTTAAAATGTTGCAGCCTCTTCTAAAACTCATCCTTTACAGTAACACAATCCCATTGTAAACGGGACCATTGATTGACAGTTTTATGACTCGTACGCAAATGACTCGTACGAAAGAGTCATACAACCCTTCGGAGGAATCAAGTCTCGAACCTGAAACTCTCTGGTTCTCAAATCGCCGATATAGAATGATATTCGCACTTATAATGTATTTTCGTTTTTAATGAATTCTTGTGAATTTTCCTTCTAATGATATTTATTGAAGTTTAACTTCTGTATAGCATTGTTTCAAATACCTTACATTGTTACAATTTTGCTTTTAAATCTATGTTTTTTAATTTAAAAAAATTCAACTATATAGCAAATTGATAAACACTTTTCTTATTTTTAATATTCTATATTTTTTAGTCATTAATCCATTGCATAATAAATCATTGTGAATATTATAAAATCTCGCAATCGATTTCTTTTCAAATTCACTGAGCCTCGCATCTCTAATTATAATGAATATGAAAGTGTGTGTATGTGTGTTGGCACTCTGTAGATGAAATCATTTGATCTAGAATTACCGAACTTGGTGCATAAATGCTTTAGAAAATGTAAATGTGCATAACTGCGCGTAAGAAAATAATACAGAGTAACATAAATGTGCATAAGAATGATTTTTTAAAAAATATTTGTTAAATTAAATTTTAAAAAATTAAAAAGAAATTGAAATTTTCTATTACAAATTTCAAGTTATTAAGAGATAATATTATTTTTTTAAAGTCACGTTGTATCAATCCAACAGGAAAACATCAGGCTCTAGTGTGACTAATATTCGGTATCAACGTTTAGAAAAACGATGGTTTTTGACCATCTCAAAAATCAATCGAGTTCTAAAATTTTTTCCTCGAGGCCAAAATTTTTTTTCCATAAAAAAAACTCTGTTGAAACTGGTTATTAATAGATAACATTCAAGTTATTAAGAAATAACATTATTTTTTTATAGTCCCGTTGTAT
>JAPMOQ010008021.1:1343780-1366999 GCA_026543055.1 Argiope trifasciata | reverse complement strand
ATCTCAAAAATCAATCGAGTTCTAAAATTTTTTCCTCGAGGCCAAAAATTTTTCCCCATAAAAAAAAACCCAGTTGAAACTGTTTTTGAACAATTATATGAGTATCAGATTACGCATGCGTCAATATTTAGAAAACGTTGGTTGCTATTTTTTTTTTCTAAAGCAAAAGTAGTAAAAAATATCATTTGCAATGCATTTTGATCCAGCATTTATTACTTTTTTTGTCGATAAAGAAAAAAAAAAAAGAAGAAACAAGCTTTTAACATTGCGAACAATGTATTTTAAAAAGAAACAACAGTAGATTTGTTCCGTTTCAGGATGCAGTTTTCATCCCACTTTTTATTCACTGCATTTACTGCTACTCTCAAGAAGGTATTTTTATATTCTTTTGGTGAAGAACACAGGCCCAAGAGTGTGGCATTTTTTGGAAAATTGTCTTTGATCCATCGTATATTGCAGCCACAATGCAATTCATTATCTGTAAATAGATAATAATATAATTAGAAAGATATACTGAAATTATGTATTACAACAATTTATCAAATTTTTTGATTCCGTAAATATAATAAAGAGCAATATCAACTGTTAACAGCAGTAAGCAGAAATTATTATTTTTATCCATTGCTATTTAAAGTTATTGCGCTGATAAAATCTTTTAGATAGTTTGAAAAATTTAATCTTGAAATGGATTAATCTTCCAAATCAATTCACACGCTTAAAACATTTAACATTTAATACCACACCACATATCCGTTTCTAGAGCTCATGTGGCCCCTTTCTGGTTTGGAATAAGGGCCGCGGGGGCCTGGAGGTAAGGTCTCGGCTTCGGAACCGGAGGGTGTCAGGTTCGAGACTCGATTCCACCGAAGAACCGTCGTGTGAGGAGATCTCTTGCACGTTAAATCTGTCAGGCCAAACGTCCTCCCACTGATGTGGCGTGGTGGGGAGAGGGGAGTGCCAGTTCAGGTGTCGTCCTCGTCATCTGACCATGGTTCAAAATTGTGAGGTCTGTCCCAAAATAGTCCTAGTGTTGCTTTAAAAACGGGACGTTAATATACCTAAACTAACCGGTTTGGTATAGATGTGGGTTTTCTTTATTAACAAAACAAAAACAAAATGTACACACCAATGAATTCGAAAGGTACAGACAAATGACAGAATACATAAAAATACAGCATAACAACTGATGATAAATGCTAGAATGAAGATCTTGAGTACAAGAAACTGGATGAATGAACATAGTAATATACAGTATGAATGCAAAAAAGGGTTAAAAATATTAGTTATTTGAGAGGGAGATGAAAAACAAGTTATGGATAAAGTACGAGCTGTACTAAATGGTGTCCTAAGAAATAGTAGAGTTACTCTGATTGAAGCAGCTCTCCCTGATCAATTAGGAATCTAATCATGTTTATGATTCTACTTTTGGAAGAAGGATTATTAAGGACTCATTGTACCACAGACTTTCTAGCGATTATGAGGGTTTTCTGAGGTGCCATGAAAGAGTAAGATGAGAGAGAGAGAGATGTCGCAAAGTGAATGGGATCGCCGATTTCTCCACAAGAGCAGTAGTCTTTTTCTGATAGATGGAAGCGGTGAAGAAAAGACGGGAAAGGGCCATGTCCTGTAACAAACAGGATTTCTTCACGAGTCCAGGAGAGTGGTTGTAATGCTTAAAACAATTAGCAAAACTATTCACCAGCCACCAACAATGTACAGATTTCGAAAACTTTTATTGCAGACTTATTGCCTATGGTGACTAACACATTCGCCAAAAATATTAGTTACATTTAAATTTTGATAAATTGTTTGAATATAACTTTGTATCAATGATTCTCCTAAACTAGCCGAGAATAAAACTACTATTTTAATTGTCTGACTTAAATCACAGTTATTGTATTTCTGAACCTTTCTGATGGCGACGGCCCCATAATATCATAGCGTTTCTAGAAATGTATATCTGGTAATTCTGCGATATTTTTGAATTTACTTTTTAATTCATCTTGCAAAATATTTTGCTTGCTTTGTAACTAATCAAAATTTCAAAAAAGTAGCTCTGAAACGCACATTCCCATTTTACAAAGTATCTGTTCAAAGCATGATAGCTGCTCATCACACGCACACATAAAGTCTTTATCTCACGGTGGAATATCATCCGCATTTTTCGTCAGCAAACGACAACGAAAGTGACGTTATTATCAAAGTTTCACATGATTGGTTGAAATTCGTTTGCAGACAATATTTCCGTCATTATCTTCGGTATTTTCAAGTTTAGTTTTAGTTTAGTTTAGTTTAGTTATATTAACGTCCCGTTTAAAGCAACACGAGGGCTATTTTGGAATGGACCTCGTAATTTTGAACCAAGATTAGATGACGAGGACGACACCTGAAAGAAACACCCCCCTCTCCAAAGGTATTTTCAAGCTGGTTAAAAAATGTCGATAACGAAAAACTTGCTTAACCGGTTCTTGAGGACAAAAAAGAAAAATTGCTGACGAAAAGTGTGGACGATATTTCGCCATGTGATAAGGCCTCAATTCATCAATGGCTCCAACTGCTCTGTATTTTCACGCAAAATAAAACTTTGGTAACGTTCCCGAAACTCAGCAATTCGACCAATTTCAACAATTTTTTTTCTCTGACTTATTACACCTCTGCAAACATCAAATATATATGTAGGAATGGATGGGACAAACCTCATTCAACCTCATTTAGGTCAGTGTCTAGGGTCAGTAATTGAAGAAATGAAGCTTTTGAATAAGAAACAAATTTATTTACATCAAAGAATAAAGAAAAGACATTAAGAATTACGACAGGACAGGCTATTTACAATAAAGAAAAAAGTACCATCTTTAGATGCCACCAAGGATGAAGCCTAATCAAGGGTTTCATGGCGAAACTACGTTGCGCACCAAATAATCCTTATTCAGATTAAATGACCCTCCCTCTCTCTGTCTGCCGAGCGAATGCTCACAGTTCGCTTTTTCTCAAACTTACTTCACGCGTCTTAGACTTTGGATCAATTGTACTTTAGAAAAATCCCTGGTGCTGTCTATTACCATAAAATAAAACTAAATGTTGAATGGTAATGGCAGCTAATTAAATCTCTACATATATGCATAGCAAATATATACAATAATAAACATATATTATTTATGCTAATGAATTCATATGCACACAGACGAACAGACCATCAGACATCTTGCGGGTAAATTTCGTTCAAAACTTATTAGTAATTTAAAATTTTATTACAAAGATCACATACTAAGTTTCCTGTTTTTAGCCTATTAAAATTCGCAATTATAATGTCCACATTATCCCATAAATGGGTTATAATGCCTTCAAAACCTTCTAATACATATATATTATTAAAATCCAGAAACTTTTTTTCCAAAAATATTTCCTTGTACAATTTACAAAAAAGAAAGTTTAAATCGCAAATAAAAGTAACAAATAGAATTAAATCACATTAGAAAAATTGATATCGATACTTACTTTTGAGGTTGATAACTTTCAATTTAATTGGAACGTTTATCCAATCTTCCTTTTTCAAATACATTATCTTATTGTATTCCGCCTTGAAATGTACTAAACGTGGCAAAGATCGAAAAAAATTCTCTCCGATAGTCTTGATGAAATTCCAACTGACAGAAGAAAAATGAAATGATAAGCATGCATTTTTTCAAAAAGAAGAAGAGAAAAAAAAACATTAACGAATTCTTACCATATTCCTTAAATTTTATGATGCGAACAATGAAGGCTAAAAATCTTCGAGGAGTGATCCAAAAAACAGTTTACCGTCAGCAGTATTTGATATATTGTCCCCAAATCAAGTGGTGTTTTAAAAGGGGAATTGAGAGAAGAAATAAAACTAGAATGGTTTCACAGATGGTATGTGTCCAAGAAAGGAAGAGTCACTTTCGACTTTATTCCTAATCCGGAAATTAAAATAAGAAGATACCATCCACTTATAATCCAAATAATATCTGGACATGGGGGATTTCCTGCATATTTCCAAAGATTTGGAAGAACACAGGGGAAAAAATGCATTTGTGGAGAAATTAGTACGGTTTACCACTATTTAATGGACTGTACGGAGGTCTCAGAATTAAGGAAAAACCTGAAGATTGTGAATAATGATTTAAGTAGAGTACTGATGGTACCTGGTAATCTCAAAACCCTGAAGGAGATTAAAGATTGATAGTTTTATTCCAACTGTTTGAGAGAGTGCAGATGGGGAGAAAGACAGCTATTTATTACCCCGAAAGGCATGTTAGTTTGACTGTTCGGTCAATGTAAGGTTGGACAATACTTCTTCAGCAGTCGACCACTACAAATCCTGTCGATACTGCTACGTTCAGTGGTGGCGGGGTGATTGGCTGTATGCAAGAAGAAGAAGCAGTATTTGATAGATAGAAATTGTGGATGGGAATAATGTTACACAGAGTTGGTACAGATGGAACAAATTGTCTTAGACCGCTCAATCGATCAGATTGTATTCATACTGAAACCTGAAACAGCGACAGTAATGGCAAGACGTCCAGAGAAGTGGTCTCGCACGCAAGAGCGAGGCGTGATATTATTTTTATGGGACAAGAATGTGTCCCCATCAGACCACAGACAAATCGATGAAGTAGAAGGGGATGGGGGTGACGCAATGAGTAGGCAACAGGTGACAAAATGGTGTCGTTCTTTTGAAGAGGGCAGAGAGATTGCTGGAAATGTTTAGGTGGAAGGTCGGGAGTCAGGCTCCATAATATTGGCTTCCAGTGACAATTTATTTTTCTCGGCATTGAAGGAACACTTATACGAAACAAGGTCTATATCAGACGGTGATATTCAAAAAGGTGCCAAGAACTCTTTCATTCGTTAGGGACCTGATTATTGCCAAGATGGGTTAAACAAATTGGTTCAGCGGTGTGATATGCCTCAACAGGTTTGGCAGTTACTCAGATAAATGACCTCCACATATGTCTCTTAATTACCATTTGTACCCTGAGTCTGTTGTAAATAAAACATTTTTCCTTTGGGCTATAAACTTCTTTAGGGATCACCTCTTTTATATTTAAACCTTAGATCAGTAACGTTTATATTCTTTTGGTGCTAGCATTATTCAAGGTAGGATTATCAAATTGACAAAATAAGCAAATGTCTAATGGTATTTTTTGGACAATTTTTATTTTTACATTTATTATTTGAAATTAATGCCGGGTTTACACTCGGCCAGTTATAAGATGGCAAATATGCAGCGCATGCGTATAAAGGCTGAAACATGCTGTTTGGGCGATGGCGAGTAGTTGTCCAGACGGGATAACAACATTCAGCTGGATTGTTTCCTCTTTGTTTTTTCCCCCTGACTGAGCCTGCGTTTGTAAAATTTGACGATTTTCTTTCTTTCTTTTTTCTTTGCAGCAAAAAAATTTATTACTTATCATAAATTAATTTTGATATGTTTTGCTCATAGTTCTTTCGAATTCGAGGCTGTTGTTCAAAAATCGCGAAGAAGAATGCAATATTTAGGTATGTTGATCTTTTTTTTTCTTAACTATGTTCTTTGTGTCAATAAACATCCATCCTTTTAATGTGATACACAGTGAAAAAGAAGGATGCTGATTTACAATTTAAAGCCAAGCATGGAATGCTCGAATCTATATTAAGAAATTATGGCGAACATAAATCAGTCCTACTTTGCGCATGCGCTTCCTATTTTCGTCTTATAAATGACCAAATCTAAAACTGACATAAAAGTTTTTTTAATTCTATAATATTTTGCTCCGCGATTTCTTGCAACATGAAATTTTCTTACTGATCATTGTTGCTTGTTTTTGTCAATATAACTCAGAAATCAAAAATCGTGTTAAACTAAGCATTTGAGGATTAGAATGCATTTAAAAAGATTTGTAACTTTTTAAATCATTTTGTTTGAATATATTTTTTAAAATTTATATTTGTATACGTCGCATAAAGAAATCATTTGCTACAATTTTCAACCGAGTTACAATGATTTTTTTTTTCTGTTTTTGGCAATATTTGCTGGTTTAAAACTTTTTATTTATTTATTTAAACATCTACTATAAGTTAAAATTGTAAAAGTATTTGTTTTTGAAAAGCATAGGACTGATTTTAAAAAAATGGCTAATGTCGTTGCATTATAAATGACTCTCAGCAGCTTGATTCATAGCAGTATTAATTACTGTACAGAGAGACAATTTCAAAAAATATGCGTAGAAGAGGAGATAAACATTTTTTAATGAATATTGTAATTGTTGCATCAGTTGGAAGGTATATATTGAATCCGTTCACAGATTCATTATTATTGGGAAATTCTATCTATATATTATGCTGGAAGCTATTCTATATATGGAAAAATCCAATAAGATGAATAATGTTTGTTTTAAAGATTATATTCTTTTTCTAATAATAAAGCTCAAAGTGTGTGTGTATTAATACTCTGCAGAGCAAACTGCTTGTCTTACATTTAAAAATCTGTCTCATATATACCTTGAACGGTGGGAATGTGTAACTTGTTGGGTTTTTTAATTGAATCCTTGCTATCATTTCAATTAATTAAAAATTAAGCTGAATTTTCTCATTTTTTTCCGCTATAACTTCCTAAAATATAATTGCACAAAAAAAGAATTTTATCTCAACTTCAGAAAGCTTTCGTTTCAAAAGTGCTTGTTTAAAAGTTATGGGAAACCTTTCTAGCTGTTGGAGTTTTAAAAAAAACAACCAAAAAAAATATTTCTTTGTCAAATTTTCAGCATTCGGTTGCCTTTTTGTCGGGAAATTCAAATATTTTTCATTGTGTCATTAATTACTTAATATCATGATTTTCTTCTACTTTTGAAAGCTAAAGAAAAAGGATTCTGCTTACTTTCTGCGTAGAAAGCGGAGGAAAGGGTGAAGTAACAATACCAGTATATTTAGAAGAAAGATCAACCAGGCATTTATGTTTTTAATAGCTCTGTGACGTCATGGGACTGATATTCATAAGAGAAGTTCACGTGCACTGTTCACGCGCCTTTCTAAATTCCGCCTAATCACTTGATTCAATGTCATGTAATGATTCAGCTTCTCCCCGGGCTGACCATTGTGGTTTCTTTTCACACGCTCCATAATTGCCATTTCCAGACTGGTCTCCTCAATGGCGACGTTTTATGGCAGTGTTATTGCTTACAGATGGACAGGTGGAGAACCCTCCTTCTAAGAACGGACATCTGGCCCTTTAGAGTGAGTCCAGATAAAGGACCAACCATGCACTAGTCGTGTCTGCGACACAGATGTGTAGCCTGCTTTGTTTTCCCTTGTGAACCTTGAACATTCCTGCGATCAACTGCGGACCAGTGAAGTTATTGTTGAACGACGATTGGAGAATCAGCAGCCCAAATGCTCCAATGTGGATGAGAGGTGGAGTTGAAAGAAGAGAGAAAAGGCGAGGTTTTTGGAGAGAGTGAGGAAAGAAACGAGGATTTGTTTTGATGAAGAGGTCCACAGGAGATATCGGTGAAAGCCGAGCGTTCGAGAGAAGATTCCACCAGAGGAATTCAGTGGATTCCTGGAGATAACCCCAAAAACAGCGTGAGACTTTGGCGGCCGGTTAACTGTTCTCGTGAGTTTCTCCGAAATATTTCGAGGAATTATTCTTGTGGTGTTTCACATAGAACTTTTCACTTAACCCAGATGATGAATAGCATTTTTTCTGTAAATTACATCTGTAGATAAAGTAATTTGATTAAAACGCTACCCTTTATTTGATCGGACCAGATCGAGACGTTACAGTAATCACGTGGCACGAGATGTTGGTGTATGTATTGCTGTTCTGTTCTGTGTTGTGTTGCAATAAAAATTTGTATCTAACATGGCGTGGTTATTTTGAGGAGTGATATAGTAGAGATAATTAACAAAATGGATGTGGTGTGAGGAGTTAACATGCACAATAAAGATAATATATTTAATGTTACTTATACAACACCGGCGTCATGTCCGACAATTTTTTGCTGCTGTTACTTATGGTACTTCACAATCCAGCTGACGAACTGTCAGCGATTCAAGCTGCGTGTGCAGTAACTACTGAGGATAAAGCCGCTGAGCATACGAGGGATGATTTCTAGCTCATATGAAGATGACGCTTCAACCAGAGTCAATTGCAAATTGATTGTAATTGACATATGTTCAAGAGGCAGTCAGTCAAAAAGAAAGTTTCTTAACAGACTCTCCCTCCGTCGGGTTAGGAAGCATTTTTGAGCAGCTGTTGGGTGATAGAGAACTCACGTTCACCAATGGGAAACAGGGGTTGGGTATCTGTTGAAAATGAAAAGCGGGTTTTTTACCCTTTAGAAAAAGGAAAGAAGGTCTTCGAAGGAGAGGGTGGAGCGAGATTTCGGAATGTGGAAAAGTTGTTCCTGACTTTTTGAAAGATTCCGTGCTATTCGGGCTTCTGTTTTAGGGTCCACCTGATAAATATCGGTGGATTTTTAGAATGACTAAGGAGTAGCAGTATAGAGCTAATAGCCTTTTAACAATTTTTTGGTGATTTATTCTCCGATTTGATCGAAGCGCTATTTCGTGATTGAACCATCGTTGGATTTTTGCAAATGATATTAACTTAGATGAGAGCAAGTTGTTATTTGTAAACATATATATGAATATAAATAGAATTATTTTGTTGCGCTTCTCTCTTATTTAGTCGGTCTTCAGCAAAATAATATAGTTTGAAGCTAATGAGGTAAAAAACTACTTTTGTGCCTAAATTTACATTCGAATTAACTTACCTAACATCCAAGAAAACTAAATTCATTTTTATTTCGCTTTTAAATACTCCATCTAAGTGTTCTATAACATTGTGTGAGAGATCCAAGACCGAGAGATTCGGAAGATTCTTCATGGCTTCTGGCTCGATCTTTGTAATCCAGTTGTGAGTTAGGTTTAATTCAATTAAATTCTTCATTGGAAACAGGAAAAGTTTGCCAAAGGAAGTGAGTTTTCCATGACAGAAACGAAAATATGTTAAATTGTGCATGCAGTTGATCCATGGATAGAAATCGCCTTTTCCTGTAGGACATAAGCTATCAGCCTCTTCAAAGGAAGTGCTGTTCACAGCTGTTAATCTAAAAAAGAAACAAAAAATAACAAGTATTGCTATACATATAATATTTTAAATACAAAGCTAAAAAATAAATTTCATTTAATGCCGGGTTTACACTCCGCCAGTGATAAGAGGGCCAATAGGTAGCGAATGAGTAGAAAAGTTGGAAAATGTTGTTCGATCGGTAGCAAGTAGTAATTGGCCCAACAGGATAACAACCATAACCTTGTATTTCTTTTCCCCTTCCTGCGCATGCGTGTGTAGAATTTGGCGGCTGCTTTGGCGGAAAAAAAATTTACTCTTATTTTCGATTAATTTTGATATTTTTTGCTCTTTATTTTTTCTGGTGCACGGTTGTGCTATTTTTTTTCTGCGATATTTTTCCAAATTTAGTTATGTTGACCTTTTAATTTTTTTATCACGTTTCTTTGTGTAAATATCTATCATTGTAATCTTAGAGGTATTCTTTGAAAAAGAAAAATCCTGAGATGCCAAAACGACAATTTATAACCAAGCATGGAATGCCTGAATCTATTTGATAAAATTATGGCAAACATTAAACAGTCCCTTTTTATGTACACGCTGCCTACTGGTCGCCTTATAACTGGCCGAGTTTAAATCCGGCATACTTATAATTAATTAAAGAAAGTAAAATGCCTAAAAGTAATACAGTTAACTACTCTTATCTATACTTACGAGTATAATAAAGCTCAATGTGTGTGTGTGTTAGTGCTCAACACGCTGGACCATTCAACCTAGAGCTACCAAATTTGGCGCGTATATCTTGGACACCGGGAATGTGCAACTTGGTGCGATTTTTTCGAATTTTTAACCTTCCAGCAGGCGCGGTCATCATACCAACATGAAAGGTCGTATTTCCCACATAAGCTATAGCAAAAGGCAAATTTTCAAAAGTGTAACTAATAAAATTATATTGTAACTAGCTTAAGATGAATAACTACAATTATTTTAAACATTTTTTTTATTTAAAAAAGAAACAGAAACAATCTAAACATAGATTGCAATAACAATATAAAATGACCACGGGTCAACTGAATTGATTTAAAACTAATATAAAGGAAATTGCCGATATTTAGACGGACCAATTTGCATATAAAATATAGATGTGCAAAAAATAATACAGAATTTATGTATAAAAAGGAAAAAGTAATTAATATTTCGATATGAAAAGGAAGAAAATAGTCTCATTGTTATTTCATTGAAGCGTTGCAATTTGAGCAAATGTGTTTAGTGTGCTCCAAACATATAAATTTCTGGCAAATCTCACAACTGAACCTCGTGATTCCAGCCCTCTTTTCTTTTTGGCAGGGTTTTTTCCTGACGTCGCATATTTCACTTCCTAAATACCTATTTCGACTTTTCTCTTTAGCACCTTTAATTTTAGCTCACTTTGCCGAGACGTGGGTGCTTTTATTCAACATTTCCTTTCGTAATTGCATTTGCCAGCTGTCACCAGTCTAAAACAATACAGATTTATTTATAAAATCATACAAAATCAGATAATACTAAAACTTACATGGACGGTCGCGCGTATCACTAAAATACAAATATCTGATCAACGGAGACCTATTCGGAGACCAAACTTTCAACGACTACTGAAAGTAGGTCAAAGGGAGGGGGACAAATAGCCAAGGGCAGGTGTTCCCAGTGCCAACATATCTAAAGGTATGAAACAAAATTCATCTCTAGTGTATCTCTCACATATACCCACCCGCTGGAAGGTTAATTAGAATTTAAATTAACTAAAAAGTAAGAGAAATTTTGGCGAAGCTCCGTAGATCTCCTCTTCTGCTGAAGTCGATTTCTACTTGTGGGCTACTGTTGATGTTATGCGCTGTTGTGTGTTTATCTCGGCTGTAAATATTTGTCGTCTTTGTGCTGTCCTATCATCATGTAAATAAGCTTTGCCGTTAGTTCTTATTGAGGCCTGCTGACTGTGTTCTCCCACCATACACCCAGTACACAAGCGAACCCGGCAGTGAAATCCATAACAGTATATAGAGATAGATTTTACCTTTTTGTTACTGTATTTCTGCAAATAGATGAATTTCCACATGCGAACTTGCTTGATAAAGGAGTGTCGACAATTTCCATATCTTTAATTTTTAGTAACTTGATCCAATTCCCAGGTAGAATTTTTTTGCTGTCTCCAGCGTCTCCTAACAAATGAGCTTCCCAGAAGGAGTCATACAAAAGAAATTTGTCGATTTCTATGGCCATGAGTGAATTGAAGATTCGGGCGAGTTCATCTGAATTTCGGAGTCCGTGGCATGTCACTATCGTGGAAACTTGTTTCCTCACCCCTGGAACATTAGTGCATATGCAGGGATAAATTAGATTTCTTGGAATGCACGGAGAGCCACCAAAACAAGATGTGATTCCATAGATGAGAACGATGAAGATATTCAAAATCATCCTCAAACGATACTATAAAAAACAGAGAAACAAAATTGTGTAACTAATTTTCCAAATTAGATTTTTGAAATAAAAGAATATTGTGTGGATTATCGTTTGACAACGAATTCTAAATCCTCCGTGCCTTTGCGCATGCCTTAGGATGGGTTTAATTCGTAAAAATTGGGATAAGAGGAAACATGAAAGGAGGAGATGTTTACATTTAACAACAAAATACTCATATTATTTGCGGACATCATTAAAATAATGTTGTCAGAACCAACTTGATACTCAAATACATGTGAAAAAAATAGCCGCTGTGTCATGGTGCTAAGGTCTTGGCTTAGGAGCCGGAGGGTTGCAGGTTTGAAGCCCAATTCCATCGAAGAACTTCCTTGTAAGTGCGTCTGGTGCACGTTAAATCCATCACGGTCAAATGTCCTTCCTTTGGTGTGGCGTGGAAGTTTGGAGAGATGGATGCCAGCTCAGGTGACACCCTCGTTATCTGACCGCGGTTCAAAATTACAAGGACCGTCCGAAAATAGCTCTAGTGTTGATTCAAAAAGGGACGTTAATATAAATAAACTAAATGTGAAAAAAATTGAACAGAAAAAGTATATAATAGTGAGAAAATCAAGCTCAAAGTGTGACGAAAAATTTAAGGGATGTGCTCATCCTTCCACATCTCCCCTCTTAAACAGACTGAATCGTCGAAAAGTGGTCGTGTCAGGATACTTAAACAGATAGTACAGGAATGTAATTTAAAATGGGACGTTATTATTGACGTCCTATTTTAAAACAACACTTGGATTATTTTGGGACGGACCTCGTAATTTTAAACTGCAGTCAGATGAAAAGAATGATACCTGAGTTGGAAAGCTGTCTCCAAGTTTCCACACCACACTAGTGGGAAGACGTTTGGTCTCAAGGAATTTAACTTGAACCATCCCTGCTTCTATGAAGGTTCTTCAGTGAAACCTGAACCCTTCCGGTTCCGGTACTAAGACATTATCACCAGGTATACTCGACCCTTGATGTAAGAATAAAAGAATAGTGTGAGGGAGAGGAAGTTAATTTTAACAAGATAATGCATACTCTGTGGAAGATAATTCATACTCTGTGAAAAATACATGATGCGATTGTATGACTTAAATATGTTCGAAATGTTGTCAATTGATGTAGATCTACTAAATCGGGTACATAATTCTTTTTTCGTGCAGTATTATGCCCTTTAAAAGAAATAAATCGTTCAAAGTTTTAACTTTTAATTAAAAAAATAATTAAATTAAAAAATATATATTTAAAAATACTTGTAATTTTGGAGGATATTACATTGCAAATGCCATTTTAAACGACTTTTAAAAATAAAGATTTAAATGATATCAATTTTATTTCTGTAAATTTTTCCTTTATTTTTAATAAATTAAAGTATTTTTAGTGTATTTTACGCAGTTAATAATACTTTCATTTTTTTAATGACTGGATATACGTAGATACTCAAATGCAATTTTGTGTGCAAGTTATTGTTGCTATACGATGAAAAGAATTTTTTTGAAAAAATAGTGAAATAGAATGTATGTAATTCTCTACCTGCCAAACCATTTAGTCAAATGAGGACTAAATACAGAGCTTTTTTTAAAAAATTTTAACTAATTAAAATTAATCGAAACTTTGGAGATTTTTCACAACAACTTCTCAAAATATTTCTTGACAAAAACAAATTTTACACATTAAAGCTCTAAAGTTATTATTATTTTTTTCAAAATACTAATTTAGTTACAGTGAATATTTTGCTATTCATTATTTATATAGCGTAATTTTCCCTTCAATTTCTAAAATCTAAGGAAGAAGATTTTTTTCCTAGTCTTTACAATTTACATTTCTGTTATAAGTGAGATAAGTAAGTTTCGGTATAAAGCATACTTTATTTCCTTCTGTAATGATTGATCTTCTCCCCGGTCTGACCATTGTGGTTTCTTTTTCACGCGGTCCATAATTGCCATTTCCAGACTGGTCTCCACAATGGCGACGGTTTATAGCAGTGTAATGGCTTACAGATGGACAGGTGGAGAACCCTCCTTCTAAGAACGGACATCTGGCCCTTTAGAGTGAGTCCAGATAAAGGACCAACCATGCACTAGTCGTGTTTGCGACACAGATGCGTAGCCTACATTGTTTTCCAATGTGGGCCACGAACCTTCCTGCGATCAACTGTAGACCAATGAAGTTTTTGCTGAAGGGCGATTGGAGAATCTGCAGCACAAATGTTCCAATGTGGATGAGAGGTGGAGTTGAAAGAAGAGAGAAAAGACGAGGGTTTTGGGGAGAGAAAGGAAAGAGACAAGTTTTTTTTTTTTGGTGAAGGAGGTCCAGAGGAGAGATCGGTGAAAGCCGAGCGTTCGGGAGAAAATTCCACCTGAGGAATTCGGGGGATTCCTGGAGCTAACCGCAGTACCAGCGTGAGACTTTGACAGCCGGCTAGCTGTCCTAGTGAGTTTCTCTGAAATATTTTGAGGAACTATTCTTGTGGTGTCTTACATAGAGCTTTTCACTTTACCTAGATGATAAAGAGTTTTTTTTCTGTCAATTAGAGCCGTAAATAAAGTAATTTGATGAAAACGTTACCTTTTTTTTGATTGGACCAAGTCGAGATGTTACACTTCCTAGTTACTTTCGAAATCAGCTCGTTCGGTGGAAATATAATTTCAGCTAAATCTTTAGATAAATTTCATGTCTATCAAAACTGTCAAACATTAAAACTGTGCTATTTTAATCATCTTATATATTTTATGTTTATTGAATTTATGAACGTTCTTTATGGAGATCAGTCTAATGGCATCATAGAGCTATTAAAAATGCAAAAGTCCAATTAAACTCTTTTTAAACTTTCACGGCAATGAAAATTGACCTTTTATTTCCTTTATAAACTACTGTTCATTCATGGAATTGAAAACCTTCTATGGTTTTGTGCATGCTTCAAGATTTGTTTATTTAGTTAAAACAGGGATGGGAGAGAAATATGAAGATAGAAAATGTTTATATTTAATGGCAATGTGATCTCGGATTATTCATGGATTTAGGAGGCTTGGAAACTGAGGATATAATATTTTTAAGATTCTAATACAGGATATAAGATAAGGGATAAGAAAATAATTCACAATAACATACTTTAGAATAATTTTTATTCAGAGCAAGGGGTTTAAGTATTAAATTATAATGAATAAATCAAATATTTCTGTTTTTAAAATTTGATAATTCTTTTTTTTTCTTGCAAAATATCATAATTTTAAAACTTTTTTTTTCTATTTGTTAATGAACTTTTTGTTAACATTTTGAGATTAACATCGGTTAATAATTTCAATCAGATTTAACGATATGATATAAAATGTTTTTTGTGTAACTTCTAACAGCTTTATTTCCCACTTGAACTAGTCTTTATAAGCAATCAATGTGCATTTTCATTAAAAATTAAGAAGTGTGGTTAGAAACGGCAAGACATTTCCATACACTTGAAAAAAAAAACATCTGATGGGGCAAAAACTAAAGTCAAAGAATGACTAATTACCGAAAAGCGTTCTTTCTTCCTTTTCTCACCCTTTAGAGAGGTAAAATCAGAAAAAAGTAGAATCTGCTGCCGAAATGGACTGCACAGAGTCATTCAACAGAATCCTTCGTTTTAACTTCCAACAATGAAAAAAAGAAATCGATTAAATACTTTATGAAACATTAAAAATGGTTTAAATTTCTTGAAAATAATGAGATTTATATTTGGAAATCAAGCAAAAATTTTAAAAAAAAGGAAATTGCCGAAAATTTGGAAAAATTTGAACGATTGTTAAATTGACGTTATCAAAAAGATAATTTTGTGAATTTTGGAGCAGTATATGAAATGGTTTTGTGCAATTTTTTCAGAAATTATCGTGAGAAAATCCCAAATTTTTAATTCACTTAAATTCTAATTAAAAACCAAAAATTCTATATATTATTGGTAGCGTCAGAGATCGAGATACTTCTTAATTGCTCAGCATTCATATTTGTTCATAACATTATTTATGCAGAAGCCCTTTGTTTATTAAACTGTTATGAAAAAGTCTAAGTAAATATTTCACAAAGTACTCACATTACCCTAATATTTTATAATTTATAATTTTTTTAGAAATTTATATATTTATTAGGACTATAACATTCTTTTTAATTGATTGTTTTCAGCTGACTCTCTGCATAAAGGGCCTAAGCAGCGGCCTAATTAAAATTCTGCTTTGGGTTTATTTATTCAATTATCTGCTCGGCGAATTCATCTCCGTTATTTATTTATTTACCAACTTGGCCAGAAATTTGCTCTGTATTTTATTTAGCTCCATTATTTGTTTATTTATATATTATACGGATCAAGCTCAATCTATATCTATACTTATAATAAAGCTCAATGTGTGTGTGTGTGTGTGTATTGGCGCTCTACGGGCCAGACCGTTGGACCTACAGCTACCAAATTTGGTACGTGTATACCTTGGAGGTCGGGAATGTGCACCTCGGAGCCCTTTTTTCAAATTTTTAATTAGAATTTGAATAAATTAAAATTTAAGCGAAATTTCGACGTTTTTCCGCTATAACTTCCGAAAATATTATCGCACAAACATGATTTTCACATCAGTTTAAAGATTAAAAAACTAGCGTTCTAATGGTATCAGTGTTTTGATGTATAACTTAAGCTTCTATTTTTAACGAATTTTTAAAGAAATATTTTAACCATGTTTTTTTAGCACGTCACTGGATAACATAAAAGAAAACGATGACGGAAGTTCAAATTAAAAAAAAAAAACTATTATTGCAAATAAATCTGAAGAAATGCAACTTATAGCACGTGACTGGATAAAATAAAAGAATCATAAAGTGTGTTATTTTCTTTAAAAAATGCAAGGCAAAGTATTCTATGATCGTTTGCAATATTTAAATTGTTAATTCAATAAATTATCTTTATTTATACAGGATATGCATTCGAATTCCGGTCCAATGGCCAATTTGTAAAACATTATTAATAGGCATATATATTGTTTAATACTATTAATTTGATCTAAATGAAGTAAATAATTGCATTTTATGTAGCTTGAGTCCAACAATGCATTTATGAATAATGAGTTTTAGATTTCTTCATACTTTGCTCTGTGAGCCATATTTTACGAAATATTTTTATTAATATTTTAAATAAAAGTTGCTACATCAATCCGTCTTCAAAATCAATAATTAAAACTGACTGGTTTGTAAAATTAAAGAATATTATTAGGAAAACGGGTTCTTTTAGAAGTTTCCGTCCATCATCTTAAAGAAAATATTAATATCAGGCTAATCAATGCCCGGAATTACTTCAATGCTAATGAATATGTGATTTAATTGAAAATTTTAGAACGCATTACTCATGGCGAACCAGCTGGTTGCCAAAGGCGGCTAGTTATTTATATATTTATCTAATAGGCGTATCACGTTCTATTACTTACACATTTATCTACAAGGTGGATTAAGTTACATTATTTATTTATCTACTGAGTGGAGTAAACACCATTATTTATTTATGTTTCTACTTGAAGGATCTTACTTATTTATTTATCCTGCCTATGCGATAAAGCCCCAAAGCAAAAAGTTATGTGTCCTTTACTGTCTATTTTTACGTATACAAAAGCAATAGCTTGCAAATGCAATAAACTAGATAAATAAATTTGTTTATGATATTCACACCACAATTATAAATTTTTAAACCTAACTCAACCAAAGGATTAGGTTTATAATTAACAATCTTTGTTATGAATGCATAGAAATAAATAATGTGGCTTAAAATATTGTTTTACTTACCTGCAAAAGATAAAGATGATTATTATTGTAGTTTTCAGTCAAAATTTATTCGCGAAAAATAATTCGGTTAAACTTTAGCGTTTAGATAGTCTTCTGTAAAACACCATCTAACTTAATATAATGTTTCTTTAAATACTTATTTCTAATCAATAATCTCAAATAAGTAAACAGCATTTGAAACTAAATGTGACAAACAATTCAAAGATTTTTTTTCTTCTTTTTATCAGAATATGTTTAAGAAGATTCAGTTATGAATAATCTCGTTCGCAATACAAAATGTTATCGAATTTATTTCGTTTTGAGAGTTTAGATAGCAGTCAGGCAATTTAATTCTCTGTAAAAAAAATCCACAACCTTTGCCAATGCGTATTGATAAGTGTATCAGTGTTTCGGTTTCGGTCAATTATTGTTCATGAAAAAAATACCTCTTATCATCGCAATATTTACTCAGAAAAGCAAACTCGCTTCAAGTGATTTTAGTCATAAATAATAAAAAAATATCGATAACTTTAAAACTGTAGAATTGTGCTCATTTTTTAAAATTTCTCATATATGAAATATACAGGAAATATTATAATCACTCAAAAAATCACTGCAATGAAATAAGTTTCAAATAAGAATAAAAAAATCAAATATTTAATAAAAGTAATAACAGTTTTGTTCCGTGCATTTATCGAACTATTGTGGGGGGCATTTCAGATAAAGATTTGTGTGTTCCATGGTGTCATAAATAGCCATCATTACTTGATATTTTGCTACATATGAAAGGTTTATGAAAATAAATCAATAAAATATTTTCAATGTAAAACGAATTTAAAACTCTTTTCATAAGATACACTAACATTCTTTATTAAAATTATATTTCTAGAGTTACAGTAGCACATGAACATGGAAATATATAAAGTACATAGAAATACATACAGTAGTAGTACATCAGTATATACATAGTAATAATTTATTTGAATTAGTCATTACGCAAACCTCCGTAATTGTCATTTATTTCTTTTCATCTCACTCAGCGTTTTCGAACAACAATTACTGGTCATCATTTCATTTAAGAAAGGCCAGCAAGCTTTGAACAATCTCCCGCCATCATTTCGTTTCAGAACCACCAGCAAGCGTTGAACAATCTCCCGCCATCATTTCGTTTCAGAACCACCAGCAAGCTTTGAACAATCTCCCGTCATAATTTCGTTTCAGAACCACAAGCAAGCTTTGGACAATCAATATCCCGCCATCATTTCATTTGAAAAACGCCAGCAAGCATTGACTCTGTATTGCCCAACAAATTTTGGAACAACCTTGAATAACAATTATTTTTCTGCAATGAAGTATGGTCGTCTGGGATTTGACAATTCAAAAAAATTTCGTGTAACCTGAGTTTCGGTTAATCTTTAGTTTGTTTGATCGGGATTTTGTTGCACTGCTTTTTGACCATTATAATATAAGAAAAAAATTTTGGAAAAGGAAATTTATCGTCCGTTGTTCAATAGCATTTTATAATAAATGCAAATGAAAGAGTAGTTTAATAAATTATAATTGTCACTTTAACTTAGCGTATACTTATATACATAGCAAATGCTAAAATATATAGCGAAATCAAATAGTCTTGAAAGTCTTTTAAGCATTTTTAACATTGGATTTTTAAACATTTCTATCTATTGAAATGCTTAAAAAATTTAGAATTCTATTTCCGGATCGTGGGTTCCTGTCATTTATGTACTAAAAAATATATTTTACTAGTGGATTTGACAATCTTTTTTTCTTCTGTTGAACAAGTATATATTTCATAAAATAATAAATGTTTTGTCTTAATAAAATAATCGGGATTTATAAAATATTTAAATTTCATTAAAATGCTTAGTTATACCCTTCTTAAAAAATCGCAGAAAGCCAAGAAAGAAAGTCAAAAAATAATAAAGATAAAATCTTATAGGACAATGTAATTGAAAACTACTTTATTCTCAAACAAAATTTAGTATAACTACGCATATAGTTTTATTGAAATAAAGAATTAGTATTCGTGCTTTTCCCTGCATATTTTTTTCTGTTATTCGATGGGTTTTATTCATTTGATAAATTTTAATTTCTGGTTTGCATTTTATTTTATTCAAATAATAACACTGAAATATTTGGAATATTTAGAAAGCATCCCTTATACCACTGTCAAATATATAATTAATTGGAAAATTGATACTAATTTTGAAAGTGTTGAGCAGTACAATCGATGTTTTTACATAAAGCTGAAATTTTGCATGGCACTTCAAAATAAAGTCATAGGCGTTGTAACAGTAGATTTCTTTCTTGTACCTATGTTTCCCTCTTCATCACATCTTTCAATCAACATACGAGATGCTTTTCGTATAGCAGAATCTTCATAGTCTTCTGGTGATGAGCATGTCCCAAGTATGGCGACATGGACTACGAAAGTACTATTTATCCAACGAATGTTACAGTCACAGTGAAGTGGATTATCTAGGAGAAAAAAAAATTCGATTTAAAATGAACAACCAGCATAATTATATTTTGGTGTGTTTCAGAGCACGGTGATGTATTTCTGTTTAATTTGGAATGTATATTTTCATGGGATATGTCACTAATGACGACTGATAAGAAGCGTATCAGATATTTATTAAATAATAGATTAATCCAAAAGTGAAAATGTATTTTTTGATGGAATTTCTTAACCATTTGCAAATTATCTGCTTTTAATTTTTTTAATGTGACCGAAAGGGCGCCAAAATTTTAATTATGTCAGGGTAAATTATTAAAATCAATAAATCATGCCAATTTAGTTAAAAATACATTTAATGACATTAAAGGACATGATTTACATGGGGACAAAACTATTTAGGACAATAACATTTAACATATATGCATTAAAATAATACTCAGGGACTACATCATGCTTTACACTCGCTTCCAAGACATGGACTGATTGTTCATGGCAACGGCCGATAGAGCGCCGAGGAAAACAGTTACGGTTACACTTATACGAATTTATTAATGGTAAGAATTTATTCTCTGGCAACTGTGTTTTCATCTGTATTCTTTTCACGATTCATTTTAACGTTTCTTTATAATATATATAAGTAGCAATTCAACTCAGCTGTTTTTTAAAAATGATTATTCTTTAAAATTCTAACTCAAGTTTTATTTTAAGTCCTCACTTAGGTGGCCTCTTATTTTTACTGACTAATAGAAGTCGAAACTTAAACGCTGTTTCAGCAGATTCTCTTCTAAAACTAAATATGATATTTTCAGTTAGCCACGTCTTTTCTCTTTCCCCCCCCCCCCAAGAAAATTATTTTGTATATATCTACTAAATGTGGCAAAAAGTAAATATGATTGTTACAATCTTCGCAGAGCCTGATTTAAATATGGATAATTTGAGAAAACATTTACATTAACATTGAAACTAATTTTATAACTTCACGACTGTTTAATTAGAATTAAAATTCCACGGATATTTAATGAAATATTTTTTCTGAAAACCATTTTATTTATTTTTGATAACTTTATAGGAAGAAGTATGTAAAAATAACAAAAAGAAAAAGAAAATATAACTGAGATTTCTAAGTTACTACTATAAATCCTTTGTAATAATATGATTTGTGAAGTCAATGCTGTTATGAATCTGTGATTCCATGAAGGTATAGCTAGGTATATACAATAATACTGGCTTCCAATTTAACCGGAATATCTTTCCATGGCTATACATTAATAAGATCGAATGTAAGACAAAACAGAATTTCATTTAATCATCGGATGGTAATTTCCTTACAGTATTAAACTCATACCAAGCATTGGATGCTATGTTCTAACTTATAATAGCCTAAACGATTTATCAAACAAATATTTGACATATTAAATAATTTTTATATAAAATGATATTCCATTGTTCAAGTTACAAAAAATGCTCAATTTTTGTGGATCAATTTTTGATTTTTTAAAATTATTTATAAAAGATTTTCTAAAAATCTTTGTATTAAGCATTTGATGTTGTTACTTATGGCACTTGCCATAGACAAGCCTTCTGACTAAATCAAAGATTTAAGTCGAGTTTGTGAAGTAGCTTCTGAGGGTAAAGGCCCCTGAGCACCCCACGGCAGAAATCTGCTCGTATGAAGATGAAGAACCCTTTTTTACTGGGTGATTCTATCACAGAGAGAACGCAGGGTAAAGAATAGCTTATCCTAAAACAGAGATGACAACACCAAGGGCTATCCTTAAGTCAGAAACGGTTAAACATTAAAAAAAAATTACATTATGGGTTGCATTTTTCTAATCTAATGATCTGTGAGTGTTCGATTAGAAGAACAATAAATCATCAAACTGCTTTAAATCATTCATTCCATTTGTGCATTTTACTAAATTAAAAAAAAAAAGTCATAATTTCAAAATGTTTTTCATATTGTGTTTCTTTCAGCTACTCTTCTAGGTTATTTTCTGTGATGGGACCAAATGGCTCAATGGAATAAATTTTAACAAAATTAAGTCAGCATTAGTCTTTTTTGTGTGTGTGAAGAATGATACAAATGTTACAAAAATATACGTATTCATAAGTATTTGGCAATATTTTCACTCTGTTCGTCTCTTCCATCTGACGAAACTGCAAATAAGAATTGTGTTGTTGTCTTTTGTAATTCAGAATTTTCAAAGCCCAAATTCTACATTTATATGAAAAACATGTTTTTATTACGCCTTCATGTATGGTAGTGTCAGTGTTAATGGCCACGGAACACTTCAAAACAGATAAAATAGTAGTTCGAATATGGACCAAATATATTCGGATATAAATTGCAGTCCTCTGGTTTTGCTTTTTTCAGGAAGCTCTCAAACCTGAATTTCGTAATGGAGGGGGAAAAAAATCGAATGACATCGGGGTCTTCTGGCTGGAGAATGCCTTAAAATCTGTTGAAGTGGAAGGACTGGCTTATCTACTGTAATATATATAGTTGGATTTAGCAGAGCGCCTGTGAGACTGTTGGTTGAAGGTCGTAGGAGGTTAATGGCTGTCTAGCGATAAGTTATTATTTGTCAAACAATTTTCTCTTCTCTACTAAAAGGCAGCAAACTTGAGATCAAACCACAGTGGGAATTGAGATTTCTATTGATCAGTATGCATTGCACTTACCTTAAAAGTATTCCTTTCAAAATATAATAAATGTTCTGTTTTAATTATCGTGTGAAATGGCAGTTAAGGAAAAATAAGTATGGAAAGTAAAAAAAAAAAAAGGTGACATGTTTTTGGTTGATTGACAAACTTAAGGAAGTAGGGACAAACCATAAAAAGCGAAGGATCATGGAGCAAATATCAAGACTTTTCATTTTATATTATTTGTTTTGCAGGAGCTTTGTGAAATACATCTTTGTATTGTAATGACTGAAATTTTTCTGCATTTTAATAGAAATTATATTGATACCAAAACTTCGTAATAAAAATAAGAATATTCTGCAAAATCTCATTTTAAATTCGTTCAAATCATTCATTCATTATTCTTTAAACATTTTATGTCTGTGAATATTTATTTTTGAAAAGCTTATCTAAAAAGCTTATTTTCTGTGAAGATCGAAGAATTCAGCAAAGAAGCTTATTTTCAGCGATATTTAAATCTGTTTCCGCAATGAAATTTTTGTAACAAAATCGTTTGAAATGTTGATAAAAACTCATCTATTCAATGTCTGTTTTTAGATAGCCATTGTTCTGAAAGTATTTGCAATTCCGTTTTCAGATGAATAATTTATTTCTTGAAAGATTGGAAAAATAAAAGAATACTAATTTGAAAATTTTTACCTAACGTGGATGAATAGAAAACATGTAAAAAAATTTCTTTAAATTAAAATTTCGTTTGTTTAAGTTAATTCTTTT
>JAPMOQ010008021.1:1331741-1343770 GCA_026543055.1 Argiope trifasciata | reverse complement strand
ATGTAGCTCTCTCCGTTTAGCAGTTATTGTGTTAATTTATATTCGAACAGTTTTGCTCTGAAATGACTTCACTGAAAATTTGATACAATTCTAAAAAGATTTATTCTAAAATTCACATATCAATTTTTATCCATCTAGTTTAAAGCATTTTGATACCATCAGCAGTCAGACATAATGTCAAAAATATGTGTTTTGAACTCAAAGTTGTCTGAAAGAATGAGAATAGTCAAAGTCTGAAGATTGGATTCTTTGACGACAACTGTACGTCGCTTACGAGAACTAAAAAAGCGCTATATTGTGGAATTATACAAAAAAGTCAAAATCTGAATATCCCTGCTGCTTTACAATATATCTTGTAAGGAGCATTAATAATCAATCAGCCCCATGAGGCATTAATAATCAATCAGCCAGGACAAGAAATATTTTTTTTCTATTTCTTCCCTATGACAGCCTGCACTAATGTCCGTCTGTCAATTATATTTGAATTTATTGCCATCTGATAAGAATTGCAGTGCCACATTTCTCCTTATCTTAATGGTTAAAAGATATTTCGCGTTGTCGTAATGGTCTCTTCGTGAAGGAATTTTTAGTTTGTTAGTAATGGTCTGAAGCTAACTTGAATTATAGACCTGCGAATGGCATTTTCAAAGCAGTCAATATATATATAGATATATATTTGAAGAATTTTTCTTTAAATGTTCAATTTAGTCTTTTATATGTTTTTCTTTTAAGAGAATATTTCTATGAAGAACGTGAATTCACTATACTTTTCATTGATTTAACGGAAAAATTATTCACTGTAACTTCTTAGTTTTAGGAATTCAGAAAATTTTCTTTCTGCAATTTTCTAATGAGTTCCACGATTTTATTAGATTATATACAAAAATCATTCAATTGAATTATCATTGATCCTTTAATATCATCAAAGGCCTTAGCTAAACATTGAAAAAAATGAAAAATTGCTGTAAGATTATTAATTTTGGCTTTTTTAATTCAGATGTTACTAAAAAATTTATATATCCGAGATTTCTTTAAACTTCGGCAGAAATGGAATGTACTAATGGATTATTAAATGTTATAATTATCTCAATTTTTAATAAGAAACTTTGTTCTTTAATATTTTAGAACAAAATTTTAAATAATTATTACGTACATAATAAATGTGGCGAAGATAAAAATTATGTCATATCAAATAAACAGTTCGAAACTAAATTGATTAGAATCTTATCCTTGAAAATCAGCATTATTTCAATATTTACACAAGATGGAACTCAATGACAATATCGTTTGCAAATTTATGTATAATAATAAATTATATTGATATCTTAAATTGGGTTCACACGATACTAACTATTCCGTGCAACCGAGGCTAACTATTCCCGTCGGGACAACCATTGACCATTGTCTCAGCGAAATTGTCTTAACTGTTTATACGAGGACAATAGAAGGACAACAGCAGAGATGCAACAACTGCGCGCAATATTTAGCCTCGTGTGAACCCACCTTTATGTTAAAGAATCTCTTCAAAACCTTTCTTACTAACTGCATCAAACGATTTTTACAACTGCAGATTTTTTTAAAGATTGATTATTGTTTAAAAAAAGAGGCAACATTTAGTCAAACATTGTGAGTTACAAGTTAAGCATGCATTTGCAGCATGCAATATAATGATTTGGATTTATCTATACAATTGGAAAATTGACATTTTGATGTTATTTATAGAGATTTTCAATCAATTCACTATCATTTACTTATTTTTAAGAGATCTGCTTACATTACTATATTGCAGATAGAAGAAGAGGATAAAGTGAATCAATCAGAAAATTGTATGAAGAGATTAAAAATCTATGATCTTTTAACATACGTTATAATAAATTTAAAATTTAGTCTATAACTATATTTCTAATACATATGTATTAATTTTTTTGAAACATAAATTAAAAAAATTGAAGTAAGTTTTAAAAACTAGAACAAGAACAGATTTTGGATGAATAAAGATTTAGCTGCTCTAGAGTCCTTTTTAGAGTATTCCACTTTTTTTTCTTTTAATTGTCTTTTGATCAATCAAATGTTTTAAGTTTACTCTTTGAATGTCTTCTGCGTAACATAAATGTATTGAATATACAAAAAAAAAAAAAAAAAAAAAAAAAAAAAAAATCTCTACACTGATCACAATGCAGCAAGATTTATAATGATATTAAAAATAAATATGAAAGTTAGATAAAGCATCTGAAGGACAGCTGTCATTCAAAAACCTAAAAATGTAGCATAAAAAATGATGAACATTTGGTTTTTAATATTGATTTGATATAATCTCAACAAATTTCATTTCTAATCTATTGAATATTTCCTAAATAAATTAATTTTTATTAAATCGTTTGAATATTTTGTTCTGATGCTCTTTGAAACATAGTAATTTAATTTAAATATAACAGCCCGAATAATTTAAATTTAGATGACATTTGAATACCAAACGACTTGATAGGAAATTTTCTTTTACCAAAAGTGAGATTTCATGGAATACGCTCTTTCGAGAATAGCTAGTATAAGACTCAATTTATTGCTTCTTATTGAATCAAATTTTTAATCTTATTTTTTAAAATACAACTTGTTAACAACAGTGCGCAATGGAAATTCATTACCTTCATATTTTTAAAATGTGAACAGCATTTTGTTGTTGTTTCTGATGGCACTTGTCATAGACAAGCCCGCTTGACTAAGTTGGCGAATTTAAGCCGAAGATTTTATATATCTTGCTTTGAAGTAGCGCCATCTAGGGCCAAGAGTACGATTTAGCTACTTACGCATCATAATCGCTTGCACAACTCCTTTTTACCGAGGGGGGGCATTCACACATCTCACAATAGAACAGATAAAGAGCAACCACGCTCAAAAGGGGACTCGAAACCGGGATGCCCAGATTACGGGGAAGATGCGCTACCCTTATGCCAAGATGCCAGCAAGTAGCATTTTAAACTTGCTAAATAATGATATTGAAAAAAAGGTGATTTTGATCTGTTTCAATAAAAATGCATAATTGTATTATAATTTTGATTCTATCAGTTTCTTATATAAATTGTCGCATAAATGTGATCATTGTATCCTATAAAGCAATGCGGTACATACGAAATGGTACAAAAATATACTATTCGGCATTTGGAATTTGCATACACTTAATAAATGAAGAAAATGTAAAAGAAAACGACAGAAAAAGATTATCTTACCTGATATCTAAAAATTGCAAGTTGTTTAGGTCGGTTGTGACGAAGTCAAAGTATTCTAGACGATTGTGAGAAAGATCAAGCATAGAGAGTTTTTTCAGTTTCTTTAAGGCATCACGGTGCACAGAAGTGATAGCATTGTGAGTCAGATTTAGAACCAACAGTTCTCTCATATCCAGAGGGAACATATCAGGTCCAAAGTTAACCAGTTTTCCGTGGCTATATTCGAAATGTTTCAATCGGTTCATACAAGATATCCAAGGATAAGCATTGCCTTTCCCGGTGTCACATAACGTGCACATTTTTTCCGATATTGAACTGTTGACAACTGAAAATCTGTCGGAAAGAATAAAATTTACTATGTAATAACAGTATTTGAAACTCAAATTAATTGGCAAATTAAACAGTGATAAATAGAACATCCAAGAATGAATCATTTATTAAGTTATTTCATTACACATTTTAAAGGAAATATTTTCATGTCTGCCATCCAGTCAAACTTGACTAAGAAGTGAGAGAGATTAAGACTAAAAAGTAATTCGAAATTATTAGTTTCTACTTTATTAAAAAATTAATAAAATAGAAAAATCATTATATAGAAAATAGTATACATATACTATTTAATATATAATTTAAAAAATATTTTGTTTTATTTTACCGTTTCTGCTATTCTTTAAAATAAATTAAGTTGTCATTAGATAGAATAAACAGCTGCTGTTGAAATGGAAATTTGATTAAACGTATAAAAATTCAAAAGCTTAAGAAAATAAACAGTTTTCCAAAGAACTTTTAAGAACTAAAACTAAAATTCCTGCGTTTGACTTAATAATTTCGTTATCTTCTGCAATTTTTGTAGATAAAATCTAAAACATACTTTTTTCTTAATTTAAAGCTTCAACGGAAGAAATCCTTTTCTATTTATTTTTTATTAATTGTTTTTTTTTATATATAAACTTAAACATTTTCGTTACAAGTTCTCAACAAAAACAACAACAAAATTCTTTCTTCAATACACTATTATTTGCTTACTAGTTCATCACATCTTTCCAGTTTTGCATTCTAAAAAGGACAAAATGAGAGTTTATATCTCAATATTCATCAAAAATATTTTTATGGAATTTAAATTCTAATAAAATTGTTTGCATTAAAACTTTTTCATTTCATTTTCTTTTTTTAAATCTTAATTTTAGTTGTTTGTTTTAGTTTTTATCGTCTGCATTCTTTATGCAAAGGAAAAACAGCAGTAAAAAAATCAATGTTATTTATTCTGTTAATATTCTTTTCCTAACTTTATTTTAATTAAATTTTGAGATTTTAATTTCATTGGAAATCACTATTCTCAAACAATGCCATGGGTCGTTGTTGTTAAAAATTTTGCGAAGGAGACTCAATTATATTTTATAAGTAAACATAAAAATTATGCGCAAAATATAGAATAAACATTAGGTCTTCCCTCGAATACGAAATTTACTACGAAAAATCTACTACATCTAAAGAGACATTTAGTTATGCAAATTGAAATTAACAATAAGGTCATATAAATGTGTTTTCTTCTTGTTATTAGGAGAAGGTCAAGATGGCATTTCTATTTCTCACCACATATTGTCCAATATTTTTTAGAAAATTAGAAATAGTATTTTCCTTTTAACATTAGTTATTGTCCACTAGGTTTAAAAACCATGTTAGTTGCAAAGTAGAAAATTTTCAGAATCCATTAATAAATTTGATATATATATCAGGAGCACAAATTCAATGAACTGACTGTATGAAGGCTTAAAGTAATAATTTTTTTTTCTATTAGAAACCAAGTAGATGGAATTTTTATTAGAGATTTCGAAACTAACAATAAGTCGGCAACATTGTACGACACCTTTACAATGGGATTCGTTATTCAGGATGTCTGGAAAATATAAAATGAAGTTATTTTAACTATACTGTGAGGATTTTATGCCTTTGAGCTATTATCTCGATTGTGCTAGAAGCTCGATTTTCAATGTTTCAGTATCATAAATTGGTAGCCAAAGAATCTGATTAATGAAATCAATTTCAAAATCAAAAGAGAAACAGAAATCTAGATATTATTATTATTATATCCATTTTATTGTTTTTCATTTTATATTTATAATAATAATTTTTTTATTTTCATATTACTAATTTATGGCCTTTATATTTGAAGAATTGCATCCATAACAAGGTCTGGTCTTTCTTTTATATATAAAAATAATCGATTTATTAATGATTATTTAAAAAAAAAATATTTTCCAAATATACGTTCGGCATTCAGAACATCAAATAGCGCTGTGAAGGATTTATATATGTTTCAGCACTAGACAGTGTACGTTATGTAGCCCCAGTTTTAAGAAAACGCTTGATTTAGCTCCACATTTCAACACATTTTTGTCTATTCCTCAGAAGTTGAAGCTGATTTCTCTCCAACGTGATATTCATTTCCAGTGGATCCCATCTCTTGTGGATCTACTTGGTAACGGAATAGCAGACGGGCTTGCAAAGAAAAGACGCAGCCTAGCGACTCCTCTTCTGCTGAGCTCATATACTCAGAACTCTTCTCCTTTCAGGCCTTATCACACGGTGAAATTTCGCCAGCATTTTTCCGTTTCTACCTTCAAAAACCGGTCAAGCAAGTTTCATAATCAACAACTCTTTTCGAAATGTTGAAAATGTTGTCGAAATATTGTCCGCAAACGAAATTTAACCAATCACGTGAAAGTTTGAAGTGACTTCACACAAGTGACGTCGCTTTCCTTGTCGTTTGCTGACGGAAAGTGCCGAAGATATTTTGCCGTGTGATAAGGCCTTAAGTACTACGTTAAAAACACTGATTATCGAACAAGTTGGCGATTTTATTATTATTATTATTATTTCTGTAGTTCAGACTTTCCTCTTTCCAAAACAGTTTATCTATTCTAGGAAAAAGATGGCCTCACCTATCATCCATCCCGGGTCACATATTTTTCAGCTAAATGTATCTTTGATTTAAATTTTCTTAAAAATTTAATTTTTCTGAAAATTCTCCACCATTAGCATGGTATCACAAAAACTAATAGAGGTATTTACCTAAAAAGTTCAGTGCGAGTGTTTTAAATAATATGGGCAATGAAATGAACCAAACATTTTATTGTTGGCGAAATACTTTTTCATTTATAGGTGTTATTAGAAAAAATAAGTTATGATTTAATGGATAAAATGCATATATACATATATTTTCCCCCATAATTTCTTTGTATATCTAAATGTATCTTAGATTTTGGTTCATTTCATTCATCATTGTATTCTATAACTTGTGTACAAAGAAAAATAGGATGGCTGCATTACAATTTTGTTTAGAGTGTTAGCCATTTTGGTTAAATGTCATTAAAATTTACTACCGATTTTCCTATTTTTCAAAATACATTATATTTGCAAATAATTTTTTTTTGTATTTATAGTATTTATAATTCACAATACATCTAAAAACCATAAATAGTTTTTAAAAAAATCCAAAAATAATTTAAAAAAAATTCAATTAAAAGATTTTTTTTCTTCGAACGTGGTACGATACCTTTATAAGAAAAATTAGATGGCTCCCCCTGCTCATGATTGGTATAGGGTCAATGAGCCTGTCAAGTCCTCCATTCTTCCTAGTGATAGAAAAACCAACACTTGCCTGTCTCACCTTGCCAGTGAGCACCTTAAATGTCTTTGATTTTCTCAGGGTGAAAAATCTCACCCTCTGTGCCCAAAATGCCCCCAACGCCAGGCCTCTGCTAAACATATTGTAAACTATTTAGGACTTCTTTGGGAATAAAGTTATTCTCCCTTCCTCGTTTCTGACTTTCTTCTTGTCAGCGGATTTTTGGACTTGGTTTGACAAAGTCAGGCCATGGAGATTAACAACAACAACACATTTTTTTAACTTTTACAACTTCAACATAATTTATTAACGTATTTATGGTTTATTTTAAGTCAATATATTTTATTTTCATTAATTTCTTGAATATATATATATGCTCTTATTTTTCCGCTTTTGCATTTATTTTCGTGGCGTTATAATGTACACAATGTTATTAAGCAGATGTTCGGTTTTATAAATTTCCTTATAATTAAGAAAACGCAATAAAACGTTAAAAACCTGACCAATTAATACTTTGCGAAGTCTTGATATAGATAGATTGTATAGATTGTGTATCTGATATAGATTGTGTAGATTGTGTATCTGATAATATATAGATTGTGTATCTGATAATATAATATTCGATAGTATATCTGACTGCTAAGTCCCGATATTTTATTATTCATAGAATTTGTATTTTTTCACAAACTTATTTAGTTGGTAATTAGGAAACTTTGTTAATTGACCTGCATACGCTCATTTCTCGGCCTCGCGGCTTGTTTGAAATCCGTCTCTTCCAACCAAGGGACATAAACATTCATCCATACCTTGTTTTAAGTGGAAACGGATAGTTGTGTTTTCCTCGACGGCATTAATTCGTCCGCTTTTGATTCCCTTTTAATAGACTAATTGCGCCATCTATTGGAATAAATTTAAACAAAGCTAAACAACCATACAAATGATAGTAGTTTGTTCTTTGTCAGTAGTTTTTTTTTTCTTGCTATCTTTTTGTAATAATAATAATTATAATAAGACTTGGCAGTGGCCGTATATTTTGGCGTAGTCTCTGGGTAATATAAACTATCGGAAAAGGAATACAGGAAGGGGGTACTAAAAAAAGCAAATATCAAATTCTACCGCGATATCGATGACGGTCAATAAAACTGGGGGGGGGGGGGACTGTCTAATTCTTGAAACTATTTTGAAAGCTCTAGAAAACTTTAATTAATATAATATAATTTCTATAAATTAATTCAATACTTTAAACACGTTTTTAGAAATTCATTTTAACTCAAAATTCTCCTGCTCGATTTTAAATTACACTCCTTCTACAAAATAAAAATAGAATAATTAAAAATACAAAATTAGATCTAGGGGCATCTAGCGGAACTTCGTCAATGGATCTCCATTTCCGGTAACGTGCAGCCGAAGATAACTGCAGCAAGAAAGATGAACGAAAGAATAAAGAACTCTGTTAGTATTATAGAATCACAAATTTATTAATTTGCAAATGATTGTAAATTTTGAGCATTTAATATCAGTTTTGAGTGCTCTGTTTTGATTACAATTTTGTTTTTAAAAAAGTGTTGTTTGTGTTTGATGTTACTGTTCTATAAAAACTTGTTCGTATTTGATGCTATTGTTCTATAAAAAGTGTTGTTTGTGTTCGATTCTATGTGTTCTCGAAAATGTGAACCAACCTAACGATATATATATCTTGAATGGGCAATTGATTGGAAATTTAAATCTCATCTATACTATATTTTTAAATTTTTTGAACGATTTGTATTGAACTCTGTGACTTACATCTTTGAATATTTTTACGATTTTGTTATGAGCTCCATATTTTTTTAAATAAAATATTATTTTCTATTTTTTAAGTATACTAGAAAATCGAAAATATTTTGTATTTTAATATCTTTCTTGTTCTTTTTTTCTTCTGAATTATAAATATTACATAACTCTTTACCATAAATATAATGGGATGTTTAAATTAATTTTTCTCAAATTCACTACCAGATGGAGTTTCTCGCATAAAACCAAAATTTAATTTAAATTGGAAGTCATTTATGAAAAGTCAATTCTGAAAGCATTGAATTATTTTACCCCATGAAGAATACACAAGTCTATATAGAATATCCAAACTCACGAACAAAAAGTGTCACGAACAAAAAAAATTGTTTACAAAATTCTATTTTTATGAACATGAAACACTTTAATTTAAGGTATCCGACTACATTCGAAGGAAATTTTTTGAAAAATTGGATTTTTAAAAACTATTTAAAACTAGGGTTTTCAAATGTATTGCTAATTATAAAAACACTATAAATGCAACAAATTTATTTGAAAATATAATATATCTTGAGAAATAGGAAAATGTATAGTAAATTTTAATGAAATTTAACCAAAACGGTTAACACGCTACCATAAAATTGTAATGCACCAATCTTACTTTTCTTTGTACACAATTTATAGAATATAATAATGATTGAAATGAACCAAAATCTAAGAAACATTTTGAGATGCAAAGAAGTTATGGAGAAAATTATACGTACGTACGTAATTTTTCCAAAAATTTACATCTTAATCTTTTTTAAAACACCTATAAATGAAAAAAATATTTCACCAATAATAAAACTTTCGGTTCATGTCATTGCCCAAATCATTAAAAACACATACTGAAATTTTTATGCAAATACATCTATTAGTTTTTGAGTTATCATGTTAACTGTGGAGAATTTTTATGAAACTTAAAGTTTTGAGATAAAAAGTTAAAAACAAATTTTAGAAGAAATATATGTGATCCTAAATGAGAGGTCAAGCTTTCCTTTTCCTAGAAAGGATAAACTGTTTTGGAAAGAGGAAATTCTGAACTATAAGACATAAAAAAAAAAATCGCCAATGTGGTCGATAATCAGGGTTTTTAACGTAGTCGGATAACTTAATTCTAAGTATGTAAAATCTTACCTGTTGGTCACGGTGTTTTTGCACGTCAGTTTTGACTGGCATGCAAAACAAGAAGACAAGGCAGAGTCGTAAATTTCCATTTCTTTGATCCTTAGCAACGTCAACCAGTCTGTCGGCAGGACTGCCTTCGTTTCTGTTAACCCATCCTTGTGGGCATCCCAGAATGAATTGTATATATGAAACTGATCAATCTGAACAGGTTTCAATGAGCGCATGATACTGGACAGGACACCAGAATGAGGTAAATGATGGCAGTTGACGATAGTGTGCATGAGTTTCTTGTTTATCTGGACATTGATGCAGTTGCAAGGATATATGTCCTCTCTGGGAGGACACAGCGTACCACAGAAAGCAGTTGCAGAGAATATAACGACCAGAATTATTGGAAGCATTCTGAAAAATAATCTGGAATGATAGAGACGTAAATAAACATTTCAATGAAATTTCAAAAAGTTTTAATATTCTCTTTTAATACGAGTACTGATTGGCTAATTCGAAACTGATAGGTTATAAAAGGATTAAAATACAAATTAATTAAACATTCGATTTATATGAAAATTTGAATAAATGAAAATGAGTATTAAAAAATAGAATAAAAAAAACGGCATTTTCTAAGCTAAAAATTTATAAGAATTTTTTTTTCTAAATATCTATTTCTTTTAATAAATAATATATCATCTCTGCTAATAATAAAGATGAATGTGTGCACATGTTGTTGCAGTACAGGTCATATTTTGTTGTAGAACATATATACTTTGGACTATGAAAATGTCTATTTCTGACCAATTTTTTGTTTTGTATTTTCATTTAGAATATTAATTAACTAAAAGTTAAGGGTAATGTTGGTGCTTTTTTGCGATAACCTTGCGCTTATCTAGATGTAGCTTGTTGCTTCGCTTCCTAAATTCTTCTAAATTCTGCTTGATAATTCGACTCTCTACTTCTAGTTACTCTCATAACCCGAGTTTGATTACTTTTTTTCTGAAGATTAGATTTGCGTTTTCCGGGCATTTCGAAAAACTATCATGTAATAACAAATCAAAAAAATTAAAACTGTCCTAAAAACAATGTACTTAAAACTATAAGCACATACGAAGAATATATAGCATACAAAAATACAAATTAACCAATTTTAAAGTACACAACTAACATAAAAACAATATATTTACAGTGTGTATCTGAAATAAAACAAAACAGCAAATAAAATCTGTATTTCATTAAAATCATGTCAGATTCATTTTAATTATCGATCGAGATTAAGATAGCTACAACAGTATTATACACATAATTTTTAAACTTTTAATTTAAATGAAAATACAATTATCAACAATCAAGCGTGAACTTTCAACGCCAGCTGGCGCAACGCTAATATTTGACTTTCCTACTCCAGTTGGGGCAACGCAACTAAGATAATTTTTTTTTATTTCCTTCATTCTGTGTTCTTATAATTTATAAGTACTTCAGAATGAATCTTAAAGATCGATTCATTAACAACATTTGATTTTAATAAATAAACAGAATCATTTGAAAGAATCGGCCGAAACCATGCTAAGCCTAACCTGAATACTGTTAGGGAAAAAACCTTACTCATCTTTGGAGGGTTTGGCCTCAGCGTTTTGGCACGAAAGTTAGTTTTTAATTAATAAAAAAATTAACCATTCAATTAAACGGTATAAAAAGTAGCCGATGTTCTATTTCTGACTATAGTCTATCTTTGTGCAAAATTTCACCCAATTCCATTCAGCCGTTCTGGCGTAATTGAGTAGCAAACATCCATCCATCCAGACTTTCACATTTATAATTTTAGTATAGATAGGTTAACAAACAAATGGTATAAAGTAATTTTAATACTGCAGTTATACAGTAAAATTTTAAAGTAAATAGTAGAATCTACTTCAAACCTGCTTATAATTTTTTAAATGTTGGAAAATATATATTATCCTCTCTATTTCATAATAAGAGTAGTAAGTGGACATTTAAATTAGAATTATTGGTGAATGCCAATAATTCTATAATATTCAAAAATATGTTGTAGTACAAAATCAATCTCAATTCCCAATTAAGTTCAGGTTAGAAGTGTAGGGAGGTATTTCCAGTCTACAGGGAACGTCATACAACAATTATTCTTTAATCACCTTTGCTGTGTTTCCTTGCTCTTCTAGACCCGAAATTCATATTGTAGAAATAATTCTGATATACTATACATTTGTAGACATTTTGTAGACCTAATT
>JAPMOQ010008021.1:1319193-1331329 GCA_026543055.1 Argiope trifasciata | reverse complement strand
ATTTTTAGACATTTTGTAGACCTAATTCTGATATACTATACATTTGTAGACATTTTGTGGACCTTATTCTGATATACTATACATTTGTAGACATTTTATAGACCTAATTCTGATATACATCTAACGTGTAATCAGAATGAACACCAATGAACGTCAATTTACCTTACCAATTTTCAGACATGCATTTTCAAACCATACTTTCCCCTCTGAATCAAAATTTGTGAAATTCAATTTTTTGAAGGTATCCGAATATGTTAAAAACACTGCTTATAGATAATAGTGCCGAATTTTTAAAATTTTTATTTCTTGCTGTTCAGACTTTCCTCTTTCCAATACGGCTTATCTTTTTTAGGAAAAGGTACGCCTGACCTATCATCCAGGGGAATCTTTAGCAAAACATATTTTTCAGCTAAAATTTGCCTTTAACTTCGATTTTCTCAAAATGTTTATTGTCATAAAAATTCTTTACCTTTAAAATGATATCACAAAAACTAACAGAGGCATTTACATAAAAATTTCATCATTTCTTTTAAATAATATGTACAATGAAATGAACTAAAAGTTTTATTGTTGATGAAATACTTTCTCATTCATCGGTGTTTTCAGAAAAATTATGAATTTAGGGAAAAAAATGCATATAAACCTATATTTTTACCCATAATTGCTTTGAATCTCAAGATTTTTCTCAGGTTTTGGTTCATTTCATTTAATATTATATTTAATAACTTGTTGACAAAGAAAAATAGGATTGCTGCATTACCATTTTGTGTAGAGTGTTAACCGTTTTTGTTAAATTTCATTAAAATTTACTACAAACGTCACAAAATATATTATGTTTCCAAGTAATTTTGCTGTATTTATAGTATTTTGTAAAACTGACAGTCCATCTAAAAACCATAGTTTTAAATACATTTTTGAAAATCCAAGTTTTCAAAATTTTTCCATAGAATAAAATCGGATACCTCAAATTTTTGCTCTAAATCAACTTTATGCCATCAGATCCAAATATGGTAGACTTACTCTCATCACAAATATTATAGTTTTCCGAAATTCCAAATATTTTGCAATGAATTTTTTACCAAACTGGAACAATGTAATTTTAAAAGTAGATTTTAATCAGTATGAGAAGCCTCCTTGCATAGCAATAAAGATGATATTCCACTTCCTGTACGTAAAATAGTGGACATGCTACAAATGATCAACTTTTTATGTTCAGAATCTAGCATACGAGAGTTTGGTGTTTAGTAGTACGAGAAATAAAACTAAGTAAGTATTTTGGATGCATTTTTTTCAATCGGTCGACACCAAAATTAGGCCCAAAGCTAAAATTTTAATAAGAAGATTACACATCAAATTTCATATATTTAAATCGTTGCGTTTTTGTGCTTCAGAGTTTGCATGCACACGAATGTGCAGATTCACAGGCTGTCAACTCTGACAAATTTGATTCAAGATTTGATTGAAATACATACTTTAGAAAGTAAAATTATATTTTCCAAACTTCATTTATTTAAATTTATTATTTTCCTTTCCAAATTTCTTTTATTTAAATTTATCATTTTCATTTCCAAATTTCATTTATTTAAATTTATTATTTTCATTTCCAAATTTCATTTATTTAAATTTATCATTTTCATTTCCAAATTTCATTTATTAAAATTTATTATTTTCATTTCCAAATTTCATTTATTTGAATTTATTATTTTCATTTCCAAATTTCATTTATTTGAATTTATTATTTTCATTTCCAAATTTCATTTATTAAAATTTATTATTTTCATTTCCAAATTTCATTTATTTAAATTTATTAAGTTTACATGCTCACAAATATGTAGATCCACAGACTGTCAACTATTTTTGACGAATTTTATTTATAATTTGATAAAAATATCTAGAAGCTAAATTTATTTTTATCAAATTTTATTTATACAAATCGTTGCGGTGTTGGATTTCGCAATTAAGAGTATGTGGAAGTTCTGACTACCAAATGGTCCACCATTTGACGTAATTAGTTTAAAATTTAATACGGATATATATTTTAATTATCAAACATGTGTCTCAGATCAAATCCCTCTGCTTCTTTTAGTGTTCAGCTGTACTAGAGCAATCATTCTGACAAACCTAAAGTGAATGGATTTCATTCAAGATTTGAAAGAAATTTTCAAATTTGTTGAAAGACCACAAAATAAATTTCAACCCTCTAGTTTAAAACGTTTTTAAGTGTTCGCAAACATACTGACATGTGCCCCCTAAATTATTTTTTTTTCGGACTCAAGGAAATGTGAAACTTTGAGATAATCAAAAATCTCGTTATGGTTTTTTAAAGAATTTAAACCCTTTCGTCTTATATTCTTAGAGTATAAAAAGAACAAAAAATGGAATTCAGATAGACGAATTAAGCCTTAAATATCATTATTCTATGATGTTTTATATTAGAGGCTGCAAACAGAAATTTAATACAGTTATAATCCTTTATGAGAAGTTTATACTTTAAAACTAAAAGCTAATATTTATGACTATGCCATGGTTGAAATATAATGATTATGACTATATCATAATTGAAATATAATACAATAGCAATAATTATGCCGTCATTAAAATACAAGAATTATTATTAACTCACCTCATAATACAGAGACAAAAGAATAATGTAGCCTTTATGGTAAATAAAAAATTTCACCTGAATGTTTTATTCGAATAGAAATATTTATATAGTCTGCTTTTTGGAAGCATTATCAGTTTTCAAAAGGGGAAGCCCCTTTCTTGTCATCGTAAATAACTTTCCGGTTCTGTTGTGCAATAATTTTTATTAAAAATTTTTTAGTTTCGACCATTATCTTCTTATCAAATGTTATTGTTTCTCAAATTCTGAAGCTTCGAAAAAACTCTTGAGGTCGTCTTTATCAATGTACCAACTGACAGTTTCAGTTCCTAAAACAAGAGTCCAAGTGCTAAATAAACAAATAAATCATTGAAACTACAATGATAAAAAATATTATCAGTTATTTAATTAAGGTTTTCTGTGTGCACGCGAACGAATAACGCAATTTCTGTGAAACAAATATTTATGGAATTAGCTAATCACTAACAGTTCGAAGTTTTTGTTGCTGATCAGCGTCTGGAAAAAAAAAGTCAATTCAAATAAAAGGGCGTACCTCCTATCTACTAAAAACATTACCAAATATTTTTTAAATCAATTTTTAATTTTGCAGTCTTTAACATAAAGACAGGTTTTTTCCGCCTATTCTAACCATATGTCTGGCACCATGTGGTCAGCTATGGCTCTCGCCCCTTTAAATTCCACAATCCAATTCAATCGTATCTATTAAAAAAAATGATAATTCCTGTTGCAGCCCCTATACAAATTCTCGATTAGTCCTTCGCCTTTTTTAAATGAGTACAAATACTTAGGATTGATTTTACGCTAAATTAAGCTTTAATAGTCATGTTAAAGCGGCACTCACAAAACTTAAGATTATGAGTCTTAAGCTCAACAGCTTAATGGTGTAAGCTCTCAATTAGGCTCAAGCTCTACAAATCTATTTTAAGACCATTTTTGATGTATGGCACCCTAATTGGGGATGGAGGCACTTCCATCCAAAACATTAAGAAGTTGCATGTTTTCCAAAATAAATATCTGATGAAGATTAGTAATGCACCTTGAAAAGTCAGAAGGAAAATAACTCATGATGATCTCCAAATTAAGGTATTCGACTACGTTCGAAGGAAAAATTTTGAGAAATTGGATATTTTAAAACTGTTTCAAACTAATTGTATGGTCAATAATAATACAAAATACTATAAATGCAACAAATTATTTGAAAATATAGTATATTTGGAGAAATAAGAAAATTTATAGTAAATTCTAAGGAAATTTAATTAAAATGGTTAACACTCTTCACAAAATGGTTATGCAGCAATTCTATTGTTCTTTGAACACAAGTTATAGAATATAGTGATGAATGAAATGAACCAAAATCTAAGAAAAAAATTCAGATGCAAAGAAGTTACGGATCAAAATAGACGTATGTATGCACTTTCCCCATTAAATCACAACTTAAGTTTACTAAAAGCACCCATAAATAAAAAAAGGATTTAAAATTTTTGTGCAAGTCCCTCTATTAGTTTTTGAGATATCGTGTTAACGGTGGAAAATTTTTATTGAAAATTAAAGTTTTGAGAAAATTGAAATTACAGACACATTTTAGTTGAAAAAATCTGATACCCTCTATGATAGGTGAGGCCTTCCTTTTCCCAGAAAAGAAAAACTGTTTCGGGAAGAGGAAAGTCTGAACTACAAGAAATAACAATAAAAAATAAAAAAATTCACCAATGTGGTCAATAACCAGTATTTTGAACGTAGTCGGATACCTTAAACACGTTTTGGACTTAATTGAAAGAAAACCAACACAGTTCGAAAAATTATCCCAGATTCCTAACGAGTTGCTTCAAATGCCAGCATGTGATATAGCTGTACCCATCTCTAGAAAACGGCTAAGAGCTGCAATCAACAACTCTTACGCTAATTTTCCATATGTAAAAAAACTGAGAATTTAATAATTCTTGTTAACTATCTGGTGGATTAAAATCTCTCATAATTCTTCCTATTTCTATATAGATAGCTACAATGAACTACACAAGTGTAATTTCTGGACTTTTTCAAAAATAACAAATCAAAATAGTTAAATCAGTCCCCACAGTAGACATTTCTGATCACATTAACCAATTGAGCCCCTGTATATCGATATTCTATTCATAGAAAATATTGAATAGAATTAGGACGAGGTCCGTCCCAATATCTCAAGAATTTGGGAGAGTTTATGTATATATATATATATATATATATATATATATATATATACAGGAGAAAACGCCTAGTAACTCTAAAAGTAGGGGTCTGTATTTCTTTTGCCGCCAAAAGAACCAGTTAGAAGTATCATTATCATTAATTCGGTTCGCTGGTTATATATTCAGTTAGTAATAGATGCCAGCTAAATAATTTTATGTTTTAATTTGTTAAAATTCTTTGGAAAAATCTATTCTTCAATAATTTGTGGATATTAAAGTAATTTATCTGTAAGAAGTGCTTTGGAGGACTGGGTAACCAATTTTGGGCTGTATGAGTTATTCCGAAAATTCCAATCAATACTTCGTTATTTCTTAAAAGAATATGGAAGGAATAAATATTTTTAATTTTGCCTATTTATTGATTTATTTATATTTTAATTTTTGCTGGATTTTGTTTTTTTACTTTTTATTTATATCAAACAGTAACAGATTTATTACGAATTAAACAGTTCCAAATTAACTTTTTTTTTCTCATTCTAAGTTTATTATTTGAAACTATCGTTTTCACCTTATTCAAAACTCATAAATTCTAGTGTAAAACCGAGTAGTTAGTTTTAAAACGTAAGCTTTCCACTCTTAAAAACACATGAAACTTCAAGAAAATATCAAACTATTTTGTTATTATCCAATGGTTTTTATTTCATTGACGGCAGCCTCATGTCTTAAAAAAATCAATACAAAAACAATTAAAGAAATATCGCAGAAGGCTTTCTTATGAAAGGCATTATTTTAAGCTTAAATAACAAGGAATTTCTATGTTTATCTATAATTTAGTTTCATTTAATTCCTCATAAACACAAGCGAAAAGAATTTCTCGCCTAATGAAGCTCGTTTAGTTAGCCAAATATTGTGGTCTGCTTTAGTGCCTACTTCCCTCCTTATTTAGACTCGTCTAATTACGGCAACCATGTTCAGGGTTTTTCTTGTGACGGTAGGACAGTACGAAAATCGAATTTTAGTTTAAGTATGTTTTTCACAGCCAACTGAAACAAACATTTGACACAAAACTGCATTTTTAATCATGAAAGCCCACGCCGAATCTGATATATTTAAGTCACCGCACTTTTGAATGATCTCCTTTGCATATTTCTGAAAGTACAGGTCAACCCCTCTTTGGGTTTGGCTCAAACTTTGAAAAGTGTCTACGGTACAGATATTAAATATATGTATAGAATTTTATTGATCTACCTCTCTTCGTTTTGTAGTTATCCTATAAATTTTTATTCGAATAACTGTACAGACGAACATTTTATAAACAGACTTTACTCAAAGTTTTATAGAAATCTACAAATTTGGTGTAAAGACCGTTGTGAAGTGTAAAAAAAAAAAAAAAAAAAAAAAAAGGTGTAAAGAAAAACTTTGTTGACCAAGTTTAAACCATCTAACCTATAGCATTTTTGAGTTATTATGAGTATAACTTTAAGCATTTTTGAGTTATCTTGCCATAAACAGATAAAATGAATTTAAAAAAAAAAATGTATTTTTCGGACTCAGAGAGGGGTAAAGCATGGAGATTTGTTAAAATCTCGAGTTTGAATTTTTTTTTTCGTACATTACTATACTTTTTGTATACTACGCATACGAAAAAGTAAAACGTAATATTTTAATTGATGAAATGACGTTTGTAAGGAAAAAAAAGCTAAATCCTCATAGCTTTCATATATCGCAATGATGGGAAAAATCCTAAAGATCCTTGCTATCGACGAAGAAGATAATTTTAGTTTCAATATCAGAAAAAAAAAGTATTATAAAAAAATTTAAAACATTTTTTTAAATATTTATCGTAATCAAAGAAAAAATTTATCTTAATTTAAATTAATCATTGAAAAGATAATTTTTTAAAAACAAAATTGAGATGGTGATAAAATTTATATTTTTTGTAATATTTTTGGACTTCGTCAAGGAAATATGTTTTGTTTAAAATTTTCCTTTCTTTTTAATTAAAATTTTTTTAATTATAATTTTAATCAAATCTGACCAATTACATATTCTCACTCTCTAAAATGTACTTAAGCCAGATTTTGTTGATTTAATTAAAAATCTTAATAGATTTTAGTCTAACAGTCTACTTGTACAACACTAAACCCTCGAATAAAATTTTGTTTTATTAGAAGTTTAGTTTAGTGTAGTTATATTAACGCTATTTTGAGACGGACCTCATAATTTTTAGTCGTGGTCAGATGACAATGACGACACCTGAGCTCGCATTCCCCTAACCCCATCAGCCGGAAGACCCCCCCCCCCCCCCCCCGGATTTATCCTGCAAATTACTTCCTCACACAACTGTTCTTCGGTTGAATCGGGTCTTGACCCTGAAGCCCTACAGCACACGATCCGAGACCTTGCCACCAGGTCACTGCGGTCCTTATAAACAGTAAAGATAATCACCATTATGTATGCGTGGCATTTTCATAGAAATAAAAGTGCTGTTATATATTTCTACTATAGCGACAAATTGTATGATTAATTACTGCACATATTATAATGATTCTAGTTTATCTTTTTAAAAAAAAATATTTTCGCATATTCTATCGAAATTTCAGACCTTCCAAGAAGCTAAAAATTGTTTTATGGAATTATGTCTATGAAAACGTTAACATAAAATCGAAATGAGCTTCGAGAGTGAAATTTAACAGCTAAATTAAAGTGTATCAAAATTTGGACTATTCGTTAATTCCATCTTGGCTATATTCATACAGTGCATGGTTATTCAAAACAGGCCACATATTACCTTTCCTATAGATTATACGGCCATCGATTTCTACCTTTCTTTCGCATCGTGGGTCAGTTCAGAATTTTTAATTTTTACAAAAAGATTGCTTTACCAATACTTTCCAACAGATGGCGTAACTTGTCCTTTAAAGTTAAAATAAAACTCATTTACTTAAGCTATTCAAGTATTGGGCCTTCAAAAGCGTTTTTTTTTTTTTAAGTAATGATATTTGAAGAAACACTTTTTGTATTTTCGAATGACATTGAAGCACATATTTAATATATCCTACAATTTAATTTTTTTAAATATTTAAAAGAATTTTTTGCCCAAATTCGATTTTTTTCTCTTACATATTAGATCAAAAATAAATAACCAGAAGATGTATAATCATTGATATATTGGTTAAAGACTGAAACAGAAATAAAAGTTTAGGAATACTTCAAAACCCATCAAATTACAAGAATCTTTGGGTAAAATTTATTTTTGTGGAATTTTGATATTTTTTCCCAATGCTTAAAGGTTCGTAACATTACAATAATGCATCAATGCATTTATATTTTGGTTTATTCCCTAGACACTATTATATACTAAATATATACTAAATTTCATAATAATTTTTTTTTCTCACTCTCTCTCTATATATACATATATGCGTGTGTGCGCGCGCGTGTGTAATTCTTCAAGATTGTCTTAGAATGGTAAGTTTTTCCTTCTTTTTCTTGAAAATAGTTTTTTCAATTTTTCAATGTTTTTTTTCCACTCTAATACGGCTACGATCAGTAGATTTCAATTTTTTTAAACTTGAAAATGTATGTAAAATGGATTAGTTGTTAATAATATTTGTAGATATTTTTATCAACTAATATATGCCATGTCTTTATTTTCAAGAATTAAAGCATTTAGTAAAAAATCAATGTAGTTTGAATATTTTTTTGAAAACTTTTTTGTTACAATACTATTAAAAATAAGGATATTTATATTAAAAATATCCAAAAATTATGTTTTGAACATGGGTAAGAGAAATGAAATAGAAAAGATAATAATTTTGAAATAACCAAGATTAGGGCCCGACTTAGCCTAATTGGGGCCTGAGAAATAACTTCTTTGGGGGCCCCCTCTGCTTCACTGATTCAGTAATGACGAACCGTGCATGGATACTTACGGTATTTTTCGATTTAGGGGTCTTCCTTTGATGTGGGGGCAACTTCCTCATATGCTCCTGCCTTAGTCAAGTCCTGACCAAGATTTAAAATGGGGGGGGGAGTTTATTTGTAGTATTTTTTGTTTCCATTTTCAACTTTCTAAAATTTTATTAAACTATCTTTCATTTGAGATTATTTTAGATATGAAATGAAAACAATTTTAAGAAGGTAAAAGAATAAATTTTAGGAATATTAAAAAAAATGTGATTTTCGGTCAAAAGAAAGTTTTCAATATGAACAATGGTGTATAATTACAAACATGATTTAAAAATGTTGATAAAAAATATTCTTAAAGGAATTATAGTTATGTTTGTCCTATGAGATTTCTATTTGTATTTATAAAAGTAGGAAAATTCAAACTACTGTGTATACATTGAACCAGTTAGAAGAAATTCGCCATATATTTTTGATCAACAAATAAGCAAATAAATCTATAAACAAAGTTTTTTTTAAACAAAAATAAATTAGAATAAATCCATATACAATTGTATTTACTGTCTGACTGCTATCTGTATTTATGCGAAACGCAATAGTTCAAAAATAACACGGATGAATTTTATCTTGCAATCTTTGCATCAAATTTTTAGATCATTGCCAATTTTTCTACAAAATACGATTAAGGGAAAATTATCTGTTTATCTCTCCTTATTTAAATGAATTGAAAATGATAACATTTCATAAGCTGTCACAATTTCTTTAATTTTAAATATTGATTACAATGAATCGAAAAGATAAAAATGCAGCACAAACTTTCAATTCTGTTTATTTCATAATACAACTAAACAAGAAACACGCGATATAGTAAGAAATACATGAATAAATTAAATGGAAGACACTTAATCAGGTCATATTAATATTAATTTAGGTTTAATTTGTTTTTCAATAACATTTATGTGTAAATTTTACACGACTATACCATAGGCGTAACAGTAATGATATAATAGCCGTAATAGTTCGGGCATTATATTAAATACTGCTTCTGTATTTGTCTAAAAAAGTAGAAGAAAACCAAATGATCTTATCCTTTACATCCAAAAACTTTATACCGTTACATGACAGGCTTTATACGTTATACAATTAATACAAAATGCCGAAAACAATCTTTCCGACATTGGCTGGTATTCAGAGTATCGAACAACGTTGAAGGAATATCTTATCTAATAGAAAATCTTAATCTAATAGAGAGAGCCTCAATAATTGGCCAATTGTTAAGTAAACGAAATTGCTTCTTCTGCAGTAGGTTTCTACTCCTCATAATAAATTCATTTAATTGTAATTGTACTTTTTTATTATTAATGTAAACTATTATTAATAATTTAAATGATGTTAATGAATATGACTGATTTTTCCCTCTTTTCTATTACAATTTAAATTATCTCTTTAATTTAAGAGGTTATTTTTCATATCTTATATTAGTATAGTTTTCATATCTTATATACTATCTTATACCTTATTCATCTTATATATCTTATATCTTATGATATTCATATCTTATATCTTATATACTAGTTTTCATATCTTATATACTATGTTTGACTATGCATATGAATATCTCAGTTATGCTAAATGAACACATTAAATTTTTCTTTGTCTAGCAACTCATAAACGTTTTCTTCTTTTAGCTTAGAGATGCGGAAATTTTTCTTTGCCAAGAAGGATTATTTGCCTGTTTCACCTGCCTTGAAGGGCCTAACTAAGGCAGGGGCAAACGGGGAAGTTGCCCCGGGCCCTACATCAGAGAGGGGGCCATAAATCGAAAAATTCCATTGACAAGCTCTATGCATGGTTCTTCATTACTAGAATAATAAAACAGATGGGGCCCCCAAAGAAGTGTTTGCCCCGGGCCCTAATTAGGCTAAGTCCTGCTGCCTTGATCATGTCACAGACCAAGATAAACTGCTTTATTTAATTATAATATATATATATATAGAGAGAGAGATGTCATAAATTTAAATCAAGCTGTTGAAATCTTATTGCGATTTCAGCTATTCAAAGCTGTTTCAGTCGCAAAAGTATCCTTTTGCGCATTGGCTGATAAGATCTTAAAATATTAACAACTAAAAGATGATGGAGACTCACTCAATGTACAAGACTGAAATTAAATTTTTGTAATGAATTATAAAATTTATATAAAGTGAATGAGATGAAATCAATAAGTGTGACAGTAAGTCTGCTAAATAAAGAAGGTTTCTATCCCCTACTTCATAATGGGGACAACTGCACTCATAAATATTGTGCCTATGCTTAATGAAATGGTATGCAATGAGATTCTTGACAACCCCATTCAGTAGAAAAATCGTAATTGGTGTCCTGTTCGAAAACAATAAGAAATATAAATATAATTTCAGTTATAAAATTGTAGAGCTTTATCGCTCTATTCAGGTATGACGAGTGTGACGCACAAAACCTACTTTTGTTTCGTCGTGATTTCAAATTCAGTGCCATCAAGAAACATGGTAGAGTGAAGAAATTATCTGCCTTGAAGATAGTTTACTCTAAGTGACTAAAATACAAGGTTGATATTGGAAACTATGCACCTAACTAAACTAGATATTAATATTGTAACGTTCCCCTGTCCCATTCATGATAAGCCAGCTGTGTCATCACCTGTTAAAACCCTCCGTTGTAAATGCCTCCAGGTTGCCAGGTCTTATATCTGAGTGTCGTCGCATTTGGTCATTAGCTGAAGGACCACGTTTAAGAGAATCTTATAGCACCTTCAAGGGGAAGGAGTGTCAACCCATCTGAATGCCAAATGTTTCTCATTGTGAGGGAACTATCATTAACACGTGTTCCAGCACCGTCAGTCACCAGGACGCATCATTGATGGTCGTTTCCCACGTCAGACTGGAGTCACAAATGAGGGCAATTTGCTGAACAACTATTGGGTGCTAGAGAGCCCAAGTGGACGAATGAGAAATGAGAAGGCGGAGTTTGAAAATCTATAAAATGAGGGGTTTTCTTTGAGAAGGGAGAGAAGAAACTTTTTGGATTGTAAACTGCTGATTTTTACTCTCCACTATGGAGTAGCCGTGCTGACTAACAACCTGTTAGTGGCTTGTGAAGTTATTTCTCCGAATTAATGGATAACTCATTTTGACGATAAACCTTCAATCTTTGACTGTTATGTAAATATCATTAACTTCCAAATGGTGTAAATATCAAATATTTTAACCTAGAGTAGAATAAGTTGTTCTTATGTAATATATGGATATAAATAAACGAATTGTCTGAAATTTTATTCTTTTATTTGATCGGTCAGGACATTATAATATTAACCAATCAATGAATTTAAATTCGCTACCGCATCTAAATTTCACCAATAAAAACCAATATAGACAGGTTATTGGACAATCTTGGAAAAAAAGCCACC
>JAPMOQ010008021.1:1285226-1319183 GCA_026543055.1 Argiope trifasciata | reverse complement strand
TGTATTTCCTTGAAGTTCACAATGAAGTTAATTCTCATGGCCTTTTTTTTGAAAATATTAATTACAAAGATATTGGCAGCTACGAATAAACACCAAATCAGTCGAAATTTCCGAAAATCTGGTTTTTTTAGATTTGTATAATTTATTCGTGATACCATGCTATCTAAAATCATGATCAAACATATATGTATTTATGATTTCATTTTTAATCCATGATGTCTTATCGAACTAATTTTTTTCTTTTTCTTTCTTCGTACTTTGTATTTTACTCTTTTTTCCATTTGTCATATCATTTTGTAGGTAAAAACTCCTCTTAATTCCTGCGTTATTCTAATTGGCACTTTAAACTGTCTCTAACTAGCGAATATTCACTTACCTATGTCTATAACAATCTTATGTGGCAACTGGCTCTTGTCATTCTAGAGTTAAGAAGGAGGTCGATGTACGTTAATAAACAGCTTAGCTAGATATAAAATTATACAGCTTTTAATAAAATATAATGATACTTGAAAGCGTAATAATACATTTACTTCGAATACTTTTAATATAGAAAATGTTAATAATCTAATCACTTCCATATAAACGCATTGAAAGGCTAAGCTGAAAAAATTCTTTAAAATAATATGAGAAAATGAAAATTTATCAATTGATAGTTGAATTAGCCTATCATAACTATAACAAAGATATTGCATTACTTGGTCCGTTGTAAATTTTTCATTTCTTTAAAGTGTGTTTATGAAACTTTTACTTTAATCTAGAGAAATCTTAATAATCAGTGAGTTAATTGTATGTTTAGCACTGCTATAAATCTTTAAACTCAACAATCCTAAACAAGATCACAACAAGCTCATTTCTTATACAATCTTAAACAAGAATGGAGCTCATTTATGGTTACATTCCGTAAAAAATCTTTTCGTTTGTTTTTTCATTGACCTTTTATCTTCAACGTCGGGCAACATTGTCTGTTTCTCGTTATTGATGATCCCCTATTAACACAAGATATTGTACTGTGGTGATATCTTAATAAGACAGATAAACATCCACGGGAGATGAGCATGCTTTTGTCCTGTGGTTATGTTATCGGCCTTACAATCCAAAGGTCCCAGGTTCTATTCCGAGCCCATTTCACCTCCACATTGGTGACCTCGGACGTGATGCAAAATCAAGCAATTGATGTGTGGCGCCATCTACCCGCAACACAAAGTCCTCACTTGACGCAACAATTCACGCACGCTTGCCATAACGCTTGGCGTAACTAAAAAGCTCTCCGCACGCCAAACAAACATGGGTACGGCGCATTAGATACACAGCAACCATTCACTCAACAAACCAATTCATCACCACTCAACAACAACGCATATCGTTCGTCTAACTCACTGGTGGGCGAGTCTGTGGTGATATCTTAATAAGACAGATAAACATCCACGGGAGGTGAGCATGCTTTTGTCCTGTGGTTATGTTATCGGCCTTACGATCCAAAGGTCCCGGGCTCTATTCTGAGCCAATTTCAACTTCCCACAGTACGATATTTCCACGACGATGCTCAATGTTCTGAATGCCGGCTGATGTCGGTTAGATATTGTGACAATGTTATTCGGCATATTGTGCCATCCAAAATTCTACATAATTTAAACAAATTTTTAAAAATATTTTTATAAAGTTTGCAGCAATAGGATTTCCATAGTTTGAACAGATTAATAAAAACACAATTGTTTCCAAATTCGAGACTTTTACTTTTGTTATAAAAATTAATCTAATTTCATGGCCTCATCAAAATACATCAATTTTTCCAATATTAAAGATTATTAGCTTTCAGTTACTAAATTTGTTAATGATATCTTGGGTAAACTCTAGTACATAAATAGTTTTGGGTTTTTCTCATGACTGTCTGAATTTGAATACTTTTCAACTCATAACCTTATTTATTTAATATTGAATAATTGATGCTTGATTCAGAACATCAGTAATTGTTATAAAATTTTCGGTATTCACTTTAAAATAATTTCAAAGTAACAAAATTATATACAAATAAATACTGAAAACAAAACTGTTTACTTTGTTGCCGCAATTTTCACCTATGACATTCCTTTGACTTCAGAATTATTTAGACATTTCAAGGTATTACATATAATATTTTAAACGTTGACTCAAATATGATTAAAAAAATATTTATTGTACAAGAATTTTGCTTACATCATTATTGAATAAGACAAAATATACTACAATATGGCTATGCTATAATATTTCATTGTGCTTTCTATCTGTACGGCTATTTTTGAAAAGATTTGTTGGTTATTTTACCGTTTTTTTGGTTATAATTTTCTAATAGTAATTCTTTTGAGAAAGTATTTCAAAATTTATGAAATATATGTTGTCTTTTGAGGACAAAAATAATACAATTTAGTTATTTATTTTTAGGAAAGGAGTTAAAAGGAAAAGAGTTGTATGTTTTTGCTCACAGTTTTGAGTGATTATTGAGAATAAGCATTGATTTTCAAGCCAATCTAATTTGATACTAAATAGTATTACGAATAAATAAGTCACATGACAGAGTCTCGAACGTAAACGACTTTATATTTTTGCATTAGTGTTGTCTTTAATGACGTCATCGCTTAGTGTTGCCATTTGTCTTCGTTTGCTCTTTAGATTCTGAACGAGGCTCATGCCCATGGCGTTCAATAATAAGAGATGCTTGATGTTTTGTTTAGTTATAGCGCTCAAATCCCATTGATTGATTAATAAATTTCAAGAAACTGACTGGGTAAAATAAAAGGCTTTCTTCTCTTTTTTTATTTTTTTGGAATAAAATAAATATTGAGAAGATAATTTTTTTTACAGGAAGTATCGTACTATTGAGACTTTACACTGATTTGTGAAAAAACGATTTGTTTTTTTGTTTAATGTTGATATTATTTGTTAACTTAATCATATCGACTTGACCTTTGAAAATGATGCTACTTATTTGTCAGGTGATTATTGAAATAATTGTTTATGTTTTTTTTTAAAAAATGTCGATCACATTCCTCTAAATTAGACACATCACAAATCTCCTCATTATTTATTTTACAAGAAAGACACTGATTGATTTCTTTAAGTTAATCTTGTACAACATCTATTTTCTCTTTCAACTGAAATTTGAGTATATTTTGATGCTTAATATGTTTAACCGAATTGGGGTGTTTTACATAGTGTAAAATGACATTTAAAACCGAAACATGTTTCACTGTCCTTTTGTTAAACTTAATTATTTTATGTTATTATCGTATCTAATTACGAATTAAAACTATTATTTAGTGAATGGAAGAATTTAGTATAATTATTTTGTGTGTAAGCACTTTTATTAATTAATGCTCTTCTTACTGAAGAAATCCCAAATTTTTGCCAAGATCATTGGCACAAACCTTTTTATATTTATACTGTAAGAATATATTTTTCTTTAAAACTATTTTCAACTTAAATGTTTTAAATTCACCTTGCACATAAAGTATTTTTGGATGTTATGATTATTTAGATCCTTTAAAACAGAAATTTGTAAACTTAGTTTTAAAACATTTTTTTCTTTAAATATGAATTTCTTTCCATTTTTTGTTGTTGTTATATATACTCAAGATATATAAGTGCACTAAAGATGTTTTAAAAAGCAACCATTAAATAAAAACTGTGCAATTTGTTTAAACATATATCTTTTTTACATGTCTTCTATGTTGTTGCCAAAATAAAACTGATCTTCTTGAATGTAAGGAATTTTATGATCGAATTATGCTTCAAGTAGCTGTTTTGTTTTAAGGGATTTAATTTTGTTTCATTATTTTGTCTTTGATTAAATTATAGCAATGATTTTCAAATATATAAATTGAAAGTATGATTAATATTCTGATTTGATAGAAATTAAAACTGTTTTTTTTTTTGTGAAATTATTAAGTTTATTTGCTAAATTTTGTTTCTAATTCCTAACTGACTTTCTATGCATTTGTTTCTTAAAAATGAAAATGATGGACTGTCATTAAAAATATTAAGTTCTATTGGCATATATTTATATATTTTTGTATGATTTCATTTTTCATGAATTGTTGAAAATTCCAAATGAAATGTGATATATTTGTTGCAACTGTAAGAATAAAATAATATTTCCTTTCCTAGAAATGCTCTCAAGTGGTATTAAATTGCTAAACAAATTGTACTGTTTTTATAGATTTAATTATTTAGAGATAGACTGTAGAATCTTGAAATAGACTATTTATTTTATTAAATTTTTAAGAAATATGAGTGAAACATTTTAAAATTAAAAGCTATATAATCAATAAATAGGAGTATTTTGTAATTAAATACCTAACCTCTTGTTTTATGTAAAGGACATAAATTGGTTTTGCAATTATAATTTGTTTGCTTAAAATTAAGTTTTTTTTTATTATTTATTCACTTTGAAAAATGATTACTAAATGACACGTAGATAAACTGATATTAATTTAAAATAATGATTTGTAGTATTTATTAAATACTTATATAACATATAATATTTAATCTGAGAAAGATTAATATTTTTCTATTTTGTTTTCTAGCAATTCGTAACTAATATTTTTTAATGTGATAGAGCTGACTTGACTGACTTTAACTTTTGACTTAACATGACTTGTAAATTTTGCTTAAGAGTAAAAATTTTAAATTTTTGCTTTGTAAAATATATTTTAAAAGACTTCTTTTAGTATTTAAATGCATGAATTTTGTAATTTGCGAGGTTTAAAAAACTTAAATAAAATTTCTACATTATTTATTTTTTTAATGCTTTCTCACATATCAAACCCTGCAAGTTGAATTTATTTTGTAATAAAAAGAACCATATTTTCTTTGTGAAATTAATCCCTGCAATTCCAAATATTCAACATAATGTTTTAGATGATGATACCGTTGACAGTATACTCTCCATATACAGATATTGCATATATTTGTAGGACATCTATTTAATTCTGAGCCCAGATGATTTATAATTTAAAAATTTATTTATTGATCCTATTTCTATGTAGATATTTACTAGTTGTTTTTATATTTGCTCTTTACCATTCTAAGAGGACAGACATAAAAGTATTATAGGCGAGGATTTTTATTTTTCCAAGATGTTATCAAAAAACAATACCCCTCTTTTTTTTGCATTAAATTCTGCTTTAAATTATTTGGGAATTTTGCTTATTTTATCAGCATTATTAATTTAGTTGCTGTACTGTTCATTATTCATTAGCTGTATTTTGAAGTCAAATTTTCAATTAAGAATTTTTTTATGTTTTGATTTATTTTTAATATTCTTTCAAAAGTAATTTAGAATAGTACACCAGTTAGCAAACTGCAAGAAGATATAGTTGCCCTGTACTCTAAAAAGACAAAGGGAAAATACATTGATGTCACTTTTTAAATTTAACTTTGATAAAAGGATGAGAAGTATTACTGTGACTTAAACATTCTTAGTAATTGTTTAGTCACTGATGGCAATTGGGGGAGGGGGGATGTATGTCATATATATTATTAACTAGCCGCCTTTGGCGACCAGCTGGTTCGCCATGAGTAATGCGCTCTAAAATTTTCAATTAAATCACATATTCATTAGCCAAAATTTAAGAAGTAGTTAAAGTTAAAAGATTCAGTTATTAGTAGTTAAAGAGTCGGTAACTTTATTCGAAAAAACTTTTTGAGTTTAATGCTCTAACAATTTATCGATTATGCTTCCAAAATATTAAAAATGTTTTTTTCGGTGATGTTACCAAAATATTAAATATGTTTTTTAAAGAAAGCGAAAAAGGGGAAAAATTATTGAATTAATGATACAGATATTACAAACGATTATAGAAATATGCCATTAAGTCGGGATTTCAATGCATATCCTGTCTAAATTCAACCAGGTTTACTGTAAATAAAGATAATTTATGAAATTAATGATATAGATATTGCAAACGATCATAGAATCCATTGCCTTGCATTTATTTTTTTAGAAGATATCTCATTTTATATTTATGTTATTTTATCCAGTCACATGCTGAAAGTTGTATTTCTTTAGATTTGATTTGCGATGATAGTTTTTTTTTATTTGAACTTCCGGCATTGTTTTATTTTATTTTATCCAGTCATGTGCTCAAAAAAACATGGTTAAAATATTTCTTTAAAAATTCGTTAAAAATAGAAACTTGAGTTATACATTAAAACACTGATGTCACAAGTTCATTTCTTTTTAATTAAAAGCTAAATATTCTTCATTTTTTAAAGCATTTATAGACTCGTGCTACATACTATGCAGCTATTTACTTCATTTAGACTTTTTTATAGATGTATTTCTATTATTAAACAAAGCTGATTTATTTAATTAATAATATTGTAAAAGTCACAAAAAATTCTTTGCATTTTCTTTTTTTTAAAAAGAAAAAAACATATTTCATATTTATTTCATTTCATGCAGACACGTGCTGAAAATTGCATTTTTAAATGTTTAATTTGCAATAATTATTTATTTTTTTAATTTGAGTTTTTATCTATCTGATGGCAACCTATTGATAAAAGATAATTTTTCCCCTTCCACTCGTAACGTGCTCCTGCAGATTAAATTTTATTGTTTTGTCCGAAATATATTGTTGAAAAATATAGTTGAAATGCTTCTTTAAAAATTCATTACAAATAGAAGCTTAAGTTAAATGTTAAAATACTGATACTATTAGAAAGCTAATTTTTTTATCTTTAAATTGATGTTAAAATCATGTTTATCCGATAATATTTTCGGAAGTTATAGCGGAAAAACGTCAAAATTTCGCTTAAATTTTAATTAATTCAAATTCTAATTAAAAATTCGAAAAAAGGGCTCCGAGGTGCACATTCCCGACCTCCAAGGTATACATTTACCAAATTTGGTAGCTGTAGGTCCAACGGTCTGGCCTGTAGAGCGCCAACACACACACACACACACACACACATTGAGCTTTATTATAAGTATAGATTATGCCTGCTGGATGAAGGTGAGGAGTTATTTAAAAATTCTATTAATATCATTCTTAATACTATAATTATTTTTGGATGACTTATAATGCTTCTTTTACTTGGAATAGTTCTCTCTCTTATGTAATTTTACAAATTACTAGAAAATATTAAATTTTTGTAATAATATTTTATTGTCTTGCTGTTACTTTTAATTGGTATTATATAATGTTTTTGACATTTATATTATTTTGGCACAATTTAGTTTGAAACAAACTTTGTATTTTTATAAATTTTATTATTATTTGAAGCTTTAATATTTCTGTACTCATTAAGAAATGTAAACAGAAATGTTTCTTTGCGCTTGCGAGTACCATATTTAATAACTCAAGGAATGAAATTTCTTTATATTCTTTATATTTTGTTAGTATGCCAACTTAAAATGAGTAAATTAAATGATTTAATATGAAATATGCTTAAGTTGTTTTAAATGTTATTTCTATTATTAAAAAAATGACACATGCCAATGGATTTGAAATATATAATGCATTTAGACAGGTAGTGTGAAATGTATGATTTTTTTTAAAATTTGTAGTGAGCACATTTTAGGAATAAGTCAAGAATATTAATAATTTTTCTTTCAGTTTAGTCTCTGATGGTATATTTCTGAGATATTTGGAGTTTTTACTTTCTGATTTGAAATAATTTAAAAAAAAAAACTGATTGTTATTTTTGTTAATAGAGGAAAAAAGAAAGGAAACCTAATTTTATATATAAATTATTTATGGAGAATTATGAAACAAAGCTTTACCTAAATAATTTTTAAATCAAAAATAAGTGATAAAAAAGTAGCAAAGATAATACTAAGCGTAAAGTTATTCTAAAATTTAAGCATATGTATCAATTATTAAAACCCATTTTAATGCAATTCATATAGACAGATGCATGTGCATGTGAATATAAACATCCAAAATTTTCTCCTATAGAAGTGGAATGTTAAAATTTCAAGTAATCTTGAAATAGCAAAAATTTCCAAGCATCATTTTTTTTTTTAACTTTTTTTTTAACACTAAGAGTTTGCAACAGATTTAAGTTATCGTGGTGGTGAAGCAGCAATGATTTGAAATAAAAGTTTATGAGTGATAAAAGTTACCAGAATGAATGAACAAACCCCTACTAACTTCCAATCAAATTATGGAAAATGTCTATTTGGAAAGTGTATAAAGTTAACAAAATTTACTGCATAATTTACATATGGTTATAAGTATTCAAAATTTTGTATCAATGGAAATGTCAAATGTTCTATCATGATTATGTTCTGGCTCAGATCTCCTGTGAAGTTAAATTACTGTCATATTATCATATTTAACTACTTTAATAATTACTCACATCTGATTTTGTTTGGTGAAGATTGAAGAAATTACATAAAGAAAAATGATTTTTAAATTCTGAAGACATGCAGCAAATAATGTTGAATATGCTAAGAAATATGGCAAAAAAAGAATGTTCCTTATCTTAATGTGAACAATGACAAAATTGTACAGTTGCACAAAGTATTTAGCTTGAAGGGAGTACCAAATAAGCTGTTTCTGTCTGGTTCATTCTTCTATAATAAAATAAGTCCCAGAATATTTTTGAACTTATTAGTAACCCAATCTGCTGTCAATCCCACCCCCCCTCCCTTTCTGGTGAAGAATGAAGAAAAAGTAATTTTCAAAATCTGTTTTATTAAATTTTAAGACATTGAATTTCCATTTTTTTAAAATCCTTATTAACTAAATTTCAAAATTAATTTTCCAAGAGTTCTCAAAACTTTCATTAAAAAAAGTCAGATTCTTTTGTAAGTGATTAGTTTATTTTTAAAAATGATATGTTGTCTAAAATAATTAGTGTAGAAAAATTTAAATTTTATTGAAATGGTTTTCTGTTTTAATAATGATCTTTAGTATTATAATTTTTTTTTAAGATATTGGTTGGTTTCTTTGCAGAAGTTCCATGTTTCAATTTACCATGTAAATGAAAAATTGTAAGATTTCTTTTCGAGCAGCAACTAATCATGTAAACAAACACTGATGTCCTTCAGTTCAGTAATTTCCTGTGCATTTCCACCATGAGCAAAACTTCCACTGTGTTTTACACTGTTGAAGTGGGAGACACAAAATTTACAATCCTGAAGCGCTACCAGAACCTAAAACCTATTGGTTCTGGAGCCCAGGGTATTGTGTGGTAAGTTTGAACAGTATTTCTTATTTTAATGATAGGAAATTTACCGTCCTATCTTTTTATACTGATAATTGAAATGTATTTGATTTGATGAAGGAATTTAATTTCTGAATTTCTATTGGGCATTTAAAAGTAGCATCTTTTTAGAAAGAAATAAAAATTCAACTTTTTCGTCACCTTTTTTAATTGTTAGTCTGTGTATTTATATACAAAGTAAAAATAATATGAATTATTTCCTCTGACTAAAGACAGGAAATGCATTTGAAAATTATTATCTGAATTTATAATGCAATACAATATTTTTTTGATGTTGTTTTTTAAACATTTTTTTTTCTCTTGAAATGAAATCTTGTCTTATCGAGCATTTCAGGAGAATATATTGAATTTGCTGGATGGTGTCCATCAAGTACAATATTTTATTAGACTGATATAAGAAATTTTATGTGTAGATTTCAGTTAATTACCTTGATTAAATTATTAACAAATATTTTCTTTACAAATCTTTTTGTTTCTTAAAAAAGTATTCTGGTATTTATTATATTTACATTATGATGAATTTATATCCGAGTCATTAGGAAAAATTATGATCTTGGTAAATGCTGATTTTTGTTGTTTGATTTGGAGAATCTTGTGTTAACATTGCATTTCAGTAAACTATTTACCTCTTATGCATCTAACATCTTTTCTTGCACAGCCCTTGGAAATATGTCTTCTATTTACTTAAATAATCAAATTCGATGGGTTCAGAGGAATTGTTATATAATTTAAATTTTAGTTGACAAATTTGAACTTCCTTACTTCTTAAACTTTTATGGAATGTAATTACTCTGTTTGTTAAAAAAAAAAAAAAAATCATAAAAATTTTCTAAAATTAAGCTACAGATTTTTTTAAAATCACAAAAGCATAATCAAGCTATGCTAAAAAAACAAAATTTACTGGTAATTAAACATGTTAAACTCCATTTTTAATTATTGGTCAATAAGTATTTAGAAGTTCTCATTTCATAGCATCGCTATAACTTATTGTGCTTTTTATTGTGATTCATTGTCTTTATGAAATACATGATACTTGAATAATGTAAGAAATGCTTGTTTACAAATAAGCTCTTTTCTTCATTAATTTAATTGCAAGTTCCCTTCTCGCATACTGACACCATGTGATGAAGACTTACTTCATTTGTTCACAATATAAAAATTACAAATCAAAAATTTTAAAACTAAAAAGCAACTGGTTATCTCTGTGTCTGTTATATTAAAAGAGTATTAATTATAGTATTAATAAAATGTTATTTCATTTGATTTAAGTTGGTTTCTAAATATGATTTATATTTTATATTTCAGTGCCGCTTTTGACACAGTGACAGAACAAAATGTAGCTATAAAAAAACTTAGTCGCCCTTTCCAAAATGTAACACATGCCAAAAGGGCTTACAGAGAATTCAAACTTATGAAATTGGTGAATCATAAAAATGTAAGTATTATTATATTTTTAATTAAAAATTTTTTCTTGCTTAAATATTCCAAATACCAAATTTGATATTTTGATGAATTTCTTTTTTCATTTTTAGATAATTGGCCTTTTAAATGCATTTACACCTCAAAAAACTATGGAGGAGTTTCAAGATGTGTAAGTGCTTTCTTGTAAAATATTGTTTTTAAATGTTGCTTTAAGGCAATTCTTATAGGCAGATTTCTATTCTTTTAAAGTTATTTAATCATGTATATTCTAATTAAAACAAAGTACAATGATTATCCATTTCTATAAAAGAATTTTTTTTTTTGATATTTTTGTTGAGAACTTTTATTTTATCAAGCTATTGAACTTAATTTTATCAGCAAACTTTCAGTTATTATCATTCTGAAATGTAATTTTATTTCTGCCTTATTATCTTAAATTATAAAATGTATTTCAAAATTAGTTATCTTGTGATGGAACTCATGGATGCAAATTTGTGCCAAGTAATTCAAATGGATCTTGATCATGAAAGGATGTCCTATTTACTATATCAAATGCTCTGTGGTATCAAGCATTTACATTCTGCAGGAATAATCCACAGGGTAAGAATATTATAAAAGTGCAGATTTTATTTATTTATTATTATATAAAATATATCATGACTGAATATTTTCTAAATAGCTGTTGTCTTGTAGCTATTTTTTTATGGAAAAAAGTTGACTAAATAGTTTTTAATTATGTTTCCATTTTTTTTTTTTCATTTCAATAATGCTCAGTTCTTTTCCAAAATATTCATTCTCACAAAATATTTAAGCTCAGATGTAATTATCAACAATGGACAATCTATTTTAAAACACTTATTTAAATTAAATGTTTTATTGCTAGAACTGTTGAGTTTGGAAACCCAAGTATCTTATGTATTATTTCTCCAGGGAAACTGGGAAATCAGGAAAATTCAGGGAACTTAAAACACATTTATTAAACAATGAAATTGCTGGGAATTTTGAAATTTTTCTTAAAAACTGTGGAAGTGAGAGAATATTAGCTATTTTTATTTTTAAAAATGCAAATTTCTTTAAACACTGCTAAAATAAAAGATTTACTCTAAAATTTAAACACCACCATTTTAAAAATCTTATCCCTTTTCTGCTTGCTTCCTTTTCATATATACATCAATCCAATTTTGGAAAATTGAAATAATGACTACAGGTATTTAAATATCTTTTGAGCTGTTGACACTGAACAAAGGTACATCTTAGTTGAATATGAATATTTGTGAAGTATCAAAAAGGTATTTTAATGCATGCCTACAAATTTTGCAATGTAAAAAGTTATTCCTTGTTTAAATCCAAGTTTATTGAAAAACAATGCAGTGTTATGTGAACAGTGAATTGTTGATTTGCTTCTTTATTTCAAGCACACATTTTTACTTCAAGTTTAAAAAATGCTTAGATCTTAGATGAATGCTTAATGCTTAGATGAATTTAATGATTTCCTTAAAAAACTAAAAAGTGAATATAGACAAAAGACAGCTAGATTCATGTAATGAAGAAATTCATTTAGATGATTTCTTTGCTAACATTTTGAGGTCAGAATAATTTCCTGATTTTGGGGAAGTTGCAAAAATCATTATTGTATGGTAATATGACTTTGGAAAGATGATTTAGTGTCATCATGGATATGTTTGTTGAAATTCTGAAAAAAAATTTCTTAATTGGTCAAAGGACATGTATGATGCATAAAATTTTATGGAGGATCCAACATGCTCTAATATCAAGAGATTTGCTAAGGTACACAAATTTAGCTCATATGATGTATTTTGAAGTTTTGGAAAAGTAGAAAAATGGAGAAATGCAAAACAACTTTGGAAAATTAAATTATTCCAGTGAAAAAAAAAACACCCTACTAACACTCCTTAGTAATATATATTTTTTAGTAGCCGTTTAAATGGTTTGTATCATATTATCAAGAATGTTGTTTTATGCTTTATTTCGCTTGAATTCTTAATTTTGAGTGATTTTAAATTAGAGAGTATGAGTAATATCTTTTATTTCCTTAACATATGTACTTGTCTTAAAAAAATTAGGTAAAAATAATAATAAAAAAAATTCTATTTGAAAATATAAGCTTTCATTTACTTTTCAATAATTTCAAGAAGTGATAAACTGCTATTTACTTTGTTTTACTTTTCACTGCTGATAAAAACTATAGGCAGGATACTGTTATTATCTTGTAATTAGCATATGAATGCATTTCACATGCTTCTTCTGTTTCTGCATGTACATAGGGAATTAATTTTTCCAGATTTAAATTGCAAGTTTTATCATATATACTGTTAATTTCTTTTTAACAAATTCATTTTTTTATACTGAAAAATATTTTTATTTTCCTATTAGGATTTGAAACCAAGCAATATCGTTGTGAAAGCTGATTGCACTCTTAAGATCTTAGATTTTGGATTAGCACGGACAGCAGGGACCAGTTTCATGATGACGCCATATGTTGTGACCAGATATTACAGAGCTCCTGAAGTCATTTTGGGAATGGGTTATAAGGAAAATGGTTATTATTTTGTTTAATATTTATTGGAAAATTGCATACTTTACTCTCTTTTACCTTCTATAAAAGTATTTTGTCACTTGTTAAATATATTTGAATAAAGCAGATGACCAATTAAAGAAATAAAATACTAGTTCATTAATAAATAAAGGTCTTTATAAACAAAATGAAGCTTTAAATTTCTGTAAAATAATGCAAAATATTGATTAAGTCTTGATAGTTATTGTGAAGATTTCTAGATAAAACACCTTGGAAATTACATTCATTTTCACTGCAAAAACTATGTATAGATGAGTTGTTTCTTTTATTGTATTTTTAATCTTGTAAGAATATTATATCATTAAAAATTTGCATGGCAATTTTATGACTTCATCAAGTATGTAAAAATATTATTGAAACTCTAAAATTCCAACAAATTAATTAATTTACAAGGAAATGTTTCAAAATACCAATTTATAACTGTCTCAAAAATATTCATTACTGTTGAATATTTACATATTCATTGTTGCACTTTGACAATATTTGTAAATGTTTTAAATCTTTATTACACATAGCTTAATATTGGGCATAAATGAATAATTGTCTAATTTCAATTTTTCTGAATGAACTTGTTACTTGAATCAAATGAATTCTTTAAATTTTAATTCATTGATTGATTCCATTTTAGATTTTTTTTTAATGAAATGAGACTTTTTTTTAAATAAATGATATTTTTTTAATTCATTTCAGTGGATATCTGGTCAGTGGGTTGTATTATGGGAGAAATGATAAGAGGCACAGTTTTATTTCCAGGAACTGATCGTATCTTTTTTTCTGAAAACTTTTATTACTCATTGTTTATTATTACTTTGTCCAATTTTTGGTTTTTTAAATTGATATATAATCTGTAACGTGTAAGATTCTAACTTACTAATTCTAGTTCTGATTGTTTCTCCTCGAACTGTAACTAAAATGTAAAATTTTTTTTCCATTGATAAATGAGGATCTTAAAGGTAGTTTGCTTAAAAATGCCCTATTTACTATTTCCAACTTGTTTTGTTATTGAGATTTTTAAAGGATTTAAATGGACTTGCTCATCTGTTAATATATTGACTAGAACTTCTCTTGATGTTTATAAAAAATTATTGTTAATGAAATAATGATTTTATCTTGTTATGTGAGTCATTAAATATTATTTTGAAATACAAGGTCATAGTTTGCTGGCAGTTGTAAATGAGCAGATATTTTTTAATAATTATTATTTATGGTATAATTTGAAGCAAATGTTTTAATAAGTCACTGGATATCATTTAAAGATTATTTCTGAGGTTAAAGAACTATCTGGTTAAAATTTTAAAATATCTCTTATATAATGATAAATACACAAGTATAAAACTATATATCTATCAAAAATGTCTAAAATTTGCTTTGTTCTCAAATTGTTTTGTATGTGTGTGTATCAATGTTGGATTTGCCTTAATAATCTTCAGACATCGATCAGTGGAATAAAATAATTGAGCAACTTGGAACTCCCTCACAAGAATTCATGAAAAGATTACAACCAACTGTTCGTAATTATGTAGAAAATAGGCCAAAATATGCTGGTTATACATTTGAAAGACTTTTCCCAGATGTACTATTTCCTGCTGACAGTTCTGAGCACAGTAGACTAAAAGGTGTAGTATTCTTTATGGTAAAGTATTTAGAAGCTTATTTTCCCCTTACTTTGCATTTTTATCTGAATTTCTTTTAGTTAAGCTTTTCAAAGAAATTCTAGAGTCATTTGTTCCTATTTAAAAAAAAAAAATTGAATTGTAATGTGATGCACTGAATTTAAAATATTAAAGACAGATTACACACAAAAAGTTAAACTGAGTATTGTATTATTTAGTTTAATTGTAAAAACCAGGTGTTGAAATACTCTGGATACATACAAAAGAAAATAAAAAGTCACTATGAATGAATTGTTTTTCAAATAATATAAGGAAATTTTTTATATTGAATATAATTTATATATAAAGTTGATAATTTTTGTTATTGTAATTTTTTTCATATGAAATTTACTGAAAACTTAATTTTAAATTATTGATGGAATTATTTTTGTGAAATCCTGTTTTTCACACTATTAGATTATATTTATGAATGAGATCTGCTTTTCAAAATCTCTATTGTAATGTCATTTCTAAAAATTAAGGCATTATTACTGTATTTTCATTGATTATGAATTCCTACTTTTATTTTTCTGTACTATTTTTATATACTGATCGTTTTAATTTTACAGCAAGTCAAGCAAGGGATTTACTGTCTAAAATGCTTGTTATTGATCCAGAAAGGAGAATATCTGTTGAGGAAGCTTTATTACATCCATATATTAATGTTTGGTATGAAGAAAGTGAAGTTAATGCTGTAAGTATTGTAATTTTTGAATATGTGGTGGAAAGTTTTTCTTTAATAATTTATTTATATTTCTGTCTATGGTTTTATTTGTTATCTACTATTTATGTTACAAATGATCTAAATATTTAATAAGTTAGTCATGGCTGTGTATTCTAACTATCATTAAACTAAGGAAAATCCACTAAAGCAATAATAATTAGATAAGATACATCTAACTTTCAAGGAAATTTGCAAAAACTATATGATCTTTATTAGACTAGACAATCTATATGGTGATTATTAGACAAATTACCAAATGATCATTTTATTTTATCAGCTTATAAAACAGACTATTAGGATATGTGAATTTACTGTAAGGAAAATAATTTGTTATGAGGAACTGAAACAAATAACCTTACAATATACTTCATGATTGATTATGCTGTCATTAATTTTTTCATATTTTGTCAGGTTGATTTAAGTGTATAGTAAGCTATAAGTGCCTCATTTCATCAGATAAAATAATTCTGAAATAAAGATATTGATAATAATTACAAAGGCATACTGACATAAACTTAGAAGAAAGAATCTATATTTAACCTATTAATTTAGACAAAAATGTGCTTGTCTATTATATTTTGAAAAATATTTGAAGTAGAATATAAAGCTTGAAACTTTGCTATATATAGTATGTATACAAAAGTCGTCAATTTACCTATCTTTTTAATTTAAAGAAAGTCTTTATAATTTTATATTGTACTGTGAAGGAAAAAATTATCTATAATTTTCAAATTGTGTGGCAGTTTAATATTTATTCTAATTTAATTCAAATTTATGATACAATTAAATTTTAATTAATAATTAGTCAATGTAAATATTTATATTTTAAATTTTTTTTGATGTAATGCATATTTTATCTCAGGTTAAGGAGATTGGGAAAGATTTTAATACAGTGAATTCAAAGAATTTTGCTTATAGCATGAAATTTGTTTCCTTGAACAATTTTAAATGTTGCAATATTTCTATTTAAATTTATATCCTCCCAGTACTCATTTATAAATAGATAATAAACAGTATATGTATTTCAAATAGTGAAAAAAAAATTAATTTCTTTATTTACTTTGAGAACAAAAGTCAAGTTAGTTGGCACACCAGCTATTAAAAATTTGCCAGTGTTTTTTGGCGAAGTTAACCTAAAATTCATAAAAACATGAACTATATCATATTTTATTGTAAAGTATTCTGTTGCAGCTCATTCTTTATTGTCAAAATAACTTAGACTATAGGTTTCTAATGCTATTGACTGTTTATATGCTAATGCTGTTTTATGTGATATAAATGACTATAGAAAAAAAAATTAAAGCATGAACATACTTTTCTATAAAGTATTAGAAACATAATAGAATTTAAATCCTAGAAGAAGATATTGATTCATGCTTTAAATAATTTTCTAATAAAATTAATTTTTTCTTATTGAAATGTTGATGCCTACATTAATTATCTGCAAAAGAAAATTTAACATTTGTTTAATACAAAAGTGTCAGTGATGATATTTCTCAATTTGAGATGTCGTGACTCCATTCACAAAGACATGGAGGTTTGTGCATGCCCTTTCAAAAATAATCCAATCCTTCTTTTTTGCAAATTGCTTGCACATATGCTTGATGAGATATAATCAATCACATTTCCTTTCCAAATCAAGAAGTTACAAACGAGTCATATCTGAGGAGAACAGATTTTGCTAATCTCTGATTAGCAAATAAATGGGTGATTTGCATATAGATTAGTTTCCAAAACCATTTGCTCTAAATGTTGATGAAACTGTTACTCTATGCTTTCTACAAAAATAGCTTTTGTTACCGCATAACTTTTGCATTAAGCTCATTTATCATATAGAAGTGGCTGTAAGTAGGCTATAGGCTGTTTCCATATTTTATTATCCTGCTAGAAAAATGGAAAACTTGCTTATCAGACTGCAAATTTTATTCACCCACATGTCAGGGTAGTCTTTATATAATATTGTTTTCATCATCTTCAGGCTTGTGAAAATTCAGAAATCTTTTTTTTAAAAATTGAAATAATTACTAAGAGAAAACAAACTTTATTGTGTGAGATTTGGTCTGTTTACTTTCATTGTAAATTCATTTTTCCAATACGTAATTTAAGTAAATAATTAGTGAAAAGCATTTACTAATAATAGAATTTAATGAAATAATATAGTTAAATTCAAATAGCATTCCTTATAATTTTGTTAAGTTTATATATGTATATTATGTCATACATACATTTTTCATTTCATCCATTGAAAAATTGAGGTTTGAAAATGACATCAAATTACTTTTAATGAAATCATCAATTTAGAAATTGTAGCTATCAAAAAAAAATTATTCAAATTATCATCTTTGTCATGATGCTTTTATTCTGTAAAATATATTTTCTACTTTCCATTTTCCTACTTACCATTTATCACATCCTGTGTTTTAAAAATCATGCAAACTTTCTCTTTCTAATAATAACATAACTATATATTACATATTTGTATGAAATTTGAATATTGAGGCTTCCCTTGTCAATGATTTTTAAAATTATTATAGTCTTTGATAAAGTCCTTAAATTTATAAATATTTCAAAATATAACATAATTGGTTACTGACACATTTTTTAAATTTTGCAGCCAGCACCTGGGCCATATGACCATTCTGTTGATGAAAGGGAACATACTGTTGAGCAGTGGAAAGGTATTGATTTTATTTTATTGGAAACTTACATTTATCAATAGCCATTGACAAATCCTTTAATCTCAATATTAATGCAAATGTATTTTTGGTAATTCGTAAATTATAGGTTCTAGTTTACAGTTCTTTTGATATTACTATGTTCATTTTTTCTTAGTTAAGGGAACTGAATTAATTATGTTCAATCTTTTTTTAGAATTGATATACCATGAAGTTCTGGAATATGAGCAGACACACAATACTTTAGGATTAGGCCGTCCACTGACTGCTCACCACAATTCGCAGGCTGGTAAATTTCCATTTAAATTTTTTAAAATGAGAAATCCTTCTTACAGTATGCTAATTAAAAATTAGATTACATTAGTGAAATTTTATTGAAAAATTTTATTAAAAATGTTTGAAAGTGTGAGACACATATTAAGTTTATACATCTAGCCCTTTTCAAAATATTTTATCTAAATGCTAATATGGATTGTTAGCTTTTTCCTCTTTGTTAATATAACATTTTAGCTTAATTTGTAATATAAGAATGTTTCAAGGTATCTAATTTTACACTATTTTTTTTAGGGTGTCCCATAAATTTCTTTTCTGTTTCTAATATGAAATGAATACACAATATTCATTGTTTAAGATATTATTTATTTTGTTATAAAAGAAAACTTTTGTTCCATTATTTTCTTCCATCTCTCAGGAATTCTCATTATGCCTTCTTTAAAAAATAATTGTGTTTTGGGCAAGAAATAATCCTCTAGATGCTTTTTTATTTTGCTGATGGATTTAAAGTGCTTATCACAAAGAGAATTAAGATGGAGCGAATTCCAGGGAGTATGCAAGATGTAGTAAAACATCCTAATCAAATGGCAAGAGCTTCTCTCTTACAATTAATGTAATATGTGATCTAGTGTTGTCATGAGGAAAAAGAATCCCTTGTCGGTTCATTAATTCTGGCAGCTTTCAGTTGATCCAGTTGATGATAGTATTTTGTAGAATTTGTTGCTTCACCTTGAAGAAGGAGCTCATAGAAAATTATGCCTTTCCAATCCTGCCAAATGGGCAAAATAACTTTTTGTAGTTATAGTCTCAATTTTGTGACAGTTGTATTCCTATTTGTAACCTTAAACCTGAGTGGGTTTTCTAAGCACATTTTCATATAAAATCTAAATTTCATCTCTAGTGACAAGCCTCTTTATAAACATCAGACAAAGCCATTCACAGCGTGACGAGAAAGAAACTTTTGGGACACCCTAATATGAATCTGTATTTTCAGCTAACAACTGATATGTTTTTTTGGATATTTATTAATAAGGACTCCATATTTCAGGAAAAAATGTTTAATTAACCCTTTGACATGCAAAAAATTGTTTTCTACATTAAAAATTTTTTTTGCAAATATTTGACATGTTAAGGGCCTAAGGGAAAAGAAAATACCTTTAAAAAGTTATAGTTAACTGCTCTACGCTGGGGGGGGGGGTCAGTGCATTTATGGCATATTCTTCATTTAAATAACTAGTACTTTCAAATTCGTTTTGTAACATATTTCATTATTTATTTATAGAAATACAAAAACATACAATACTATCGATGAAAGTGTTTATACAATCATATAAAATGAAAAAAAAAAAAATATAAAAGAAAATAAACAATTTTATTAACAAGTAATCTTCAATATAACAATGGGAAGTTATTTACATGGCATATAGACTTTAAATACAATTTATACTGTATTCAAATAATGAAAAAGCATAATATTTACATAAACCATTTAAAAATTAAGAAAATTATTCTATATTAGAAAATATAGTTGACATCCCCATAGCCTGGCTACTTGATTATACAGGAAAAACGTAACTAAAAACTGTAATTTTCAACCATCCTGTTCATATAAACCTTACTCAAATGTAAATAAATTCCTCACATACAGAATAAATAGTAAAACCCCTATAAATTATCAACCATTTGATCAGTAGAGTCAGTGAAAAGAAAACAGATCCCTTTCGCTATCGTGTTTCAAGTGTTAGAGAATCTTATGCTGTAGGTGGGCAGTGGTATGCCCCCGAAACCACCTAAAAAGAGGTAAAGTATGAAGAACTTATCTTGCACAATTTGATTTGAAAAAAATGTGTTTGTTGCTGACAGCTTTCATACAAGAAGTTTATGAATGAATGTATTTTGCATTTGTTTGTTTTTTGCTTGCTGAAAAAAAAAGTTGAAAGTAATGAGAAAAATCATTAAAAATGATGGATTTTTTTTGTATCTAAGAGAAATATTAACTAGTTTGCTGACATCTTCAGACAATTATTAAAGTTAAAACATTATTTTAGAGCCTTTGGTTTTGATCAGAAACCACTGCACATTTAGAAATAATTTTTAAAAAATGATGGTTTCGTTGTGAAACCATAGCACATCAATAGGTTAATCATAATCTTATAGATAAATTAATTTTACTTAAATTTATTATACTTTGAAATGGCAATGAAAATTCAATGCATTTCCATAAATATATATTTTTTTTTGTTTTAAGATGGTGCAATAGAGGAAGACTGTTCAGAAGATGTTTCTGATCAAGCCTCCAATGGTCCCGCAATTTCATACAGTCATCGTAGATAGACATACATATTCTCTCCTTTGTCTTAGTCTTTGACTGCCACACCCACCGTATGTAGGGTTCTGTACAAACTAGTCGACAGTGGACAATGTTCCGTCTTTGATCCTGCCAAAACGTCGGCCGTTTACTAAGACGGACGTTCAGTTTCCCACTTTCCAGTCATTTAGCAAGGACTTAATTTCTTTACTGGAAGACAACAACTGAAGTTAAAGAAGAAACAATTTTCAAAGCCTAGTAGGTCCCACAAGCAGTAAAAAAAGGAAATTGTTTATTTCGCTATTAGTGTAGTCCCTCTTATGTGTTGAATAAAAGCAAGGATTGCAGGATGTATCCTGCATTCCTTGTTGATATAATCTCAGGAGATTTATATACTAATTGCGAAATATGGTTGTGCATCCTTGGTTTGGGGACTTGGCGAAGTTTCTAAATGTCATGAGAGATAAAAGTGGATTGTAACTTGCTTAGTAAATGTATTTTGTTTTTCTTTTTTTTAAAAAGAAGGAAAATTTGTTGTTTGCAATGCGATATATGTGGCATGTTCATAATGGAAAAATATTTATTTTTGTTGTGTTTTTATTCAAATGAACTTCAATTGAAAGGTGTTTATGCCTGTCTAATTAATGTTACTCAGGCTCTACTTGTAAGAGAATTGAGTTTTCCAGATGCTTTCTTTGATTTAAATCTACATTTCATTTATATAAGTTCATCTCCTTTCAGAAATTTGTGTTCTTTTTATTTTATAGTCAGCAGTTTTAATTTAGATTAACGTCATTTTATTAAAAAATTATGATTTATAGCTTCAAAACATTTATTGAATACTAAATTTATGAAATCTTTTTAAAACTGACTTAAGTATTAACAGTCTTTCAAGCTTAGAAACTATTGATTTTTACAAACATTTATTAAAATGCTGGATTTTTAAAAATAGCTGTTAAATATGAAATTATTCATGCAATCTTATATTATTTTGCTATTAAATAATTTATAACAGAATTGACATGTTTTCAAATTGGTTTGATTTACTTGAAGATTTTCTCAGTAATATCATAAATTATGTTATCAGAAACTTAGTGTATTTAGTAATAATTGTTTTGAACTAGTAATTGTATATGATTTTTAATTTTGAATGAAGTAGCTGCTTTACTATACAAATTTATATTTCAAGCAATGTTTTTATCAAAAATAAATGTGCTGAAATAATTTTCATTTTTATTCTTATACTGTTGTTTTTATAAGTACTTTTTAATATAAATTGCATTAATGTAAAAAAATGTTACTCTAATTGAGGTTAAATTTAATTTTTTTGTTGTAGTAATCAGAGTCTGATTTTTTAAAAACATGATTTGATGTTTTCTTAATGTATTTTATATTATGTTAAATTAAAAAAAAAAAAAAAAAAAAAAAAAAAAAAATCTTATCAAATGTTTTTAGAAGTATAGACCCCCCCCCTCCTTTTTTGTGTCAGTGTTAAAACCGTATTTGCTATAAACAAATATAATTTCTAAAATTTTATACTGATTTTTTTTTTCTTCTTTGCTCTTAATTTTTTGAGATGATATTTCTTAAGAAAATTAGCACTGAAAATGAGTTACTACATGTTGGTGTAAAATAGTATGGTAATATATAATATTCCTTTCACAACATACTGAAAAACTATATATTTTGGGAATCCTAAAATAATTATCCACTTAATTTGTTTCTGGCCAAATGTTTGTATTAAGATTTTATATTTATATTATCATTGCTATAAATTGATTTTAAAAATTAAAGTAAAATGATTTGAAAAAAAAAAAGAAATTGTGGATTCTGCATTTTATGGATTAAATTATATTGTACAGTTTGCAGTTTCACGTTAAATTCAGTATTTCCAAACATCAAATACTATAAAAATTGTTTGCAAAACATTGTAGGGAATGAATATTAATGAGAAGGTAATTAATTTTAAGTACATTTTTTAAACTACTGTATTAGTACAATACTGAGAAACAAATTGTTTCAAGAATAGTATTACTTTAACTGAATTAAATAATGAATACTGTATCTTTTCATTATTTAGATGGGAAAACTTAAGAGTATAATGATTTTTATATATATATTTCATAATCTTTTATCCTTATTTTTGTAATTTAAATAATAATGCATGCAGTGATTCTTTTCCCGATCATAGTTAAGAGCACCGACTCTTCTTGTAATTTAAAATCGCTCAACTCTTTATTTTTATATTTGTAAATTTCTTAACCTATCATTCAAATTCATAGATGTGGTGTTTTGTGAGAACCGACAAGAGCCCAACACTTAAATCTTCCATTAGTACCTGGCATTGACACTACTAAATGGTGTGGGTGTGTTATTTGTACATGCAGTAGTTTTCTCTCTTAAAATAGATTATCTGAAACTAATGACTGCAGGATTCAGTCATTATTTAAAATGGTATGCATTGAATTTATTTAATATTGATGACTTCAGACCTTTTTAATATGTTGCGATTTTTTTTAATGTATAAGTGGATGTTGTTGAAGAGAAGTGAATGATTATTTTAAGAAAATTCCACTCTGTACATTATATTGTTATTTATTTATTTAAGAACCTATTTATTGTCTGGAAATTAGTTTTTAAGGTATAGTCAGATTCATCTTATTACAGGTGTTTTAAAAAATAAAATTTATTATTCAGATAATTTTATTTTAGGTGAAATAACTCATTTTATTGATTCAAGTATGTTTGGTACAAAATTAAAAAGACATATTTATTTTTAGGGGTTATTGTATTAGATACTCAGCAACAGAGTAATACATGTGTACAAATGAAAGTAGTCATATAAGGTTACTCATATAAAATAGTTAAAAAATTTTTTATATTCATCTTAATTATATTTGACATTTGTTTCTCCTATGAAAACAAAGTTATAGTATTAGTATGCTACACTTTAAATTTATTTCCTATGCAGTTTTTTATTTTTTGTATTTGAATATCAGATTTGCACGTTTTCAAACATGAATATTAAACTTCAGTGAGTGAAATTTAACTTAGAGCATTTATATTAAAAGAATTTTAAAATCACTGTCTTTGATCCAGCATCCACAGTTTTTTTTTAGTAAATTATTTATTGTAGTGACAGTTGTTCCAAATTTATTTTATTTATTAGATGTTTTTATTTTTCTGTTGTGTTTTAATCATTTCTAACCTGTGATTTATTGGTGAAAAATTACTTTATGAATTGCAAAAAAATCCCAACTTTTTTATCTTACAGAAAATATACAAACATTTATATTTTGGCAGCTCAGTTGTGTATCATCTGGCATGAATTACCTTTTTTTAAATTGCTGCAACAAAACTGTTATTTCCATACGATGAAAATTAAAAAAATTATTATTAAAATTTATATGTCTTAATACATTTCTAATTATTTTACACAAACAATAGAAACTAATACTATAAAATTAGTGGTTCTGGAAATGATTATTCTCTCAGTAGTATGAATATATGTTAAACAGATTGCTAAGTTACATCAAAATTTAAATTTACGTTCTATGAACTTTATACTTTTATCTGTTAATGTCCATTGTTTTATCTATAGCAAATTTACATTCGTACAGTTTATTCCTTATTCTTTCTGTAAACTAAATACATTCTCTGCTTTTTTTGTCGCTAAGAATAATACATAATAATCATATTGTAATCGTATGAGGCTATAGAAGACCCCTAATTGCACATGGGCAGGTAATTTTCGTTATATCTCGTAAACTACATATGTTAGAGATATGGGGTTTTCACTTAGAAGTATGCTGGGGTATTCTCTAAGCCCCAACTTAAATTTTGGATCCATGACGCCTGCACAGTATAGATTTTGCTTAATATTGGTCGAATCAATGTCGGATCCATACCATACAATTCTTATAGGTTTGGAGATTTCGATGACGTCAACTTATGGTTAGACCAGAAATTAATATCTTTTATATTTTTTCTTATACTTTGGTAATTTACTAAATGAATATAATTTAAGCAAAACAAAACTATATGAATTATTAATTAATAAATTATTGAATTTTCAGGCAGTTTTATCAGAATTAAATTTGTTCTTCAGACCTAAATATTAATTAAAAACCGTATCATTTATTTCTGTGTTTCTGAAATGTTAAAATATTTCATTGGCTTGGCTTTTCTGAATATTCCATATTTTATAGGCAATTTCTGCAGTCAACTAAAAAAACAAGTCCCCTAAAACACTTAAAATTTGAAGAGCAGAAATCATGTGTTGTGGACTAAAAAGTTATTCAAGAGACTGGCAGACTGTTTTTCTAGAATTTATTCCATAAAATAAAGTTCAAATGTCTTATTTTTGATTTCAACATTCTTGACATTCTTCTTCTGATGATTTCTGGCCTGATTTTGTTTACTCATTCTTCCTTTGACAACATTAATAGAAGACAATAAGATTTAGTTCGACAAATAATTCACAAAATGATTATTTTTAGTTCATTGTCTGTACATCAGAAAATTGATGAAAGTGACATTTAGTTTGCTGTGCAATCTCCTGTTTTATTTTCCTATTTTGCCTACTAATTAATGCATCTAACCTGATTAATTTCTCATTATAATGGGCTACCTCATCTCTTTACATGTTTGAGAGTCCCTCTTTGATAGAATGTAGAAATTATCAGGTACAGATATATATATATTTATACATTAGCTAGAATATGAGATATTTTACTATCAAAACAAAAAGAGAAAGTCGCTGATTGGATTAATTTTTCTTCACATTGCACTTTAGAAGATAATTTGATACTAATTAAAAAATAGAAGTTTAAGAAATTCTATTTAAAATTAATATGCAATCCAATATTTAAAACTGTTTACGGTGAAAAATTTCATGTGAAAATAATCGAATGCATCTTTTTTTTTTTTTGTATTGCAATCTTACACTAAATAGTTAAAAATGATAAACGCTGTAATGTATATATTGCAACAAAATTGAACTAATTTTTTTTCACTCTACAGCTGTCAGGAATTTGTTTTAAAACTAATTTTAATATTTGCATGAATTATTTTAAATTTATATCATTGAGTACAACTGCAGGATTTTATAGCCTATCTCAAACCTTTTAATAGGAATACCTTTGACCCAATTAGTTTATTAAATCTTGAATTAACCATATTTAATATTCTTTATTTTAGTAGGTAAGAACAAGTAGTTTTACATGGAAATGAAAATTGGCTATCAGTACACTTATCAGTTAAAATTTTGCATTTTCAACAAAAATACAAATTTTTTCAACCAAATGAGAAAAACAAGTGTATGTGTGGGGCTGAGGGTGGTGGAATGCACTTATACAAATGACCCAAAAAGATGTTGCACAAATGGTGAAAGTCTTAGCAGTTTTATTGAAAATTAATACTTCATTTACTTTGTTTTGAATTTATATACTGAATTTTAAAAATTTGTTTCGGATCATATGTTTTGTCATCAAAATTCATTTTTTTTTTGTTCTACAAATAAAAAGTTATTGTATCATAAAAAAAGGTACTATTTTAAGAAATTCTTAAATTTTAGTGATAGTGTAATTTTTGTTAAAAAAATTCAAATATTTATTAAAAAAATTCTTACAGTAATAAACCATGAGTAAGTGTATAGAAATAAAATCTCATAATTTAATATTTACATAAAAAGTTTCTCTTTTTCTTTCACATTTGTTCTAAACAAAAGCAAATTTAAAGAATTAAAAATAAATATTTATTTTTCATTTATCTCACATTCAGATTGATGATAAATATATATTTGATGAATAATATAAGGGAATAACAACTTGATATATTAGAAAAATGATGTAATATCTATTTATTTATGTGGAAGGATGGAGGAGAAAGGGGAAAACGATGGTATTCTTAAATTTTGTAAAAAGTAAAATAAATATATGAATTGGAATGTTTACATACTTCAAAAACTAACACTGAAATTTTCCTTTATTGTATTTTATAGCTGAACCTATTTGTTTACATCTTATTTTACTTTGAAAGAATAGATAGAGGATAAAAGTATATGCAAACTTAATTACATATGAATCATGTAGATGAAGATAACATTCTTGGTATTTGAATCACTAAATACATAAGAATTAAGGAATGTTAGAAAATATTTGTTATTATTAATACAAAATATTTATGACTTTAATATTGATTTCTTTTATTGTATCAAAAAAATTAAATAATTTTATAGGTGTTAAATGAATTAAATTTTATACTTGTTGATAGTATTTCAAGAAGAAAAAAAGTGACATTGCGTCTTTTCTGATGGACAGGTACCTAGTATGTAACATCATATTTAACAAGATTTTATGAAATATTGAATTTTTAATAATAATTACTTATAAATATAACAGTTATTATTTCAGATAAAAATTTATCATTACTTTGCCAAAATCAAACTATTTGGTGGTAAATATTTCAGGTTTCTGACAGATTTTTAATATTAATTTTTATATTGTAAATATGTCCCTTCAAAATTTGAAATTACTGTAATGTTTGAATCCAGTAAGAAATATAAAGTATACAACAAAGTTGATAAAAAATATAGATAATTTATTGAAAAACAGATATTATTCATTGATATTCGTTTACAGTTCATCACGACGCTTGACTTTCATGAGATATTTCATGAAATTAGATGAATATCTTTCCTTACTATGAATCATCATTTCAATAGCTTTGGCTTGGTCAAGAGCAAACCAATAGTCTTCAATCCAGTTTTCATTCATCCATCTGGAAGAAGAGATATTACTTAATATTTCAGTATTCTTAAATTAACCTGTTAATTGGGTATGACAAAAGGAATTGAATATAAGTTAATTACCTGATTAACAAAAAGGACAATGAAACCAGGTGTTGAGTTTAAAAAAAATAAGATTTTTTTTTTAGACTGGTCAATTATGCAATTGAAATATGAGATATTTAATTATAATTTTTCATTTAATAAGTTTGAAAGATTATATTATTACTAATTAAGATAGCATATTAATTAAAAGCAGAATTCTCGAGATTAAATTAGACTAATAGCTTGATTTTATATTTCAAATAAATTAAGATTTAAATTAGATTTATTAAAATTGAAATATTAAACTAATAATTTAAAAGATATGAAAGTTTTGCAAATTAAATTCAAATTATAGTTAGAGCAATTTTCATTCAGCTATTTATATTTTTATACACATATCACAACCTTTACAACAGAATCAGGATTTTAAAAGATGAGGAATAATAATAAACAAAAAATGTATTAAAGTTCTTTGACTAATTTAATATGAATTTAATATGTCAATAGATAATTTACAATAAATTAATATTTCATTATACTGCAAATTTTACTTATGATTGCACAATAGTTCTATTATTAATATAGTATTATCATTACTACTACATAATATATAATAAATAACACATAATCATGTAAATAAATTCTATGTATTTTATTTAACTTATTTAATTTGACAAAAATTATATTAATTATTTTACTGAGAAAATAAACTGAATTGCCTTCCAGATTAAAATTTTAAATGCTATATCATCTATGAATAGTTGATACTTCATTATGCACTACTTTAAATTTATTTCAATATTCCTGAAAAACTGAAATTAATTTAAAAACTTTACTGCCTTTGAACCATTTTTATTAAATTTTAGCTCTTTTTAAGCTTAAACAAAGTCTTCCCCCCAATCTTCATTAATGTTTCATTTGAAAAAGTCAAGATTTAAAAATTTGAGTTTCCACCTGTTTAAAATAAAAATAGTATCCAAATGAAGCATTTAAACAAAGAAGCTAAGTAATACTTTTTTTTTATTATATGATTTAACTTTCTAATTTCTCTTATAATATTTAATTTATCATTATAAAATTGGTCTGCTTGATAATTGAATATTTCATCAACAAACACAATAAATATTGTACTGCAGAATGTAATTTTGATTTAGTTTTGTATTAAAATAATTGGAAGTATTAATTCTATGAGGAAATTGAGTGTAACTTACTGTTTTATTGATATATATTTAGTTTTGTAATATGAATATTGATAAAAATCCTCCTCCCCTTAATGCTTTTCAAATTTTAGTAGTTGCTATATTTATAAATTGAAGTCTGATGGCCTTTCACACTCCCAATACATACTCAGCTGATGACTCTGCCTTTCATTTTTTCAGTAGGTCAATAAACTGAGGACCAAGCATGTTTGGGAATTAAACACTGGGGGTTCTGCGTTAGGCTGACCACCTAATTGGGATATAGGCTTTGCCCCCCAGGATCTTCAATCAAGAAAGTAGATATGATCACTGTAGTCCTTGGCAAACATGGGCTATTGTGCAACTTAGTTAATAATTATAAATTTGGCATAAAATTAAATTTTGATTATATAACATTACAGAAAACTGCTCAAATTTATGAAAGATAAATTTGTAATAGTAAAGTGTAATAAATATGTAATAATAATTTTCTACTAATAAATATAAATATGTGTGTTTGTTAGCATTTTAAAGACTAGAGCATTTAAGCTACAACTATCAAAATTAGCATATATACACCTTTGAGCACATTTTTTTTAAAAATTTCAATTAATTAAAAATTAAGCTGAATTTCAGCATTTTCACACAAATAATTTTTAAAAACATTATCCCTTATAAATAAATTTTACATTGTTTTAAAAGTTAAAATCTATTCCTTTAATAAAGTGAATTTTTATCAAATTACAGCATTTTTTAAAAACTGTTTTCAATAGATTACATTGTTAGCCTGAAGTTCAAACAATGTCCATTGTTTCATCAACTATCTAATGAAGTGATTTTATTCTATCATCAAAACTTAAAGAAGGATTTTATTTAATATCTCTATAATTTATAAAACAGATTTTAAAAAAATGAAGCTATCATATGTTAAAATTTATATGATAGATGAATGGTACATCTACATTTTTAACAGTGGGACTGATCTTCATTATTAATGTGACAAATATTTTTAATGTAAAGCAGTTAATTATATAAAATTTATCATTTTTAAATTACAGAATAAATTTGAATATTTAATTGATATTAATTAGAAAAAAATATGTTCATTGTTTTTTAAAGCAGTAATAACAGCTAGAAATAGAGGAAATACAGATAACTACATTTTGCAGATTTTTTTTAAAACAAGAATTTAAAAAGGATTTTTGTTACTATAGTATTTAAATATATTTTATTTTGAAGATAAATTATTGAAATCATAAATATTAATTAATTTAATTTAGATGATTTTTGTAAAAAAATAAAGGTAGTTGTATACATATTTCAAGTCTTATAGTTTGAAGGCTATGCTATGAAATCTTACTTTAAAAATGAAAGTAGGGAGTAAAATTTCGAAGACAAATAATTAGTCATTTTTTAAATCAAATGATTACAAAGCTATATAATGACAACCACAAAGTATATATATCTGTTTGAATGTTTATATTTATTTTGAATTTCTCAAGGTATCTTATGAATTTTGTTTCTTCAAAAATTATTTTTATATTATTTGGATAAATTAAGTACTTTGAAATGTTTTTTTACTTACTCATCATCTGAACTAATTTTTTCTGATATTATTGATTGATGAGGTTGAGGACAATTCATGTGTTTCAGATTTGCTATTGAAGGAGCCGGATTAGCTTTCTGAATATTATCACATATAAAACATTCAAAGCTTCTAATAAAATCTAATTTATCTGGGTCATTAACACCCCATTTTCTTTTTATCAAATGGTCTCTAAGATACTGATTATCAATTCCAGTTTCTTTGAATTGCAAGAATTCATTGTACAGTGAATCATTTTGGTCTAATTTCAACACAAAACCAGCAAGTTCTGAAGAATCAGTAAAATCATCAACAACAATTGCAGATTTATTTGTTGGTAGCCAATCTTTCACTGAAGCAGATCCTTTGTAAATTGGAACAGAACCAACATGCAAAGCTCTAAATAATTTCTCAGTAATATAGTCATTACAAATAGCATTTTCAAATGCAATGTTAAATTTATATTGAGAAATAAATGAAAACAATTCTTCATCATTATATGTGTCTGTTGATGCAAGATGAGGAGGAAGATCTTTATTATGAAGACATTTACCATATGAGTCAATTGGGATATAGTTCATGAGATGCTTTATATATCGATCTCTATCTGATGCTACATTGCAGTGAGACTGTAAATACAGCACTGGGGCAAGGCCTTCTTTTCGAAGTTTATTTTTTAATTCTAGTGACACTGGTTTTCTGTCAGTTAAATATTCAACAGATGGTATAAATTGAGAAGTTAAAGGAAAATCTGACTGTCTAGAAAATGTAGCACTATAGTTGAATAATTTGATGCCAGATGAATGAGAAAAAATAAAATTGTTTGAAGGCGATTCTTCATGAAACAATGCCCAGATATGATTGCTTTTTCGAGGCAAAGGTAAATTTTGACCGTCAAAATCTGTGCCGTAAAAAATATAAGCAATAGTTACATTTTCAGCATTGTATTGTTTTCTTTTAAAAGATATACAGTTTCCTGATTCACATTTGATTTCATTTGCGTTTTTTTCATGGGGATATAATAAATCTGACCACCAAATAATAAGTGGTGAGATTTTATTGTTAGAGTTCTTTGTAGCATTTATTCCAAACAAATATATATTGATAAGTGAAAATACATATACAATGATTTTGTTGTAATTTAACATAATACCTACCAAATATAAAGTACTACTTAATAAAAAAACTAATAAAATAAAACAAAACTTTAATTTATACAAAATAATAAATAGACCAATATAATCATCGTATTAGATCAGGTTTACCACACAAATCACAACTCATAACTTTGCTGAAATGATTAATTGAAACGGGTTGACAGTGGGATTTTCGACAACAAAGGCAGTTATCCCCTAATTTCAAAACAGTTCATTCAATTAATGTTGAAATGCAAAGCTTCAAAGATACTTGCCGAAACGAATTGTTTGTTTACATTTAAGGCTTCCTTTCTGGTCACAACGAAAGTACATCTATGAAGAGTTAAATAATAATAAAATAATTTATTTTTGAATAATTTATCTTAGAAACTCTGTAGCAGAACGGATCAAAGTGTCAAAAAAATGCATACAGTAACTAGCATCGGATTGTTTAAAATTCAAGCAAGTTGAAAAGTCGTGAAAACTTTCTATCTTAAAATGTGAGAACTCTGAGATATTTTTAATCTTTAAAATTACAAATATTAATTTTTAATTTATATGAGGTGGGTTTAACAATTTTACTTTTACACATAAAAATAAAAATAATTGTGGCTAGTGCAGAGCTCCATGCGATTCTGAAACCGAGTCTTATATTTTGATTTTATTTAGTAAACTGATTTGGCAACGCTATTTCCAGCAGACGTACATCGTTCTCATATGTGCGCCAAATGTGGGGGCTGTGAACACGCCGAAGAGTGCTGATCGTAGTTTGTGTTGACTTACCTGAGTGTGCAAGCTTTGTGATGGCTTTAATGCCTTTGAAAAGGATGCCTGAAATTGCTTGGAGTTTAACGAATACAACCTTTGGAATATGGAGGCAAAATAGTTCCTTTTGCATGTATCAAGTAAGTTTGTTTATTTGTTTCTTTTTGTAGGTGTGGTGAAATCGATATATATCTTATAGATTTAATACAAAAACTATAAAGTCCCTTCTTCATTTTGATGATAATGCAGTTTGTGTAATATGTTGCAAAAATTGTGTCTTTTACTATTTTTTCCCCTGTCATGAAGATTGTAAAGTGTTCCTTTATTCGATATCCGGCTTGTTTTATATCTATCTGTCAAAACCAATGACAGCTGAGTTATGAAAACAATCACACGTGGTTATTTGATATCATAAAAATGAATTAATTTAGGATGGTTTGGAAAATATCAATTATTTATAATTAAATATAAACGTATTACATAACATATTTAGGAACATAAGTAGTTTTATAAGCAAATTTTAATAAATTTTTTTCTTGAAGTTAATTTTAATCGAACAGTTTTTTTAATTTAATTTTTCTTCCTTAAAATCAATAATTTTAATTTTCTGTTTTTTTAAAAATATCTCAATAATTTTCAAAATAATATTTATTTAAGAAAATGGATTCCAAATTTATGCTTAATTTTTAAGTTATGATTTAAATTACATTTTAATATGTAATTTAATTTTTAAAGTTGTGTAATTTAATTTGTAAAGTTTTCAAATTTCCTGAAGACAATAAAATATTATAGAATAAGAATTTATTATGATATATATGAGGATACATTTCGGTGCACGGTTTAAAACCTATTCTGTACATGGCGGGATGGTTGTGATACTAAAATATCGGTTGAAGTGATAATTAATTATAATTACATAGTGCATTCATTTTAACAGTGTAAAACACTTGAACATTTCTATAATATTTAATTCCTCTATAAAAGAATTTTTTGAAATGTAAAGAATATAAAACGTGCGAAGTCTATATAATCAATTTAAAAAACTGTTTTATTCTGAATATTTGAGAGTCAAGTAAGGGGGAAAATTAATACTTTAGAAACGATTAGTATTTTGTTTATTGACAATGAAATAATTTTTTTTCGAAGAATTATTTCTAGCTTAAAATTTTTAGCAATTTTGCTGTACTGAAAATGTTGAGTAATATTAAGAGCAATTTATAAATAAATTACATATTTCAGAGAAAAGTGTAAAAATACTTAAAACCTCTAATTATCTGTTTATTTTTGACTGAATTCAACGAATTTCTTTAAAAATAGTGTAATTTGCTTTTATTGGATTAATCAATTCCGATTTATATATATATATATTTGTTGGAATATTCATCAATAAATCTTTTAAATATATATTTTTATTAATTTATAAGGATTATTTAAAACGTATCTCTTTTTAAAATATTGTGATTGTTTTATTTCTTAGAGCGTTATTTGTGTGACCTTGTAAAATATGCTATTAAAATACACTGTCACACGACGCAAGTCTGCTTTTCATATTAAACTACTTTATACATTTGACCGAGAAATCCCCTTTTTAACTGTGTTATTTG
>JAPMOQ010008021.1:1241065-1285216 GCA_026543055.1 Argiope trifasciata | reverse complement strand
TCTAAATTCTTTTCTGTGTTACGTGTTTACATAAACTTGGGCAAGCAGACAGACTTAAAAACTCAAGCAGAATTGTACTAGTCTAGCTTTGCATTTTTGTGTTGTCGTATTCAGGGATATATATAATTCGTAAAAGGATTTTTTTCAGCCTCGGTGATGCTGTAGATATAAAAATTCATTAAGTTTTGGAGGTAGAATTTTTTTGGAATTCTGTATTTAATAGAAGATGTGACCATCTAGATGGTTATCTTGTCATTTAGTCAACTTGTCACTTGTCATTATGCAACATTAACTGTCGTCAAATATTAACAAAAGATGTAATAGAAAATATTATGCATTAGACATTTTGCCTTCCAATAAGATCTTTTCAATCCATAATGTTCATGAACACTCAAATCAAACTAATAACTAAAATCAGATTGAAAAAAAAATCGCGATCTATTAATATAAATAAATGCAATGTCTTAATAAAAAAATTCTAGCCATAATATTAAATTTGGCCATATTGGTAAAATATAATGAATCAGAAATTGTAGATCTCGGCGCGTTGACTTTGGTCATTATTCGTGATTATATTTCAAGAATAGATCAGTCATTTCAAATATTTTTTTAAATCTCAGTTACTAGACACCCAAACTGAAGTTAGGATTTCACATCAGAAATGATGGCGCAGACCGAAAGGGTAGGGTTGTTTTTTCCGCTTAAGGTATCCGACTACGTTCAAAGAAATTTTTTTAAAAAAAAAGTAAATTAAAAAAAAATGTTTTTGGATTAAAAAAAAACTATTTATGGTTTTTAGATGTATTGTGAATTATAAATACCTTAAATACAAAAAAATATTTGCAAATATAATGTATTTTGAAAAATAGGAAAATCGGTAGTAAATTTAAATGAAATTTAACCAAAATGGCTAACACTCTAAGCAAAATTGTAATGCAACCATCCTATTTGTTCTTTGTACACAAGTTATAGAATGACATGAACCAAAATCTAAGAAAAATCTTGAGATGCAAAGAAATTATGGGAGAAAATATATGTATATATGCATTTTTTTCCATTAAATCACAACTTAATTTTTCTAATAACACCCATAAATGAAAAAGTATTTCGCCAACAATAAAATGTTTGGTTCATTTCATTGCCCATATTATTCAAAACACTCGCAGAACTTTTTAGGTAAATACCTCTATTAGTTTTTCAGTTATTATGTTAACGGTGGAGAATTTTCAGGAAAATTAAAGTTTTAAGAAAATTAAAATCACAGATATATTTAGCTGAAAAAATGGATGATAAATGAGGCTATCTTTTTCCTAGAATAGATAAACTGTTTTGGAAAGAGGAAAGTCTGAACTACAGAAATAATAATAATAATAATAATAATAATAAAATCGCCAACTTGTTCGATAATCGGTGTTTTTAACGTAGTCGGATACCTTAATATTATAGACGTTGATGGATAACTATATATTACTGATATAAGAAGTATTTAGTTAGAATATTCATATACTCAATCATCGAGTTTTGAAAAGGATTATTGGTAGAAAATTAATTGTACAGCTGTTACACATTTTGTTTTAATCACATAAATAATTTACGCATACACGTCCTTCAAAAACCAAACAAATTCTATTATTTAAAAAATAGTTAAATAAATTCTAATAAGAATTTCAGAAACAGAAAAAAAACTATTAACTGACAAAAGCGACATAGCCATTCGTTTCAGCATGTAGGGACAGTAAGTAAATACTTTTCTTTTTTCCCCATGTATAATTATTTTAACTAAAGAAAAAATTTAGCATCAAAAAGCTGAAAATTCGCTTTTTAATATTTCGTTTCTTTTAAATATATCTTTATTTAAATCATTGTTTATTTTTTTCCTCGGTAATTAAACATAATAATATCAAAGTTAGCTGTCATAATTTTGTAAAATCACTTTACATCATTGCACAGTGGATGCACATTGTAAAGTTAATAAAATACTGTTGAAGACAATATCTTTTCTTGCACATCTATAGTATAATTAATTCTCTAAGTAACCATGACCGAATCAATACAATAAACTATTTCTTTTAACAACTGTTATGGTAAAAAATATCACGAAAAGATACAAAATATTAAAGTGTAAAGCAAAGAAATTTATTGTTTTTAGTTTGCAAAAATATAGCAGGTTTATAAAACAACTAAATATATGGCAAACAATACTATGAAACGATTCAAAATATTGAAATAAAGCCAAAGAAATTATGTTCTTGTGAACCTTATCGTTATTTTTTAGTTTGGAAAACATTAGCTGATTCATATAACAAATGTATGGTAAACAATGCAAAAACAAAACGCAGGTTTGCAAAACAACTAAACATCTAAACAGTTTAAGAAATTATATTTCAAAAATCTTTTCTCGAAAGTGGGCAAATATGCATATCTAAACTGACTTTAAAATATCCATTCATTTCAGATGGTATATTTACGAAACTACTAAACATGTGAACATTTTACCACAATCTCTTTTAAAGAACTCTATTCCAAAATATTTTATTTGAAAAATGGAAATATGTATATCTAAACCGACTTATTTTGAAATTTTTCCATGCTATTCCGATACCGACGCCAAAAAAAAAAAAAAGTATATCCACAAACCCTTTCGACTAGAAGTTGAAATTCTAAGTGCCGGGGGCATACCGGGGACAAGTAATATCGTCTTTTCCAAACGACAGCAATTGCTGTGAAGCAGTCCCTATCATTTCCAGCTACGCCCTCGAGTAGAATGAATCGACTTTTCGCCCGGACATCCGAATATACCTCTAGAAGAAGAACATTTTTCTACTCTCCTGCGAGGTCGAGATTGATGAGGACATCAAAGGTTGCATCTATTTTTAAAATGCTATCGGTTCCTGCAGTGCCTTCTACCTTTTATTCCTCTGGCTTTTGCTGAACTTGGGGATCAGACATTTTCTCCTACGACGGAAAAGACAAAAAGTACATTAATTTGTATTTACCGTTTGATGGAAGATTTATGATCGAAACTAGTTTACTCCACAAGTAAACGGGATGGATCTGTGTTGAAAAGAATTTTGTCCGAACGGAAATTTATTGCCCAGGACAACTTCTTCCTTGATACTTTTTATTGGAATTTTAGAAGTTGAGTTTTTATTTCTATTGACAGAATTGCGAAAAAAAATTATCTTTATATCTGTTAATAATAAAGATGAATGTGTGTGTAGTTGTTGATGCTCTTAAGGCCAAATATGAGAGCTACCAAATATGGAGAAATAGAGCTACCAAATGAGCTAGAAATGAGAGAAATAGAGCTACCAAATATGTCGCATATTAACTTTGGAGGATGAAATTGGGTATTTTGGCGTGATTATTTTGAAGATTTTATTATAAATAAAAGTTAATATTATATGAGTGCTTTTCTGCAGTACATTCCGAAAATATCATAAACTGATTTTTACATCATTAAAATTTTTGAAAGTTGCCTTTATGCCAATAGGCATTTAATACCAATTTAATTATTGTATAACATTTTTCCAAAAAAATATTTGCTTAACTTTTACAGATTTTTTATTGCAGAACTAAAAATCCAATAATTATCCTTGTTCCATCAAATATATAATCACGTGATCCACAGAGGTTTAATGACTGACACTTTGGCGGGACTCTGGACATGAAATATATTTAAACAATTATCTGAAATTAAATATAACCAGTATTCTAGGAGAATCAATTAATTTCTAGACACGACTAATAAGGAAGTGAATGTCACTTAAGTTAGAGGATAAATGAACTGGAGGGACATAACTCTATGATGTCATGAGACATGACTCCATTAGGATGGTTTGCATGTCTCTTTCTAAGTCCGCTCACTATTTCGAGATCCCAAATTTACAATTGAGCAAGTGAAATTACGTGTGAATAAATAATTTGGTGGCTCAAAAAATTAAATTTTCATCATCTTGAAATAAAAATATCACAATCTTTATTCCAGTATATTTAATGCCTCTTAATTCCTCGTTTTTCTAAGTTATAGTCACACACTGCCATCAATCCTCTACCCTGAAATTGCCATTATTGTCACTGCTGTGTACTCGACATATTCAATAAAGGTGCTATATTCACACCAAGGGTTAATATATCGTGGCTATTGTTCGCCAATGTCATGCAAGACGTTCTCACCTTTATAACAGAGAATGCGAGAAAGTTTCGGGAAGACTACTCTTGTTGGCATGTAAAATTTATTAATAATCGATATAAAGCATGTTAAATCAATAGATTTTTATATGTAATGGCTCATTCAGTGAGAACCGCATCTAAATGATTATACATTTCAATTCAATTAAAACGTTAGTGCTGTAGGTTAAAACGTTAAAATAATTAAACGTTAGCATAATTAATAGTTCTGCAGAAATTCAAATGGCATACAGCCGACCACCCCGTCACCACTGAACGTAGCAGTATCGACAGAAATTCAAACGGCAATCTATATTTTGCAGTTTAATAGCCCTTAGGTGTTGGATCGGGAGAGAAGACCTCATTTTCTGGTGCCCCAGACCTCTGTTCCTTTACAGGTTTGTCCATTTAACCTTGTACATATACATAACTATACATACATTTCTATACATAAACTACAATACTTAGATTTTGTATCTAATATATAATGTCAAGTGTTTTTAACGTATACTTTTCATGGATAAAGTTCAACATTTCGCATTATTACGAGTTTATTCAATGAAAATTATTACACTTATGTCAGAAATATATAATATGATAATTTAGGTACTCATTTTCTGAATAACTCGAAACAGTTAACTGGTTAAATATTCTGTTAACTTTCCTGCTTAGGAGCTTTGTTTAATTGAATGTACATTAAGAAAATATTCGCAATACTAATGATTTGAAATGCGATTTAATTTTTATTAGCAATAGCAAAAATGTCATTCTACTTAACGGCAAGAGATCAAACATCGTTTTCATTTCGGTTAAGCCACTAGTGGTGCTCATACTGAACTTTATTAATCTGGTAAGATATTTTAGGAGTTACCTTTTCGAATGTGACATAATTTATACATGATTCTGTCAATATCTAACCCTTATTTGGAAGGCCTATAAATTCGGTCACCTTTCAATTTGTTACTTTTCTTTCCTCATTTAACATCGGCAGCGAATATGGTATATTCTATAGCTTAAAATCGATCGAGTGTTTTTGAGTTTCTCCTTCACTGGACTGGACCTGTCCCCCCCCCTCCTTTTCCTCAACGAGTACATGTACCACAAATTGAGGTTGCGTTTTTGTGTAATCAATTTGAAATATATCCTATTTTTCATACAAGTCATTATTTTTGGGCAGGTTTTAAATTCTTTTTTCTTTTGTAGGTATTGAATTTTTTGGAAATTACTTATCGATTTTGAATTCGAAAGAATGTTTGTTTCCTTTTCCATTTGTAACTCGCATTGAGGGGAGAAAAATTAAATTTCCGAAACTAAATTTTTCTTGGAGAAAAGTTTCCTGTCTAATAAGTGTCTGTCTTGGTTGTTTTTTTCCCTCATAGAACATTTTATATATCGATCGTTTTAGAAATAATGATAATCTTTTGTGTATGATTCAGTGAGAGAATGAATCAATAATTTTTTTTTAAAAACCACCGCTGTGCCATAAATATAAGAATCTCTTCATTTTTTTGTGTCATATCTGGTAAGTATGTGATATATATTCGAAAATAGTTGTATTGCTCAAAAAATTCGAGATTGTTCTAAATTTCTAAATGTAAAAAATCCATTTTGGGAATTGTTTGCTTGTTTTTGAATGTAACTCAAGTAATGTGCTAGATGGATTAAGTTTGGTATGTGGTCTTTAAGTTAAATATGTCAATTTCTTTTTAATGGAATCTATGTTCAGGAATTTTATCAGTTCATTTGTCCTAGTATAAATGATTAGGATTGCTGTACGATTAAGGAACTCGATAGAAGAAATTTGGCACATAAGCTTAACATCTTAAAAGTAGATCCGTATTAGATTTTATGCCGAATTCGTCAAATTTGTTTTCTGTCGGTCTTGTTTATGAGCATATTGTTTGCGCATGAGAACAATAATTACATAACGCAATGGTTATAATAAATGGAATTTGGTATGTGATTTTCTTATGAAAATTGAAGTTCTGTTTCATCATTATATATTATATAGCGTTCATGTGCTAAAATCTGATGTTAAAATTCGGAATATATCTGGTGTTAACGGCTTTGTTGAAAATCCACTATTTTTATGCTAGTGGGAGAGATAAGACTTTTATAAGCAGTAAGCAAAGACATTTCAGTAAGGTCAATCCTTTTTGTTTTATTTTTATGTTTGAAATTTTGGATATTAAACATCAGCATTCATAATATATTCGATGTTTCTGAATTATTGCATTTGAAAAATGATGCGCATTATTGGAAAATTTCTAATCTCCTTTTTCTATAACCTTTCTTTCCTTCTTTAGATCCAATAAAATGCAAATTAAATTGCTGAATGAATTTCTTAAATTCAAAACTTAGATACTTATTTAAATATGAGTTTAAACATTTATATTGCATTTGGGTCTTGTTTTTATTTCCACTGAAAGCTTCAAAGCTTCTTTTCTGGTATTATAAGAAATATTTTACTGACTTTTGAATTGTTTTTTGATAGTGGTTTCTTTGAAGGGAAATTTATATTGTTCATTTTGAATATTTGATTGCTTTCTTCAATTTTATTTTCAAAACCACGAATGGATTTGGTCCTCAAATTTCAGTTTATTATGTTTCTTGATTGAAAGAAACTTCAAATGTTGATAGAAAACCATCGGGAATGGGACAATCGATTACACTGTCTAAAGTAATACCATTTGAGATAAATAAACTTTGATATCAGATGAAAGCCAATGCCATTTTCACAAATCATGGTTCACAAGTAATTTAAGGTTTAAGTAACTAAAGAAATAGGTCTGCTCTAAAAAATCTCAACTCCAGTATTAAAGTTTCAAAAGTTTAATGCGCATCATTTGTTATTTTATTATATTCTACAATAACAACGACAAAAATATTTGGTGATTTAATCAGAGTATTTATTGCTAAAATGTTGAATACTCTGCACTTAAGATAGTATAGTTATTTTTTTATATTTTGGTCAAGACAAAATCTTGTAATTATAAACTGTGCTTGCAACTGTTATACGAATTATTTCACATGATGGTGGTGAATTTTTATGCAATTTATTTACCATCTTCAGGGACTGCAGCGACCTGGTGATAAGGTCTCAGCTTTGGAACTGGGAGACCTCAGGTTCGAAACCCGATTCCGCCGAAGAACCGTCGTGTAGTCGAACCTGGTCGAAAGTCCGTCGGGGGCAAATTTCCTCCCTCTAGTGTGGTGTGAAAGTTTGAAGAAAAATGGGATACATATATATAACTATACATAGACTATTATACATAACTATGTATACATTTCTATACATAAACTACAATACTAACTAGATTTTGTATATAATATATAATAAGTGTTTTTAACATATACTTTTCATGGATAAAGTGCAAAATTTCGCATTATAACAAATTTATTCAATGAAAATTATTACATTTATATAAGAATTGTTTAATATTATACATGATAATTTTGGTACTCATTTTTTGAATAGCTCGGAACAGTTAACGTTAAATATTCTGTTAACTTTCCTGCTTAGGAGCTTTGCTTAATTGATTGTACATTATACTTTCATTAATATATAACTTTTTAAAGTTGTTATTGCTGTAAAATGTCATAAAATTCATTAACAATAAATATGGAAAAACACTTATGCTATCGCTTGTACTTGCTTCCAATGGCTAACATTTTGTGTTCTCTTTTATTTAAGTCAAAATTTATGAATCATTGTCGACAAGATGCCTCATCAGACCACTAAGACTTCAGAAAATGGAATGGAATGAAGTTGGTAGATTTTGGTTGCGTTAACGTCACGTTTTAAAGAAAAACAAGGATTATTTTGGGACGGTCCACGTAATTTTGAAAAGTAATAGGATGCCAAGGACGACTCCTCAAATATCTTACCAGATTAATAAAGTTCAGTATGAGCGCCACTAGTGGCTTTGCCATTAGTTCGCAGTACTAATGATTTGAAATGGGATTTAATTTTTATTAGTTATTGAAAAATAAATTCATTCTACTTAACGACAAGAGATCAAATATCTTTTTCACTTTGGCAAAGCCACTTGTGGTGCTCATACTGAACTTTATTAATCTGGTAAGATATTTGAGGAGTTACCTTTCCGACATCCCAGGTGTCGTCTTTGTTATCCTATTACTTTTCAAAATTACGTGGATCGTCCCAAAATAACCCTTGTTTTTCTTTAAAACGTGACATTAACACAACCAAAATCTACCATTTTCATTTCATTTCATTTTCTGAAGTCTTATTGGTCTGATGAGGCATCTTGTCGACAATGATTCATGAATTTTGACTTATATAAAAGAGAACACAAAATGTTAGCCATTGAAAGCGAGCACAAGCGATAGCATAAGTGTTTTTCCTCATTTATTAAGTTATTGAATTTTATGTCATTTATTTTTCAGCAATAACAAGTACCTGAAGTTATATATTAATGACAGTCTAACTTTAGTCTTCATGGTATGGTCAAGTTCTGATTTGTTCCGATTATCGACTTTCCAAGCTGCTTACATTTAATAGTTTACGATCAATGTCATTTTCATAATTCCGGATTATTTATCTTGAAGAATGACAAACTGCTTTCCTGATATACTAGGTATTTATTCTAATCCAACAGTTAATCTATAAACCGTTAGGAACTGACATATGCTTTCAGTTGGAAAAATGACCTAGCGATGTAACAAATTACGTGTCATGTCGTTTGAAATAATATAAATTTATAATTTTACTTTAATTTTCGATATTTTTTTAAAAAATGGTCTTAATTTATATTTAGTCTTTCGGTTCTAATCAACATATTTAATAAAGTATTTTTGCGGAGTTAAAATGTTAAACGAGAGGTTTTACGTTTGAGCGATCAAAATTGAAAGAGTTATGACACTTTGAATGCCATCGTTTTACGCCAATCAGCGTTCTCTGTGATTTGAAAGATGGGTTTTCGGTTGCAATTGAAATAGTCTATAATAGCAATATTTAAGGCTTCATAACTCTGTCAGTTTTAGTCGTGGAATAGTGGAACTTTTGTGTTTTAAACATCTGTTCTGAGATTGTTACACTAAATATCATTAATAAGACTGAAGGACATTGCAGAAAGTTAGTTTCGTAAGAAGATTGGGTTGATATTCAGTTTGCTGTATCAAATTTGAGTTTATATGATATCCGATTTTACCTGATACATCCGGTAAGTTTGTAACTCCGATTATTTTTCTATTGAAACTGAGCTAGTACTCAGCGGGTATCTTTTTTTTTTGTACTAGAGTACTGATACGAATGATTCCAAGTTGAGGTGTCGTTACTTCGCAAGAGATTCTGATCAGGATGTGCGTTGACTTTGGTTTTGATTGTGATTGAAGGTGGGTGAGAAGAGGAACAGGAGATTTTGATGATATAGTTAGTATTTAAGTGGGTAGAAATTGTTTAATGGTTGGACAACTAGGGTATGTGCACCTTTACATGGAACCGATGAATAAATATATATAAAGCGGGGTATGGTGACCTTGGTATTGATTGTCATTGATTGGTGAGTAAGAAGAGGAACTGAGGGTTTTGATTATATAGTTAATATAGAAGATGGAAATTCTTCAATGGTATATACACCGATAAGGTATATGGGTACCGTTACATGGTACCCTTACCGGAAATTAAATATGCATAAAGAAAAGCCCTCTGTCATGCTATTAGATCGCTAGGATCGAACGGTGAACTAGGCTATAACTAACCTAACGCTTTGTATCAGATTAATATTGTGTCAGTCTTCCGAAAACGAATGACGCCAATGAGATAATCCAAAAACTGATATCGAGGTATCGGTTGCATTTAGTGTGTGTTATCTTTGTACCTATTCTGTGTGCTTGACATATCACCCAGTTCTTACATGGTAATTATTTTAAATACACTGTTGATTAAACAAAACAAAATATAATTTTTTACGTCATTTAGAATAGTTTTTGTCTATGACTTGGCTTAATACGTGTTAATACGCACCATCCCCGTGATCTGGCCGTCTCGGGTTCGAGTCCTGGCTTAGACTTGATTATTCTCTACCCTGTATTCTATGTGAGAGGTATGTGAAAGAGTCCCCCCCCCCTCCTAAAAAAGGGGTTGTACAAGGGAATGTGTCATTTTCATATGAGCTAGAAGTCAGATTTCTGCTCAGGGATTTTGGTTCTCAGAAGCTACTTCACACTCGGCTTTAAATCATTGACAGGTCGTCAGCGAGCTTGTAAAGTGCCATAAGTAACAACAATAAAATTTTTTCGACCGTGAGTATATTTCTAACTATTTAGAGATTAATTACTGGGCCCGGATTTGAAAGGACACTCAATAATTAGATTTTCTCAAAGATATATTTTTTTCTTTTATAAGAACTTATGCAACGATAAAAGGAAAAATTTCGCGAAAGAGAAAACCAGCTGACTTTTTGACATGGCTTACATGAAAAGTTAATTTTCCTTGCACAGATTCAAACAGTCCCGAACAAGTCCACTTTTTGAGATTTATTATGTTTTGTGTTAATACTGGAAATGTTATTATTCTTGTTTTCTTTTTTGTTTTCGTGAAGTAAATGTCCGCAATAATTTTCAGACGCGGCTGACTTTTTCTACTGTCTGTTTGAACTGGAGACTCTCGTAAAGTTTCGAATAAATAATGTTGCAGGGGATGCGAGAAACTATAGAAGAGGGAAAGCCGTAGAGAACGTCGCTTCGGCGCGGTGTGTTTGAATGCATTATTCACATACACTGGCCATTACGTGCTCTTTTTTTCTCTGGCGTGTTCGTCACGAAGTTTAAGATAATGTGTTTTGGAATTTAGTTCATAATAGAATGCCATTAGTTTGCCTTAGATTACTTTAGGCAAAGAGGAATTCCATCTGGATTTATGTTTAGTTAGTTGAGCTGATTGAAGTTATTACTTTCTTTATTGGAGTTTAAAATTTTATTTCTAGAACGCCACTGAAAAGCAATCGGTAGTTCATTAAACAAAGAATGAGGTTTATTCCTAAGAATAAAGAGGTCTTGGTGACTTGGTGGTTAAGGTCGTCTTGGTTTTGAAACTGGAAGATTTCAGGTTCGAGACCCGATTTCAGTGTAGACTGTCATATAAGTGGATTTGATGCACGTTAGATCCGTTGAGTCTATTTGGTGTGGTGTGGAAGTTAGAAGAGGGAGTGCCAACTGAGGTGTCGTTCTCGCCATTTAATTGCGGTTCAAAATTAAAAAAGATCCGTCTCCAAATAACCCTAAAATAGGATGCTTTAAAATAGGATGTCTATATAACTAAACTAAATTAATCAAAGAATAAAGATTCAGCAATCCATTTTCATTTAAATATTTATGGTATGTTTACTAATACTTGCTTTATTTTAGCATGATATTTGTGGGCCTGCATCGTGCCTATTTTGTGACTTATGTATGTATTTGTTCAAAACGATGTACAGGATAAACCGCTCGATCTATATTTATTACATTAAATATGTAGCTTCTTCTAGAACTGGAGATTTCTCTAAGTAATGATTCTTTTAAAAGAAATTTATCGAAATTATTTCCCTCAATAATATCGGAGCACATTTTTGCAAAAATTATAGCATCTTACAGAAAATTTAAAAATTAAACATTTCAGTGATATCAATTTTATTTCCTTAATTTTTCTATAATTTTAATAAATTAGATATTTTTAGATTACATTTTTTAAATTAGATATTTAAAAAAAATCTTATATATAGAATACTTTCATTGTTTTGGTAACATACATATATACACTGCAAGGATATTAAATGCTTCATTTTTGTATGTGCGTTATCCCTCTATGTCGTTAAAAACAAATGTTAAAAATAATTGAAGATGGGTAAAACCGAGCACCATCATGCTAAAGCACCATAATGCTGGAAGTTTCGTATGAGAAATTCGAACTTCCTTCTGTTTTGTTTTTATTTCAGTTTAGTGGCTTATTTTTTGTTTTCTCGTATACGTAGTATGGAGAAAATATAGTAATCGTCAAACGATTCAATTCGAATTTTGACCAATTTAGATGTTTTAGATCTCCCTGAATTCGAAAAGCACGATTTTAGGAAGTGTCAGTCTGTCTGCTCACAAAGATAACATAAAAGATAAAATTTAATATATACGGTCTTTATACCAAATTTGTAGATTTCTTTTAAATTTTGAGTGAAATCTGCTTTTGTGAAGTCTATTTCTCTGGCAGTATTTCTCTCGAATATAAGTTAACAGAATAACTGCAAAACAAAGAGATCTAGATGGATAAAATTCGATTTATAGAATGAACATCTATTGTTTAGACACCTTTCAAATTTTGAGTCAAATCCAACAAAGGATTTACCATTTATCGCTCTGTATTTTCAGAAACATGTAAACGTGATGACTTAAAGATGCAATGAATTAAATATATCACATATGGTATGACTTTTGTAACTACAACTTTAGCCCTGTTTCTTATTTAAAAAAAAATTAATTTGGTAAAATGCGTGTACAACACAAATTCGATTTTCGGATTCTGTTAATCGCATGCCAGAGATTAATTGCCAAATAACTCACTAAGGATCATACGATACAATTCAGTACAAATGCAAACTTCACGCCAAAGGTCAAAATTTTGTAATTATTGTACGCCATGGGGTTCTTTGGGATAACATCTGTATTAGAGATTATACGAGAAAGTTTTGGAGAGACCATTCTCCCTGATTGCCGCCATCATCCAACTGTTTGTTTACGATTGTTTGTACCATGAGCAAAGAATTGTTACTTGCTTTCAAAACCTTATTTCAATTTCTTGTCTCAGGGAATTGATTTTAGACTCTTCAGATAATCTTTCTTCCAGTTATTTTATACAGAAATGTCAAATTCATTTTAGATTTTTTTAGAAAGAATTCGTCAGAGGACACAAGTGTTCTACCTCTTTTATATTTGCTATAAACATCAGTGCTACTGCTAAAAAATTCATGGCACCATTTCGTTATCTGAAGGTGATTTCCTTCGGAATATTTTGGGCGTTTGTTTTTCCCATTAAAATACAGAGAGCACTTCATATAGATTGTATGGAAAAATATTGAGTTGTTCGGAAAGTCATTTCGTTTTTTTTTGTCAAAATGAAAAGAAATTTTCGTTTAATGAATAAATTATTTATTAAATTATAAAATTGCCATTCTGGTCTAATACCTTTTGCCATATTTTTGGTAGTAACATGATTACACGCTCATAAAAGTTTTGGTCTTTGCTGTAAAAAAAACTGATCGAGGTGGTTTTTGGCCTCCTCATTTGAAGGAAAAATTTTGCAAATCAGTTCTGGTACTGATGTACTGTTAACACATCTTCTCCACACATATTGGCTAATTTATTTCTGGCTTGAAAGCATTTTTACCTTTTATATAGCAAAAAAGAAAAAAATGACGAAAATGCTGTTTATTGCTCTCCATATTTAAAAGGGCACCATCCAAAAACTACTGCGAAGAATCAGCTGCACTTTTTCACACTCAAGCCTTCTATATCAGCTCTTAAAACATAAAATGATTTTGCGGTTTAAGTATGAAATTGGGTGCGAAAAATACAATTAAATCCTCTGTCGGGAAAAAACGAAATTACTTTCCGAACAACCTAATATTAAATGACTGAATTCTTTGAGTGAATAAGTAACAAGGTAGGAACTTGGCCATAACTCGATTAACCACATACCATATTACTTCGCCATATCGCTGTTGTCCGTTGATATCATTAGAGACTGTTATTTTTCTATTTCTGTGAATTTATTAATGAATGTGGGTCAATGCCTATCATGTATTACACCAGTTATAATCGTATGTTGAAAATGTCACTTCTGATGGAATCTTGCTTAACACTTTTGTTTCTTGTTGGATTCCACGTTCTTCGACGAATTCATTGATCCATGATTTTATCGAAATAGGTAAAGAATATAGCGTGTTAATCTGTTCAGATTTGATCCAACTTTAATTTAATGTTTTGGAGTTTTAAAATTTGACTGCATTTGAAAATCACAAACTCAAAAATTAAATGAATATTTTCATTTACTATTTTTATTTCTCTTTTTAGCATCGCCTTCATTTAATGTGCTGCTAAGCCTGTTCTGGCATCTTTTCCGTTTAATCTGCGATATCCGCTTTCTTTACTATCATAAAACCATAGATATACGTGAAATTGCGATAAGAAGTTCATGCATTTAGATGTATTATCCTGTGATCCCAGTTAAAAACTTGTTTAGAAAGTATAATTTTTTAAATATTCATCATCAGTTAATAATGACTAAGTAACCTAAACGAAAATTATAACTGACTGATGTAGTCTGAACGAAGAATACAATTAGCTATCGGTGACTGACAAGGTACGAATTAAAAATGCATTCTGTCATCGGTGACTGACGAGGTACGAATTTAAAGTATTATTTGTCATTAGTGACTGACGAGGTACAAATTTAAAGTATTATCTGTCATCGGTGACTGACGTGGTATGAATTAAATGTACATTTTGTCATCGGTGTTTGTCGTACTCTTTACAAAAACTTCAGCATGCCAATAGTGACTTGCATGGCCCTTAACGTATTAGTTTTGTACCTGGCTTACAAAGCCACCAACTACAAAGGTTATGAAGTGGCAATTACCCTGTAAAAGCGCGCTTCTGGTAAATAAATATATTAGAAGAAATGGTTTTCTACCGAATGAACTATTATAGAAAGACATTAAAACTTCTGTTTCATCAGTATTTACTCATTGATATTTATTTTACCATGATTTTGATTTTGATATTGATGATTTACAAGATTGTGTTCCTGTAAATACACACTGAAACTTTGTGAAGAAAAGACTTGCAGGATATTTCGCCGAGGACTATTATATACACACTGAACGAAATTATTTCACACAAATCAAAATTTAATATCCTTAAAATGCAACAATTAAGTTAAGATATAAATCAATCAGACGATTTATTATTGTCATTTCATATTCCAGTGTTTTTGCTTCCTCTTGCGTGATTCAGGTTCCGTGTTAAAGGTCTGAATATTTTAGTATGTTGCGTGCAAAACTGATTTTACTCAACTATCCCTTAGACCTGACGCAAAATTATGAAAGATTTATTATATTCTGTCACTCATTCATTCATAAAGGATACGTGGTTGAATTTATGATCTCATTTTAAAAACATAGTACACGTTTATCTGCTTGATTGGCTCGATAGTGTACGTCGATACTTATGATAGTAGCATAATTGAATTTTTCGCCAGATCTCAACATTTTGAGTTACATATTTTCTATCATTTATTATTTGTATGAACCATAAAAATGGAAAGATCATATTTATACAGCATACGAAATAAGCCCTAATTTCAGTTATAACTACGAATAAAAAATATTGGAGTCGATTCTGTCCTCATGCAATTTTATTTCTATTCTTAAAATTACATTTTCAGATTTCTATGAAACTTTGAAAGGAAATTGATCCACAAGAAGTCCGAAAATTTTGATTTGTACGCGATAATTACAAAACGTAAAATAGCTAGACAGATAAAATTTGGTACACAGGTTGAAATACTGAATTTGTTTCAATATGTCATTCTTCATTTTTACGAAATATAGAGAAGGCACTATAATCGGGAAAAAAAAATCAAACTTGAGATTTTATAAAACTGTTTCGGACCTCGGAGTCAAAAATGTATATTTTTGCCATTATGGCTGTCTATCCATCAGTCTGTCTGTAACAAAGATAACTCCAAAACGCTTCGAGGCATAAAAATGAGGTATCATTTACGATATTTTCACCAAAATTGTAGGTTTTTATCAAATGCTGAGCAAAATTTGTTCAGAGGAGGTCTATCTGTCCGGCTATTTGAGAACAAATGGACTCAGTAATTGCAAAACGCAAAGACGTGTACACGTGCTTAACAACTAAATTGGAGATTCATATCTGATTTTGAACCCAATTCATTAACGGGTTGACTGTCTGTTTTTTTGTACTTTTGTATGCATGCAAATGTGAAGCACGATTTAATTACTTTGGTTAATGAAATCTGGTACACAGTTTTAGCATCTAAAATGTATATTCTTTTGTTACATCTTGAGCCAGATTTGATGTCTGTTTTGCCAGTGTACGTTTTCTACTGTTGTAAACACAGCAAGTCAACAGGGGAATGATTTAAATGAATAAAATTTCGTATCCAATCATTCTATTTATATCATAGCTCTGTACCAAATTTTGGTCTCAAAAAATCTAAAAAACGTATTAGGTTTTCTGCAAAGCACTGCGCTGATGTGTCGAACTCTAAAAAAAAAAAAAAAATGAGTATTCATTTTGAATCCAATCATGCTATTAATATTGTAGATCTATACCAAATTTTGGTTTCAAAGAAGTCTAAAAGATATATTAAGTTTTCAACAAATAATAATTTTGCGGTATTCTGAAAATAGAAATTTGGACATTCGAAGTGCTCATGTCCTAAAGTGTACAATTTTTTATGGGTCTTTATTAAAGATTATGCCAAAAAATTTCAGGAAAACCAAACTCGAGGGCTTTTTTGCATTTTGCTGTGTTTGAACTTGCAGTTATACCCATATTTGTAAGCCTTGTGGCACATTTATATTTTCACAAAGAAATAAGAAAGGTTCTTACCAAAATAAATATCAGAAAACTTCTCTTCATAATTTGAATACCTTTATTTGATTTATGCCCTATTTATAAACTCTCACCGTGATGTGTTCATTTACAGTTCTTGTTCAATCATTTATTTTCTGCAGATAAAACGTGTAAAACTCCGCAGTGCTATCCAAATGAATTCAAATACCACCAGGGAATATTATCAGATACCTTAACGTCATGAAATAGGAAAAGTTCTTATCGTATAATGAGTTTCTGCGTTTTTTCTTAAAAGAAAACAGTCGTAGTTTTTTAGTAGTTTTGAAAGTGTTTTCTACCTTTATGATGTTATCTTATCTTTTTGCGTTTTCCTTCTAAGAAACGTATTAAGTTTATTGACTGCAATGCGATTCGTTTATAAGATTACCTTTCCTATTCAATGTAACCTCTCCTCCACATCTTTTAATTAGGTTTTTTTCATTAGTTAAATGGTTAGAAACTGGATTTTTGGCGAAAATATCGATTTATATCAATTAGTTTTGAGTTTTTTTTCTTCCAAAAGCTGTTAGTTTTTCAATTTTTAGTTTCAGATTTTTTTAATAAATAGAATGGACTATTTTGGATCAGATTACTCCTTAATATAGTATCAGTTATTTTTATTTTCTATTCTTTATAATAAATATAAGTGTTTTCTTTATAATTATATTTTGTTTTTATTTCCTGATAATTATAAATTATTTTTTCCAAGCAATTAGATATTTATATTAGTTTCGTCTTTATAAACTAGCTGCTCTGAATTCGTTATTATCTTCTGCTTCTTCACTAAATGCATAAATTTCAGTTTAAAATACTTGCCACTATCCTAATTTTTAAAGATTCAAGTACTGCATTATGGAACTGATAATAAAAGGGTAGAATTTTTATCCGTTGTTGGTAACAGTTTCCTTTAAAATAAATTTAGACTTGATTCTTTGATTATTTTATAAAATAATAAATAGTGTTTGTTACAAATACAAATATTTATAAATTATTTTTTTCTCAAGCAATTAGATATTTATATTAGTTTCGTCATTATAAACTAGCTGCTCTGAATTCGTTATTATCTTCTGCTTCTTTACTAAATGCATAAATTTCAGTTTTAAATACTTGCCACTATCCTAATTTTTAAAGATTCAAGTACTGCATTATGGAACTGATAATAAAAGGGTAGAATTTTTATCCGTTGTTGGTAGCAGTTTCCTTTAAAATAAATTTAGACTTGATTCTTTGATTATTTTATAAAATAATAAATAGTGTCTGTTACAAATACAGATATTTATCAAAAGGTTCTGAAAGTTGCGAGAATTTAATGAACCAGAGAATATGCTAATCATGTAAAACTATACAATACAGATGGCTTATTCAAAATTAACATGCGGGTGACGAGATAATCTCTCATGGTGTATAAAATAAAAACTGACAAAATCGTTGCAGTTATTAGACTAGAAGTTACTGATCCCATTCCCTTGGAGAATTTACAGTGCTCTTGAGATTTCAAAAATAGAAGGTGGAGGGCGATTGTTAATGACGTCAAGGGGCCATAAACTTTCTTGTGAAATAAAAAGTGAATCAGTCACAAGCCAATGTGCTTAAAGTATTCCACTACGTTAAAAGCACTTGTTATCAGCCACATTGACGAATTTTTGTTTTATTGTTATATCTTGTAGTTCAGACTTTCTTCTTCCCAAGACACTTTATTTTTTCTTAAAAAAGGAATTTCTAACCTATCATCCAGGAGAATTTTAAGCAAAACATATTTTTCAGCTAAAATTTATCTTTGATTTCAATTTTAATTTTCTGAAAAATTCTCCACCGTCGACACGATATCTCAAAAACTAATAGAGAAATTTACATAAAAATTTCAATGTGTTTTAAATCATATGAGCAATGAAATGAACCAAAACTTTTAGTGTCGGTGAAATACTTTTTCATTTATAGGTGTTTTTAGGGAAATTAAGTTGTGATTTAATGGAAAAAATGCATATATACATATATTTTCTCCCATAATTTCTTTGCATCTCAAGATTTTTCTTGGATTTTGCTTCATTTCATTCATTATTATACTCTTTAACTTGTGTCCAAAGAAAAATAGAATGGGTGCATTACCATTTTGTGTAGAGTGTTAACAGTTTCGGTTAAGTTTCATTAAAATTTATTATAAATTTACCTATTTATCAAAATATATTATATTTTCCTATTTTTTTCTATTTATAGTGTTTGTGACTGGCATTACATCAAAAATCACAAATAGTTTTTTAAAAATCCAATTTTTCAAAAATTCTCCTTCGAACGTAGTCGGATACCTTAAGTTTATAGAACAAATTAAGATTATTTTAAATGCATGAATAATTAATAAAATAAATTATTGTTACTACTTATTGATCTAGGAAAAAAAGCGAAATAACGAGTAAGTCCTTTAATAGGATATTATTTGCATTAAATTTACGAAAGCCAGAACGTATATAAAATGAATTTAACCGCTTTAGAGCGATGCAATTAACGAAGTTTTCCCAGTAGTTGGATTGGGGGACCGACTTATTTTGCCGAAATTCAATCATGTCAATTCTTATTTTTCATTTTTGGTCTTCCAAGTGCATTTAATTGTTATTTTTTAAGTAAATCCTCAATTATTCCTGCATAACTACTTACTAAGTAATCTCATTGTACCTAATCTTCTGTTAGGTCCGGATGTTTAGAATCTTGAGTTCAAGGACTCCGTGACATTCCCTTCAAATTGGCAAATGGACTGATTCTTTGGTTTTGCCCTTTATTTAAATATATACATATTATTTTCTTTGTAATTTATATTAGTTGTAATTGCAATAAATAATGTTTTCAGTCATATTACTGTATATTTCTCCTTTATTATGTGTTTTGATCATGTTAATTCTTTTATAGATTATATTTATTCAGGGTCGTGTGAAATTACTTTTATTCTAGGTTTAATAATTCTATTCATAATTTTTTTACCCATGTAAAAAAACTTTTTGATTATGGTATTTTTTCAACACGATCACACTTTGGATCGTGACCTTCAGATTATAAAGCTCTACTTTATCAGAATGCTTTTTTTTTCTAAATGCTTATTGGTATATGTGATCTCTATCATGTATACTGTACACATACTCCAGTAACAAAAAGTTTACTTTTGTATGCATATATCGTAGTGGGCATTTTTTCTCTTGCATCTCTGTGTACAAAATAGGCGATAATCCCGTACACGAAGAAATCTTATATCACTTAGAGCTATTTCCGTACCCGAATGCACAGCAGGAACCCGTTGCTGAAAACTTTTCCCTAAAACTCGTAATCCGGAGGCTTTCCATTTTGTGTCACGTCCCAGAACGGATCCAGTTTATTATCTGGCTGCTGAGGGCCTTTCCGCATCCGGGAGCTTTCGTCCTTGCCAGGACAACCCCCTCCCCCCTTCTGTTCGATCCGGCTACGCGTGCGAAGGTGATGCTTTTAGACAGGAAGCCGGCCCAAACTTTCTCAAAGGACTTGTGCCAGAGTGCTGAGCTCCCCGGGCGCAGAACTTTACTGGAAAAAAAAAGGATTTTCTGCCTTGCATTTTTTTCTTTTTATCTATTTTTCCGCTGATTGAACTTGTCCGTGTTATTTTATCTTTTTTTATCCCCGCGAGTTTCCGATTCCTAAAGAAAACACATGGATTTCGCTTTCTGACAATAAAATTGTTTTTGTCAAAAAATTTATTCTACATTGGAAAGTGATCAAATCGAGCGTTTTGAATTCTTCAGATTTCAATGTGCTCAGATCTATCAGAAATCTGAAGATTTCTGATGAAAGAATTAGAATTCAAAACGTTCGATTTGATCACTTTCCAATGTAGAATAAATTTTTTGGACAAAAACAGCTTTATGTCAGAAAGCAAAATCCATGTTTTTAAATCTACGTGAGTTTCCGACATCTAAATAAAACACATGGATTTTGCTCTCTGATACAAAATTATTTTTGTCAAAAAATTTAGTCTACATTGGGAAGCGATCGATCAAATCGAGCGTTTTGAATTCTTATTCTTTCAACATCCGTTTTATTTAGGTTCACATGGATTTTGCTCTCTGACACAAAGTTGTTCTTATTAAAAAATTTATTCTATATTGGAAAGAAATCGAATCGAGCATTTTGAATTCTTATTCTTTCATCATCCGTTTTATTTAGGTTCACATGGGTTTTGCTCTCTGACACAAAATTGTTTTTTGCAAAAAAATTTATTCTACACTGGAAAGCGATCAAATCGAGCATTTTGAATTCTTATTCTATCATCCGTTTTATTTAGGTTCTTTCAATTCATTTATAACATGTTTATTTTGTTTACAATTTTTAGTTTCGACTTAAAATTAATATTCCGTTTGCTAATTGAATGCATTCATACCTTGTTTGAACTCCGTTAGTTTTTATTTTATATTGCCATATGTTTAAAGGGTTTTAGGACCTTTAAACCTTTCATTTTTCTAAATACTTTTTAATAATTTCATTTCCTAGCTGAAACCTTTCTGAATTTCTTTTCGAATTAGTTTAAATATTAATTAAAATGATAGGACCAAAAACGTTAAGGCCGCTTTCGACTTCTCACTCAGAAATATTATTTAGTTTTATGTCCTTTTTCTCAATACTGTATTTTCAAAGCTTGCGTCATCGTATCAATATCAAATGTCTCAAATATGCTTATACACACATAATAAAGAAAATCATGCAAAAACAAAGCATTATTATGTGTACTTTTCTGAGTTTACTAATATGCTGAAAATGTTTTTTTTAAAAAAGAGATATATTTAATTACATCAAAGTTAAAATAATTCCAGAAGTCTATTATAACATTTATTACTTTGCGTGATTATCAAGTTATGCTCTTTGGTAATAAATTCATATTACATTGTTAAAATAAGTTGCTTATTTTCTTAAAAACTTAGCGCTCAAGCAAATTCTGCCTTCGAAAATTTATACGGAACATTTATTTTTCACATACATTTTAATTAATGAAAATTATTTCACTCTTAAAAATTCATAAATATAGGGTTAAATGTTTCATAAAACTGTGGTAAAAAATCCGTTAAGGTATCCGATTACATAAACACTGGCTATCTATTGCGTTGGTGAATTTTTTATTTATTATTTCTTGTAGTTCAGACTTTCCGCCTTCCAAAAACGTTTAGATTTTCTAGAAAAAGGACTGACCTACCATCACATTTTTTCCTATAAAATTTGTCTTTAACTTTAATTTTATCAAAACTTTGATTTTCATGAAAATTCTCCACCGTTAACATGATATCTCAAAAACTAATAGCGGTATTTGCATAAAAATTTCAATGCGTGTTTTAAATAAAATCAAATAATATAGGCAATGAAATTAACCAAAAGTATTATTGTTGGTGAAATACGTTTTCATTTATAGGTATTTTTAGAAAAATTAAATTGTTAATGTATGGAAAAAATGCATATATATGCATACTTTTACCCATAACTTCTTTGCATCACAAAATTCTTTTTAGATTTTGGTTCAGATCATTCATCACTATATACTATAACTTATCCATAAAAAAAATAGGATTGCTGCGCTACAATTTTGTGCGGTGCGTTAACTATTTTGGTAAATTTCATTAAAATTTACTTCAAATTTTCCTATTTCTTAAAATATATTTTCAATTTTTTTGCATTTATAGTATTTTGTCTTTCAGATTTTTGGCACAACTTGAATTCGGAGCCTTTTATAGATCGCATAAACTGAATAAATTTGATTTAATTTGCGATATCATTATACATCCAGCATATTCCATTCCCCACCCTATTTCATGAAAAAATGATGGAAAAATTGAAAAATAATATATATATATATATATATAAAGGATATTTATAGATAGATACCACGTAACAAAGTACAATGACAAGTTTATTCAGAAATTTCGATATACAATAAGTACCAGCAATACGAACCAAACTATTTCGAAGTTCGTGGTTTTCGAAAATTTCGTTTTCGAACTTCGAATGCAAATCCGCTACACCCTGACGAAACAACGAAAAGAACGCTGCTGTTTTCTTGTCACAACTTGTAGTTTTCTCACGATACATACTGTTCAGCAATGGATTGTAAAATTCTTCGCTCTTTTGTGCATCCGTTATGATGAGATTGATTAATCGAAATAGGGGTGAAAGGAGGCGATATTTACATTTACTAGTATCTAATATATTGGGGATCTCCAAGGGCAAAGTGAATTCTATAATGCTCTCATCGTTCCGCGTCTCACCCCTTAATGAGATGAAGTCGTCGAAATGCTGCCATCTCAGAATCCGTTGTCGAACAGTAATCTGGTTGGCAGGGCGTTGAATTCGATTCCCTTGCGTAGCGAATTCGAACCCAGCCCGCCAAAGACCCTCGTGTGTAGTGGTAGCTGGCGCGCGTATAAATCTGCCGTGGTCACTAAGTTCTCCATGTCGATAATACCACTGGAGGCTCTGAGGTGATCGTTCTCTGATTCTGGTCTAAATTACGATCTGTGAATGAAAAGTATGATTGAAGTTCTCTCTGTAAAAGCGATTGTGACGTACGAGTAGCTAACTCGTACTCTTGGCCTTAGATGGCACTATTGAAAAAACAAGAGGCCCGAAAACATGCGGATTAAATCGCAGTGGCTTTTTAATCAGCGAGATTGTCGATGAAAAGTGGCATTAGAAACACCATCAACAACAAGATGATTGTAGCATGCGCCCGATTCAAATATCTTGGCGATGTTGCCAATGCAATTTGTGCCTCCCGCAGTGAGTTACGCCAAAAGAAATATAGGCCGGATTGTACGAAAACCAGATAATTTCGAACCGGATACTCGGGAGTTACTATATTTAATTATGCCTAAAATATCGCAAAAAATCGAAGTCTCGAAGCTCTTCAAATATTCGGGTTCCTTAATAATTGTCCTATATTACATATCTAATATCCAGGCTTATGGCCGGATATTAAATATGTTAAACGAACAAATAGTTTTCTTCGCTTTTTAATCAGTAGTAAAAACCAAAAAAAGCACATTCAATCGATTAATATGCCAAAGAATAAAAACAATGTGGAAAAAACATTAGCCGCTTTTACATTGTTCTGTTGCTCACTAGCCTGAATTATTTCGTCCCATTTGGAAGTTATTTAAGCTGCGAATTACGCTAATTGGTGTATCCATTCTTTAACATTATTGCTTTCTTTTGTTATTACGAACCATTTATATTCAGAAGGGAGGATTGCATGTACTCATTTACATTTTTTGTTCATCGCATTTATTGGGTAATCAAAGTTTAGAAGTGAAAATACACATAATGTGGGTTTTCTTTCCTGAAATTGTTTACAGTTTTTAACTTATTAGCTAATAAATCAGCAATATAAAATAATTTAATAGTATTTAATTGTAGTTAGAAAATTACCTAGAAAAAATATTTTTGTTACTTTGTTTTTTCTTTAAAAAAAAGTACCGTAATTCATTAATGAGTCTTTTGTACTTCGTACACTTACGGGCCGATAATTTTCCATTACAAAATTTATCTTGAACATACATCTAAAAAAACGGAAAAATCCGAATTAATTTTGGTTTATTGCTTTGCCAACTAATTTGTGGATTTCTTTCAAATTTTAGTCGTTATTCTCTGATATTGATGATTGTTAGTGCGTTTATGTGCATGTGAACATACAAACTCATCAAAGCAGCAGAGAGTTGGACAGATTTCAATTGACTAATGGTATTTTTCCGCCAGGCGTATCGAATCTTTGAGAATTTTAAAATCTGTTCGACCTCCGTTATAGTGCTAATCGACTGAGAATTAAATGACTGGTGAATTAATGATGAAAATTAAAAGTTAAAATTTTCTTTCAATTCTAAAGCCTGAATTTTACAAAAACTGTCACACACGTGGACACTATTTAACGTTAACTAAGAATTAATCACCAAAAAGTAATTTTTTAAAAATTTTCATCTCTTTTTGAAAAATGATCATTAGGAAATCATTTGAAGTCGTTGAATAAGACTTAGGATATAATTTTTTCTTGTCCTCGGATTCTAATTGATAGGAAAGTATTTAGGCATTTCTCAAGAGCCATTTTTTTAAATAACAACCCGAAAAACCTGAATATAACAACCGAATAACCCGCAGATAACAACCCGAAATTTTATTTCTAATAAAAAGAGAGCAAGATATTTTTCTAAATTTGCACTTTAAAAATATGTAATTGTCCTAGCTAAACTATCACAATGTTTCGTAGCTTATTTTATGTCTTTTTAATGCCTGCAAATTTTAAATTTAAACTTATCTTCTTAAATCGATAACTTTTTATTCAAATGCGATGAATGGAATTTAAAAATGTGAAAAACTATCGCGTACACCTTTTATCTGATGATACAATCGATGCAAGCGTATTGGCCTATTTTGAATAGCGAAATCAACAACTTTAAATCACAAGATTGCTGTTTTGCATTCTTTCCTAAGATTCTCTTTTTTTATGACTGACCCGGAGAAGCCCATGTGAGAATTCTAAGATGTCTTTTTTTTAACCAAAAAACAGTGCAAGCTCAATTAGAATAGTATTAATCTCGATAACAACTTCAGAAATTTGTGAAAGCAATTAAAAAATAAAATTGAAATTTATTACTGCAAATTTCAAGTTATCATGTAAGACCGTTATTTTTTCAAATCACTTGCTAGCATCATCTTCTCACATGACTCATATTTCGCAATCACCAATATTTAAAAAAGCGGTGCCTTTTAATTTTCTCAATTAATCGAGTTCTAAAATTTTTCTTTCTCAAGGCCAGAATTTTTTCCATGAAAGACAAGTTTAAACCGTTTAAAATAATCACGTGATTATCAGGTTACGCATACGTCGATATTTTTGATTTAGAAATACATCTAATTAGGAAACGAGGGTACTCCTTATCTCAAAGTCGATCGAGCTCCAAAACTTTTCTTGCCAACAAGAAAAATTAAACATTATGTATAATTTTCGATACTTTCCCCCGCTATTTAGCGTTCACTCCCATTTTCTTCTTTGTGCTTCTTGGAACAATAACTTCTTACGATCCTGTCCTGTATTGATCAGACAGGAGAAACGGGCGCATGGCGGAAATTCGCATCCAGTTGTAACTTTTTGTTGGTGATAAGTCGCCGAATGTGACAACTTCCTTTATCATTTTTTAATAATCTTAAAACCAAAATTTAATGCCTCCAAAGTGATAAATCGCGAAATTTTTCTGCCCACGCATTTTGATGTTTCTAAAACGTGAAACTAAAGCATCATGTTCTCACATGATAAAAGCATTGAATAATTACCAGTGTTCTGATTGTTTTTATTATCGTATTTACCATTCATGTTCTCACATGATAAAAGCATTGAATAATACCAGTGTTCCGATTGTTTTTACTGTCGTATTTACCATTCATGTTCTCACATGATAAAAGCATTGAATAATTACCAGTGTTCCGATTGTTTTCATTGTCGTATTTACCATTCATGTTCTCACATGCTAAAAGCATTGAATAATTACCAGTGTTCTGATTGTTTTTATTGTCGTATTTACATCTCCTATTCTTTTTCAAATTTTATTTTAAGTATTTTGGTTAAATGACGTATTTTCAAAAGAATTTGCTAAAAAAATGCAGTCTCTTACATACAAGAAAGAAATGGGCAGTTTTTCAAATTGTGTTAACATTGAGTTAGAGAAGTGGAAGAAAATAGATTCGGAAAACATAAACACTCATCTCTTTGTAAATTTGTAATCATGGCATTCGAATGCAAAGAATGTTTTCTAGAGGTAATGTTCTGAATTAAATGTGGCGAATTTTTCACTCCATTTTTTTCAGTCTTTTTTTTTGAAAAATGAAATGAATCCTTCTTTCGAAAGTTGAAGTTAAAAGAAAATATAACTGCTTTTGCATTGATTTTTTTTCTCGAAAAGAGCGAATTTTGAAGACATTCAGAGTTTTTGGATGGTAAATATTGAGTTTCAACTTCTTTTTTTTTCTAAAACGGTTGGGTGACTTTTTTTTTTCTCCCTAGAATTTTTTTAAGACTTTTTTCCCTGAGTCGTAGGTGTGTAATGGCATGTTTCCGTTTCGTACATTTTAAAAATTTGACTGAACTAGGTGAAATTGCATAGTCTGCCGTGAAATGTTTTTAAGGCTTAAAAGTGACTTGCTTAAAAAGAAATGAGGAAATAAAGTGTAACTACAGCTTTTTTTTATAACTTTCTTATAAAAAATAATTTTGAGTTTTGAACGGTAAAGAAAGCATTTTTTTTTAAAGGCGAATAAATTCTTTCTGAATATCCATATTTTTTTAGGTCATAAAAAATCTTCATTATCTTCAACTTCATTCCATTTTTAAAGTCTCCCACTTTTTTAACGATTCGTTTTTGCGTGTAAAATATTAAATGCAATTAACATAAATTTTTATCGTTCGCTCATATTAATCCCCTCCCCTCCCCTCATCACCTCATTCCCAAATCGATCTGACCTAATGCTAGTTTTTTTAATCGGAATTTAGTTTTTATCACAATTTCTACATTTTTGGTGTATAACGAGATATAAAATAATTTCGCAATGATGATTTTGGGTTATATATAGAATTTTTTTTTGTTTAAATCACTTTTAAAAAGCTTAATATTGTTTATTATCGATTCCTTGTGATAAATTTAGTAAATTCCTTTTTGGAAAGTAACTGGTTTTAGTGACTTTTAATTTGTATTTTAAATCTAAGTTCTGGTGTTCTTCATTTGACAAATAAAAATTCAATTATGAAAATTGTAGTTTCTTGACACCTATACTTCTGAAAGAAAGATGATGCATTGAACATTTTTATGCCGTTATTTTCCTTTACTTTTTCAGTATATACAAGCATATATCCAATAATTATAAACTCTCTAACATTTTAAATTGTAAATTATATTGCCAGTGTTTTTATTATAGTTACTTTCGTTCTAAAAAAGTATTCTGTTTTTTTAATCATTTCTATTGGGTTGTTCGGAAAGTCATTTCGTTTTTTTTTGTCAAAATGAAAAGAAATTTTAGTTTAATGAATAAATTATTTATTAAATTATAAAATTGCCATTCTGGTCTAATACCTTTTGCCATATTTTTGGTAGTAACATGATTACACGCTCATAACAGTTTTGGTCTTTGCTGTAAAAAAAACTGATCGAGGTGGTTTTTGGCCTCCTCATTTGAAGGAAAAATTTTGCAAATCAGTTCTGGTACTGATGTACTGTTAACACATCTTCTCCACACATATTGGCTAATTTATTTCTGGCTTGACAGCATTTTTACCTTTTATATAGCAAAAAAGAAAAAAATGACGAAAATACTGTTTATTGCTCTCCATATTTAAAAGGGCACCATCCAAAAGCTACTGCGAAGAATCAGCTGCACTTTTTCACACTCAAGCCTTGCTATATCAGCTCTTAAAACATAAAATGATTTTGCGGTTTAAGTATGAAATTGGGGGCGAAAAAAAAAATTAAATCCTCTGTCGGGAAAAAACGAAATTACTTTCCGAACAACCTAATATTTAAATCTCATTTCCTATCTTATTATATTTGTGAATACGTAATTTGTATCTGACTGTATATGGAAAGAAAAAAAAAACGAACAATAGTATCACCAAAGAATTATTGATGAAAGAGGTTTATGAAATGAAATAACGTTCGCTGTTGTTCAATTTCGTAATTTTTTTTTGGACCGATGAATTTAGTTTTGTATTGAAATCATCATATCGGACATTAAATCTTGTTCGTTGCTTTGAAGTGCTGAAATTCAAGAAATATTTAACTTAATTATTTACTGCGATGTTTTTCCTGCTCTCTAAATTTGAATTGTGCCACATATTACTTTCTAATCATTCTAAATTAGTATCATTTAGGAAACTAAAAATCATAATTGAAAAATAGGTGATCATTATTCCTTAGTCATACTTGGTATAGTATGTATGTTTTTAGTTACTCTGATACTTAGTAGAGATATTGATTTATTTGGTTAGTTATAGAGGAAAACTGTACTGGAAATGACAAATACATTATTTTATTCGGGTTTTAAAGTAAAATAAAATGAAATAGATAGAAACAAATTTTAACTCTGTATGTATAATAAACACCAATCATCTGTAACGCAATGAATGTTGTTTTACTCTACATCTATTTGTTTATATTCTTTCTGTTGCTCTTTTGGCCCGTATTCTTGCTCTTTTGGTCTAGGTCATTATGGGATGCATAATCTCAACAAATCGCTCTCTTAACGTATATCATTATCTAACTCGTATATCTACCACCAGAGTGCTGCGTAAACTTTATTTTCACTTTCTTACTTAAATGAGATGCAGTAATCAACCGTAAGATTTCTAAATGAACCATTTTTATTTCTTTTTCAAAACAACGTATTTCTGAGATGATTCGCATTACTTTCAATACATGAAAGAACTGAAACTCGTATACCTGTACAAAAATAACTTTGAATGCGGGGTTTACTGTTCACCCTTCCTGCAACAGTGGAGAAGGGGAGGGGGAGATCATTCAGTGTAATGGACTGGAACTCTGATGGTTCATGTGGCACAGATGATACATAGTTTTTTGGAGGAACCGGTGCCACACCCAGCTGTAACATTGAATTTCACCTCTGGATTTGGCGCAATCAGTTTTTACTATAAAAGAGTGGCATCCGTTATTTTGCTTGTCTGTAGGCCATCTCACTGTCGTTTCTTAATAAATATCTATAGCTATTACTGCCATTAAATATCTATAATATATTTGAAATTAAATTGTGTTCTCATACATTTATGGGTACTTGTTAGTAAAAGGGATTTCAGTCATCGCTAAACTTGAAAGTTATTGCTAATCTACACTGAGGTGCCACTGAATTAGAGATAGCAAGAGATATGCAAATTGTGTAGCACTGCGCATCATTTATGCGCAAGGGAGGGGGCTGTGGTAACTGCATATATAGTGCGGACTGTGGTAGTTCTGGATTAGTTTTTGGAATCGCCATTATGGGTAAACTACCTGATTTAGATGCCTTTGATCGCGGGCAAATCGTAGGGGCTAGACGCATGGGACATTCAATTTCCGAAATCGTCAGACAGCTGGGATTTTCAAGATCGACGGTGTCAAGAGTATACCAAGAATACGTGAATGGTGTAAAAAAAACTAGCAATCGATCTAATTGCAAAGGACAATTAGCCGTGACAGTGCGTGGTGAGAGACGGCTTTGTCGTATTGTACGCAGCCAGCGAAGCCAAACATTAACTCAAATTATCACCCAGTTGAATGAAGGTGCCAGTGGAACATTCAGTAAACGGACTGTGCAACGCTCGCTTCACCGTATGGGCTTCAGGAGTCGTCGACCTACCAGAGCACCATTGCTCAATACTCGCCATCGATCTTCACGTCTTGCCTGGGCAAGAGAACACAGAGACTGGAGTGTAGAAGACTGGAAACAAGTGGCATGGAGTGATGAGTCTCCATTCCGACTACTTAACGCCGGCGGGAGGTTGAGAATATGGCGTCAGCCTAATGAAGCCATGGATCCTGCATGCCAGGTTGGAACTGTTCAAGGGCATGGTGGCTCAATCATGGTGTGGGGTGTTTTTTCGTGGCACTGTTTGGGATCATTGGTGTCTGTACCAACCTCTCTCAATGCAATTCGGTATGTAAAGTTGCTGGGGAATCACCTCCATCCATTTATGCTGTTCTGTTATCCGCAAAGTAATGGGGTGTTTCAGCAAGACAACTGTACCTCTCACAAGTCTCGATTGGCTACTGGTTGGTTGGATGAGCATTCTTCTGAGTTTTCTGTCATAAATTGGCCACCTAGAAGCCCAGAATTAAACCCTGTAGAGCATATTTGGGATTTTTCGGAACAAGACGTAAAAGACCAACACACTGCACCAACGAACCTTACTGAACTATGGATAGCTTTAGCCAATAGTTGGCAAGCCATCCCCGTAGAACGTTTCCAGAAACTTGTCTAATCTATGCCTCATCGAGTGGCAGCCGTTATCAAGGCCAGAGGAGGCCCAACTCGTTACTAGACAGGTATCCCTAATTCAGTGGTACTTCAGTGTATATGCGCCAATATTCATCGCTAAGAATCGCTGATTTGCGTCATCGTTAATGTTTAGAGAACCAACTGAAAGATTTGGCTTATTTTTTGTCTGGGGCACCGCTAGTGAATCAAATTATATATATATATATATATATTCAAAGGTTATGCAACTTTTTAATATTTTTCAAACTTACGTTTATTACTTTTTCTCTCAGGTTTAGTGAAGATTATTACATGACTGACAATTTAAGTTTAATCTGTTTCAAATACCTAGAACGCATACATGTAACTATTGACTGTAGGCATCCAAAACCTTCCGTAACAGAGAACGGCAAATTATGAATTATTCTTAATTTTCGGATTTACGTTTTTCTTCTGATGTCAAATTAATTATCATACATATCATAACATCACATTCTAGTGTTTTAGCAACCTTCTTATTCTTTTCATATTGTCTAAAATGACTTTTTTCTTATGATAAAGTCTCCACTCCTGCTTTTCTGGTTTGAAAAATTTTTTTTAAAAAAAGAAACGCCTTGTAAGTTGGTCTGGTGCATATCTCTGTCAGAGTCAAATAATTGCCACCCCTGTGACGCAGAAGTTTTTAGAGAGGGTATCAACTCAGGTATTTTGTTTCTGTGATATATTTTTAATTTTGATTTAATTTATTATTTTATTTGTATCTTTTTTATTCTTCGTATACTTATTCGTATGTATAAATGAATACTGAACATAGATGGCGCAGTATGCTCCAACCCTTAAATATGCTTGGAATGTGAAGGGAGCGCTGTTGGGATTTTTTGTAAACTACTATATCCGGTATTGGGTGTGTAACTGGTGCAGGTAAGCACCCGCTCGTTCTCCGTTAGCGGCAAAAAGTATTATTTGTTGGCTCGTTGTTTATTTTGATATTTCAGTATATATGTTTCCTTGTATATCTGTGATCGTAGTCCATGTTTTGTATATATATTTGTGTGTGTGTGTGAAAATAAACAAGAAAAATGAAAGAAGAATTTTTCCTTGGAGTAAATACACACACACCCAGCGCTACATAACCATATTTTCTCATCATCTGAGCACGGATCAAAATAATGGGAGCCATCTCAAAATATTCCTAGCTTTGCTTCGGACTATGAATTTAATAAAACTCAATCAAATTCCTGATATAAGGAATTAACGGATAACAATTCTGAAGTTCCGAATAAATACATTGATGAAAACACTGGAAAAGGTGACAAAAAGGGTCTCACTTGTTTCGTTTAAATCTTTGTATAAAAATTGACAAAAATGCATACATGCGCAGTATAGTTTCTTCTGCAAAGAAAGCTCCGGTTTTTTATTTAATTTTCTGTGATGTAATAAGTTTCGGCGCATTTTCAACACAGTTATCAATGGTTTTCTTAATGTCATTTTATTGTTGAATTTTTTGGGAGATATATGAATTAATTCTTAAGCATTGTTAATTCTAAAAAAGTGATTTGAATAATTAATACATTTTGATTTTAATTATTTCTGTTCTATTTGTCGATGCGGGTTAAAGTTTGTAATTAATTGAAGTAATTTTTTAATTAAAAAAAATAACTACTATGTTTCGAGTTTGAAATTATTTTCTGATGTTTCATTGATAGTATAAAATGTGCGCTTTAGAGTTTAGACAGTGATGAATATATATATTTTTTCCCCTCAGCGTTAACGAATTCATTGTTAAGAGTTATGATTTTTATACTTTCTTTTTGAGAAAGACACAATAGACGTTTCTGAAGGTCAACCGCTTTTTGCAAAGTGTTTGAGCCACACCGCCCGACCGTTCTTAGCTGCATGTATGGGGGCATGATTTAATTTTAGGCGTGCTCTGCACGTGACGTCATTTCCCTCGACTGCGTATCAATGACGTCAGATTGAAATATAATTGTTTGTTTTTTCTTCATTTCACTGCATTTCCTGTGGCTTGACAACCTCCTTCCTCTCAATGGTTCTTCATCGCGGTTTTGAAGAGCTACTTCAGTCTGCCGGAATTTTTTGACATTTGTTAATGAATATCACACTGTGAACCGTTTCAATTGATTTCATACTTGATGAGTGTTTTAAGAAATTGCGTAATTTAGTAACGACCAGTTAAGATGAACTATCAGACAAAAATAATTACTTATTGCTTCAAATATATAATTATTAAAAACGTTATACTTTGAAATATTTCTTATTTTAGCGTTTAAAAAAGTTATTACCAAATATCTAAATTTGGAAATTGGTATTTATTTTAAATCATTTATATCGGAAGGAAATTTTAATTTCAAAGTAATCGAAACTAGGGGAAAAGTTTGAGGTATAAAACCGTACTATTGTATTTTCTTATAATTCCGACTATCAGTTTTTAAAAAAAATATTGTTTATACGCATATCTAAAATTACAGTAGAAAGATTATTTAAATTTGTTTTTCAAAGTTTATATATTAAAAGATTCATTAAAATTCGCAAAATAGAATTGAAAGAGAAGAAAAAATAACTAGAAAAATGTTCAAATTTAAAAAAAAGCAAACCCCTTATTTCTTGTTTTTTTATTTAATGAAAAAATTTATTCCTTTTTTTCTAGCGATTGTTAGAGCTCTGGTATTTTATATCGTACGATAAAACGAGATTTAATTAATGAATTAAGTTTTCAGCCAGTCATGAAAAATTTTCAATTTACTATATTTTCTTTAATTTTATAATAAGTTCGATGTTTTCTCTTAACAGAATATGACTTACATATGAATGCATTTGTTTTCAATTACAAATATATTGTTTGAGCGGTTAAGTTGAAAGCGTGTAATTCGAATTCTTGTACGTCATTTAAATACCGTACACTCTCGAGTATCCGGCCTATTGTGGCGAAAAAGCCGGAGTTCTCTGAGCTTGTCTTTTTGCCCACTAGTACCAGAAGACAAAGAGACGAGCTTATAGAACTCCGGCTTCCACCAGTACCAGATGACAATCCTGTCTATACTGCTATGTTCAGTGGTGTCGGGGTGGTCGGCTGTACGCAAGAAGAAATACCAGAAGACAAAGTTTTTATACCGAAACTCACTGTTATAATACATATTTTCTCACATAAATTAGCAAAATAAGAGAAAACGAAACTAATTAAGGAAACTGAACCAAAAACTATTTCGGATTCGAACAAGACAAAATATAAATATTAGAAAGATTGAAACAATTAATAAAGAATCCGGTCTGAGGACTTTCTCAAGGGTCACCCTCAGACAGGGATTCAAACCAGGGATATTATCACAAAAAATAATTGGCTAGAATTATGTAAATTTAACATCAAAGAAAATTACGTTTTTAATGGTATTAACTTCTATAAACAAGTAAAGGGAATTCCAATGGGAACAGCTTTTTCTAGTGCATTAGCTAACATCTTCTTACATCACTATGAAAAAAACCTCATGAAACACAACTCAATTAAAGGCTGGAGATATATAGATGATTTACTTCTAATAAATGTAGATAATCCTAATGTAGTTATTAATTGTTACCCAAAAGATTTAGTTTTAACTAAAACAAATGAAGATCAAAATAAAGCTAACTATCTTGATTTAAATATAGAAATATCTAATGAAAAAACTTTAATAGGCATTTACGATAAAAGGGATGATTTTAACTTTAAAATAATAAAACTTAGTAATTATCATTCAAATTTAAACTCTAAAATTTTCAAAAACCTAATCTTTTCACAATTTAGCAGAATTAAAAAAATTTGTAACAATAAGATTTCTTACATTGCAGCAACTAATAATCTACTTAAAAACTTAAATACTAATGAATTTCCTAAAAACTTTTGCAATATCGAATCATTAATTAAAAAACAATTATATAAATTCTAACTAAATAACTAGTTTTACTCAAAAGATGGCGCTCCTAGGGTTTTTTTGATGACGTTTTTTATGACCGAACAGTTGCAGATATGGTATTACACTTTTTATTATGTTCGTTCTCGGCTAGTGTGTAAAGAAGCGTTTTTGGCTGGGTGGGTGAGTGTTTTTCTACTTTCTTATTTTATTTTATTCTTGTGACTGTCAGATTTACTGTGATTTTTTGGTTTCAGTTTTACTTATTTTATAAAGTCTATTTTAAAATATATGATATGTAAAATTTTAATTTAGTTTTTTGTCTTTATACATTCTAGTATTGACAAATTTGTTTTTGGTTTCATGTTTTATTGGTTGCTGTGACATTGTTAAAATTTCATGTGTTTTCTTGTGTGATACTATCTCCAAAACCTCAATATTCTGGGATTTTCGGGTCACGAGGAGTCAATTTCTTGACGAAAGTCAGACTCTTAAATTAACACAGAAAAAATCCCTGGTTTGAATCCCTGTCTGAGGGTGACCCTTGAGAAAGTCCTCAGACCGGATTCTTTATTAATTGTTTCAATCTTTCTAATATTTATATTTTGTCTTGTTCGAATCCGAAATAGTTTTTGGTTCAGTTTCCTTAATTAGTTTCGTTTTCTCTTATTTTGCTAATTTATGTGATTCATCAGTATTTTGGTGGTAGCTGCATTCGCGCACACTAAATACTATGATTGCCTTTTAAATATTAAGTTAAAATTTGGGTCTTGTTCGTATCCGAAATAGATTTTTTTTGAATTTCCTAATTAGTTTCGTTTTCTTTTATATTGCTAATTTACATATTTTCTCACTTCTGAGTCCCTCTATTTCAAGTCATGTAGAATGTGAACGTGGTTTGATGAAACCTTGAAGCAGCTGCCGGTAACATGTCGAGATAATTAAGAAGGCTCTGTAATGGTAGTTTATATACACTTATACAACGTACTATAAGAATTTATTTATTAGAGAAAATATAAGTTAAAGGATGTAAACTGTTCACATTCTAATATAAATTCTGTAATTTCTACTGTTGTACCCTTAAAGTACTTAGCTCAATCCAAGAACAATATACGAATCCTGTACGTACTGTGCAGTTAAAATAAGGAGCGACAGCAGCAACTGAGGTTTGTTGCGCACTGACGGAACAAAGAACAACGAACAGTAAGCTGCTCTTTTCCTGTCATAACTTGTATTTTACACACAACACGTAGGAGGATGGTTGTAGAACATCAGCTCACAATGCTTTTGCAATGTTACCGATGCATTGTCTTTTTTTCCTCATTTAATTTCGGTAAAAGGTAGTTAGCCGGATAATTAAAAACCGAATACTCGAGAATGTACTGTCCATAATAAATTTAATTCATATGAGAAAATATTTTCTATTTTTCGAAAAATTTACTCATTTTAAATTTATTTAATTAAATTAGTTTTTGTTACGTTGAATTTAAGGATTTATCTCATGCTTAAATGCATCTAAAAATAAACTGAACTTGATAGCTTCATTTTTTACTATTATTGTCCAGATGTATGCTGGTTAAAAACATAAAATATCCAGCTCACGCCCAACGAATGCTAAGATAGTTCTATAAACCCCTATTGCATCTGTTGTTGGTAGGTTTACGAGGGAATAAAACCATTCAAGCGTGAAACTATTGAATAAAATCATCCAACAGAATAGTGTTTATTGGCACCGTGGTTGGTTATTTTGTGTATCTTTTGAAAAGGAAAATGTACTTTTTTTTGCTCCATTACATTTTTATACCATTACGAAATCGGGTAAGAACGGCTATTTATTGGGTATTGATGCGATTGTAAAAATTTGTTTCCATTTGGTTATTACAATTGTACCATGTTTCAAAGTATAAATCGGTTTTTTAATACAAAGGGAAGATAAATGTGCCACTCACATGCTAAATCGATTAATATCATAAAACAGAAAGGGGCGAAAAATGAGTATAGAGCTTTGTTTTTATAGTTCCGTTTAAAATATAAATTCAAATATTGTTTGATGTATTATTGCAAATATAACCTTTATTCAATGGATTATCATACGTATGACTGGAATTATTGTTATTAAAATTTTAAGAAGGGAATTAATCAATTTAGCGTATGAAAAAATGTTATATGTTAAAACGATTTTCTTTATTGAAAAATGCTATGTTATTTTATACATTTTTATTAAAGATTTTACAATAATTATTAATTGGTTTATATTGTTATTCAGCAGATACATTATAACACAAAAGCTTTCCGTTTTTCTAAAAAAAATAGTAACAATTGAAATTAATTTTTGTGTAACTTACAAGTATATATACATCTATATACTTGAATGATTTAATTAATAACTTAATATTCAAGTTACTAATTTTTGTCACTTTCTTATTACGATAAGATAGCAACAAAAATGATCTTGTACCCTAATGCGGAGGTAGTAGTAGGAGAGTACAGTGCCAGCTTAGATGTCGTCTTCGTCATCTGACCGCGGCTTGAAATTACGAGGTCCATTCCAAAATAGTCCTAGTGTTGCTTTAAAACAAGACGTTAATATAACTAAACTAAATTAACATTCCATTGAATGACTAAAACTCGAAATACAATTCCTCTTGTTCAAAAATAAGATTTAATGTGCAAAGCATTTTTCTGAAGATTATATGAGTGTCTTTAAAATCTCATGCAATAATAATTACGTTTCGAATGCTGTTAGAAATATTTTCAACATTTTTTTTTGTATAAAAAATGTATATACTAATGATTTATGATTTCTTTTAATAACTAAGTTGAATGTACACTCGTAATTTTTCTTTTCTTTTAGAGTGAAAGAATTAAAAGCTCAATATTTTTCCAAAACGAAAGTTTTATTTAATTCGCTACTGTCGACACATTACTGGTTTTGGTTTTGTGTGATTTGGTGGAACGTGCTTTTCTCAATCAATTCGAACCATTTTATTTTATTTTCAGTTTCTCCTTCCCTCTTTACGAAGAAGCTAAGAACAATTTCTTGTAATGAAATTTTTTCACTTATTTACTTTTGTTAAAAGTGTTAGTTCCATTGCCTTATTTTGAGGGTGTTGTCTTCTTTCTTTTTGTTAAGGTTTTGTATTTCCTTTTAAGACCAAAGAAATAAGATCCCACTTTGAGAAAAGGTGTTAGGAAACTATTTGTTTTTTAAATATTTTTTGCACTTAAAAATTTTTTGGGGCATTTATATGTTTTTATTCTACTGTTCACTCCTTTATATATATATATATATATATATATTAGAGTAAATACAATGATTGATTTTTAAAATTTTAAACGTGTTTGAATCCGAAATAATTTTTAGTTTCAATTCCATAATTAGCTTTTATTTCGTTTATATAATTTTATTATTTATATTAATTTAGATTTGTTTCATTAATAGGTTCTATTTCATTTACTTTTGGTTTTGTTAACTTTTAGCGTTTAATTCCGAATTAAATTTTAATTTCGGATTTCACCCTAAATTAGTTTCGTTTTAATTTTTGTTGGCCAGGAAATGGGTCTTAATTATATATATGTTTATTATATATATATATATATATAATATAATATTAGTGCTCAAATTTTTACTATTAATAAAATACTTTTTAATTACCACTCAATTTCAGACACATTTTTTAAAAACTTGTAGTGGGTGACACTTGATGTTAATACTTTTTTTTTTTCAAATATTGATTCATTCTTCATATTTAATTAATTTTTAATACTTTAAGTGTAATTTTAGCAGTTTGTAATGAAAATGGAAATAAACAGGCAGTACCTCAACCGATAAAATGCAAGGATTTCAGTATTTCTTATTTGAAGGTGAAGAATACCAGTTCAAATCTTACGAAGATATTTAGCAGGATAGAAATTAAGCGGAATAAATACCATCAATGGCGAAGCGTGTAAATCGCTGGAAATTTTTTTCTTTTGCCTCTAAATATTGTGATTCTTTCATATGTATATACATATTTATATTTATTGTAATTATCTAATAAAAAGTAACTAAAATAAAAAAATCTTTGTTGACCTTTTTTAGTTAGCAGTTTGTGTAATATTTCACGAAATCTTGAGCTATATTAAGAGCGAAGAAACTGATATTTTATAATTGATAAGTATTTTGTAAATATGAAGATTTTAAGATTCACATGGAGTCAAATTATGTCCATACAAACATGATTTTCCTAACGCACTCAAGTGCCCTAAATTATAACAGTTTGATGTCTTATCAGAATTATTGATATGAATTGATTTGTCTAAAGTCGAATTAAAATATTTAATATAAAATAACTGAGAAGTAAGGGAAAAAATCCCCGTTTGTTTTCTGTTTAACATCCTGCACATTTGTAAACTGAGGCTTTTTAAAAGTAGGACTTTCGTAAGCCAACATCTGTTATCCCAAATACAACATAATTGATTTTAATGGTTACCTATTACTATATTTTACTATTGACAACCTGGTTTTTATTTTTTGCTATATTTTCGTCTTGATCACAACTCGAATGGTGTCGAGTTAAGCCTGATAGACATCGTTGTTGATGTTGAATTGCCACTTGCCATTTTTATCAGGCATTCGCCATTGTTAGCACTCATCGACGCCGTTCCACCTAGCAATCTCGTTAAAGATGCTTTCCCAATGAATGATTCCACCTCTGTCCCCTTCCCCCCCCCCCTAACACTTCTCATTTCCTTCTTAAAGTGCACGTACCTTGTGATTCCGTTTGGTAAAACTTCTGTCAAAATGCAAACTTTTAATGTTTTTGAAGAGAAGTCGTGATTCATCCTCAGTGACAAGATTCTCCAGAAACGGACACCGCTCGTTGCGTTGAAGCAAATCAGTAAAAATTCGGACACTTTTGTCTTTACTGTTGTCGTTGAACTTGGGAGAGAGGAATCCATCTATATCCTTGCAAGTCCTCTGGGACGACAAAGGATGGTTGAATGGACCACACTGAAGTTGTCGACAAGCATTCGAGTTGACAAGCTTTCGTACCCCTTCCACGGCTGCCAAAAGTGGCTGATCGTCGTAATCCGATGGTCGATCTCTTCCCGTCTTATCTTTCAAGCTAGTGTCGCCCTGCATCGACTTTCGCTGATTGTGCTTTCACCGAAAAATTCGTTTGGATCAAGAAATGACTGCTCTGCTTTCTGTATATTAACGGAATATTAATGTTTTATGGAGCACCCGCCTCTTTCACGAGGCTATCTCCTTCCCTGGCAGAGTGTCGTCCTTGTTGTTTTCCATTCTTTTTCAAAGTGCTACAGCATAATGCATATGAGTATGAATGTTTTATGGAGCACCTGCCTCTTTCACGAGGCTATCTCATTCCTGGCAGAGTGTCGTTCTTTCTGTTTTCTATCCTTTCTAAAAGTTGTACACTATAATATGACGCATATGAGTATGATTATTGGCAAGCATTTTCTAAAAGTAGAGTAATATTTTCCTGTATAAACTTATAAGATTTTGTAAATTTTTATTAAAATGTAGCACATTAAAGAAACGCTTGAAAATTGCGCACCAATATAATAGTTTACGCAAGTGGTTTTGAAATTTAAAAAAATCTGAATTAAACATGATTTTTGTGATACGTTTCATGAATACATCGTTAAGGCAAAAATTCTTCGAGCGAGGAAAATTTCCAATGATAATTGCTTTATACAGTTTGCTTCATATCTGTATAATGGAGCCTTGTTCCTTTAATGAGGTGCTATAGGTCCCCATAAAAGTTTCGAATTAGAAATTCCATTATAGTAAACTCATTTAGTGGAAAATTACCCTATTACATTAGTGCCTGAACAAGCCAATTTGTCAATCTACTTAACTCAATGACATCAACATTATAGTTTTAATTAATTTTGGTAAATCGTTAGCCATAATTAAGTAAGCGTTTATATTTAATTGTTGTTCTCTAACCAAATTAAGAGGAATAGTTACGAAGTAAGGTTATTTTAGCTGAAATTTTATTGATGTAAATTATTTGGTTTTATTTTCAATGAAATCTATACTTATTTTGAAATGTATTGTAAATAAAGAAAATTCATTTAGTCGAAAAAAAATAATGCGGCCAGATTGCCTTATTGAAGTAATATTTGAAACGATATCTAGTTTTCCAAATTACAATTAATACTCTTGTATTAGAAATGAATTAATGTAATAGCAGTACAAAATAATGTCCAGATCTATTAAATTTACTTATTTGAAAGTTGATGCGTAACTATAAAATTTTTATTTCAAGTCGTAATTTTTAAAATAATTTCCGTGTTTTAGTTTTAAATAAAGTGGGCCTTTATTTTTGATTTCCTTCGAATGAAAAATGAAACCAGCGTGTGTAGTCTCCCCAAAATTTTCTCGCTACTCTAATAAACTTGTCAGAGATCCCTTATATGGCAAAAGCGTACAATAGTTGCGAAATATTAACTTTTGGCGTGAATTTGGTATTTTTCCCGAGTCTGTTGTATCCTCCCTCGTGGCGTTTTTGGCGATTAACCCAAAAAACTCGTCGATCAACCAAAATCAAATTTGTGTTTTAAACACATTTTTCTTATCGACTGAAGCAAATATTTGACACAAAACTTCACTTGTGGTCTCAAAACCCTGCTACTAATTTAGTATACTTAAGGTATCCGACACGTTCATAAGAAAAATTTTGAAAAATTGGATTTTTTAAAAATTAAGTAATGGTTTTTAGATGTATTGTCAATTATAAACACTATAAATACAAAAGAAATATTTCAAAACATAATATATTTCGAGAAACAAGTAAATTTGCCGAACAAATATGACAAATGTATTTTTCAAAATTTTTTTCCTAGTCAGTGACAGATACTTCAAAATCGTTCTTTAACCCTTTGCAGACGAATGTCTTCTTTCAGTTGAGGGTCGCAATGACCTAGTGATAAGATCTCTGCTTTGAAACCGGAGGGTTGCAGGTTCGTGGCCCGATTCTACCAAAGAATTGCTGTGTAAGCGGATCTGGTGTGCTCTGAAACCGTCCGGGCCAAACGTCCTCCCACTGGTGTGGTGTGAAAGTTTGAGAAAGGGGGTGACAACTCAGGTGTCGTCCTCTTCATCTGACAGTGGTTCAAAATTGCGAGGTTACCCCAAAATAGCCCTAGTATCGCTTCAAAATGGGACGTTAATATAATTGAACCAAATCTTCTCTCAGTTACCATTTAAGATGGTGCATCATTTTGACATTTTATTTATTTATTAATTTTTTAAAATTTTGATTGTTAAAAATATCTGCAGAATGTTAAAATGATATCGATTCATTTTTCAGGAAAATTCAACTTATATTTGCTGCATGTTTTTATTTCTTGGTGTAATAAACATATCCATATACGTGGGGTGATCCCCCCCCCCAAAAAAAAAAGTTTACAAGCAGCAGTATGTGGAAAGTAGAAATTGTGGATGGGAATATTGTTACCTAGGGTGGAGACAGGTAGCGCTAGTTGTCTTAGACTGTTTAGATAGTTTTAGTATTGAGATCTAAAATAGCGACAGTAATGGCAAAAGAAGTGGTCTCGAGCAGAGGTGCAAGCCGTGATACGATTTCTATGGGCCAAGAATGCGTTCCCATCGGACACAGACAAATCGTTGAAGTGTACGTCTGCGATGCTTAGACAACAGGTGGCGAAATGGTGTCGTTCCATTGCAGCGGGCAGAGAGAGATTGCTGGAAACGCTTAGGTGTGAGGTGTGGAGCCATTCCTCATACAGCCCCATATTGTCTCCCAATGACTTTTTCCTTTTCTTGGCATTGAAGAAACACTTATCCGAAACAAGGTGATATTAGACGGGGATGTTCAGAAAGGTGCCGAGAATCGGCTCAATACCCAGAGGTCTGATTATTACCAAGGTGGATTGACAAATTGGTCCAGCGGTGTGATAAATGCCTCAACAGGTTTGGCAGTTACTCAGATAAGTGACCTCCACATACGTCTCTTAATTACCATTTGTACCCTGAGTCTATTGTTAATAAAACATTTTTCCTTTGGGCTGTAAACTTCTTTAGGGATCACCCCTTTTATATTTAAACCTTTAATAACGTTCATATTCTTTTGGTGCTAGCAATAATCAAGGTAGGATTGTCAAATTGCCTCAACAGGTTTGGTAATTATGTAGAGAAGTGACCACCACGTGTGTCTCTTAATTACCATTTATATCCCGTGTCTGTTGTTAATAAAGCAATTTTTATTTGCCGTGTAAACTTTTTTTGGATTCTCCGCTCTTTTTAAGTGTATAATTATGTATCGAACTATATCGGAGGGATAAATCTGGAAATTAAAGATACACGAAACTCTCCAAAAGTTATATTTAATTGAAAAAGTTTTTTTAAAATAAATATTTTATTTTTGATTAAGACTTTAAATGAATTTACTGTAATGTTGTAATTCAAATCGGAAGGAAATTTTATATCCAGTATTTAACCATGATTCAATCGAATTAGCTTTGGTTTAAATGTTTCGCTATTAGACATTCATAGTCATCTGGGGAATCTTTTCTTACCGAATTCTGATTCGGAAATAGCAGAAAACGCATTCTACACATGTTCCGAACGCAACTGAAAGCGAAATCACTGAACTGAATCTCAAAGAAAAAGGATATATTGATAAAATAATTTTTTTTCTAACTATACGTTGGTCGTGAGTGAAAAGATCTGTTCGATGTATTTTTATTCAGTCTTTTATCTTTTCTATTTTTATGATATTTAACTCGATTTTATGTTTTGTATTTTTCGGAGATAATGTCTTTTCTTCCTTTTTTTATGGGGCAGAAGAAATAATCGGTAGTCGGATATTTCTTTCATAAATTGCCACTGATGCATAGAAAGGTAATGGACGCAACATCTGTTTTGATATCCGAACAATTTGTTGTCCCTGGAGATATTTTTTTTGATTTTATGAATGAATAAAGTTGGGATATATTCACTTATTTTTTTAAAATCTATTTCGGTTCAAAATTTTTATATCTAATGAATAAAAGTGATGATGCTGCCTTGTAATTGACCGCGGTGACCTGGTTGTAAAGTCGTGGTATCGGAACCGGAGGGTTTCAGATTCGAGACCCGATTCCACCGAACAATTGTCTTGCTGGTGGGTCTGGTGCACGTTTAAATCTGTCAGGGCCTAACGTCCTTCCACTGGTGTGGTGTGGAAGTTCTGAAGGGGGAAACTCAGGTGTCATCCTCGTAATCTGACCATTTTGAAACGGTACGTTAGTATAGCTAAACTAAAAGCTCATCGTTTCTAGACAAATACAGGGATCCAAGTACTCGTGAAAAGGGATTATGTTTTATCTCAATCAAAGCGATCTTGAGCATGAATTAAAAGACAAATACAGGGAACCAAGTGCTCATGAAAAGGGATTATGTTTTATTTCAATCAAAGCGATCTTGAGC
>JAPMOQ010008021.1:1216974-1241055 GCA_026543055.1 Argiope trifasciata | reverse complement strand
GGATTATGTTTTATTTCAATCAAAGCGATCTTGAGCATGAATTAAAAACTTTGATTATTTTGATTTCATTGTTTAGGATTAGAATGCTGACCTAAGCAAAATCATGATAAAGTAGCCAACATTTATAATTTGCTTGTGCAAAAGTAGTAAAACCGGAACCGGCATCCTGTCCACAGAGAGAAATTCGTTGCTAAGACACATATCCACGCTTCAGCTTTTTAATAATACTGGTATGATATTCTAAAAGTATGCTTAGATTTTTTTACCAGTTAAGATCCAAATTTATTGTTTTTATTTATTTTATTCAATTTTTTTCTTATAAAACAGTCCCTAAAAAGTATTGCATGTGTTCAAAAACTTGATTTCGAGACATTGCTGAATATTTGTGAATATTTTGAGACATTTGAATATTGCATTACCGAGGCTTATTTGCCTATGACTATTTGTAAATAATATAATTTAAAAATTGAACCAGGCAAACGATTAAAATTTTACATAAGTTTTTTTTTTGGACTTATTCTAGCAAAATATATAGACTGAATTATAGCCGAATATAGCCTAATATTTTGACCGAAATCCATTGACTTTAAGGGCATCTGTTGGCTAATTTGTCCCTTGGGCATTTTAATGTTACAATTCAAAGATGCAACTGCTATTGATGTTACACCTTTGAATTGTAACATTCAAAGGCGCAACTGCTGTTTCAAATAGTGAATTTGAATGGTGTTTTCAATTGCACTTTTTACGCTTGCGCCAATCAACTTCCATTTCATTCGAAGCAAATATGAGAAGAAAGTTATAGGATACTTTTTTTACTAAGCAATATACAGAACACATTATACACATTTCGAACTGTAACCAAACTCTACAATTCAATAAGAAAATGAAAATCAACATCAGACAAAGAACACTGAAAAAGCAAAGTTGTGTATCACCCTTCTTTTAAGTAAAATTATCCAAAAACGATAAATGCGGATTTCTGAAATGAAAAGTCTCGTTAAATGAATCTTAATATCCAAAATGTGGACCTGTTTCAAAATTTGGGTTCAATTGACGAATAAATGCAGATTTAAAATAAAAATTCAATTTCCTTCCTAAATCTACAAAGTGCAACCCAAAACTTACCATATTACGGGTACATATGATTAAGTTGATGGCAGTACATTCCTGATAATTTATTTTCGTTATATTGCGTCATGAATTTTATATTACACTTTTTTACATAATTCATTTATCAAAATATGCCCTTTCTTGATCGAAATGAACATCTTTAAAAGTTTGAGAATCTTTGATTGATTTCTTCTTTATAACTAATAAATTAGTGCCTCCTTCTCGCTTATCATTACGTGTTTTATGACACCTCAACCCACCATAAAGTTTTAAGGTTGTGCCGCCTTTTCAGGAAGTCAATATCGACTTTACGAGTGTAGAACATTTATACGATCTCACCTTTAAAGTGCAGAGCCCAATGTACCTATTTTCTTTATTCAGGGCTGTATTTTATGACACGTCTTAACTTGGGGACTTAAAAAATTATGCATGGTAATATTCCTTCAAAGCAGCTTGGACGTTGCCTCTTAAGAATGTTAACATCGGACGTGCTTCTTTTTGACAAAAATTATTTATTTTTCATACCCGAAGTTATGCGACAGGGACCTTCGATAAAAGTCTTAAAAGTCGGAAAAATAGCTTTGTATAAAAGTGCATGAGTATTTTATTCGGGCAAAGAATAGAATAAAAGTTGTTTGGAAGAAAAGTGAGTAATTATATAAGTATATATTAATGTAATTTTTAGGTATATTTTACGAAATAAAGTTTTACTAATAATAGCCGGATGTGTTATTTTTCCCTCTTTATATACGAGACTGTTTGAAAAAAAAATTGTCAATTTTAATTAAAAATTATTTTGATTAAATTATTTGATGAATAGCAAGCTCGTATCTCTAAATATGGATAATAGAATTAAAGGAATTTATAGAAATTTAGATCTGTTAAATTTTTTTCGGAATTGCATTTATTAACTCAAACATAATTTTTATATTATTGGCGAGTTACTGCAGGTATTGTGGTGATATTTTAATAAGCGAGTAATAACCACTGGACATTGGTGATCACCTCTGTCTATTGGATCTGTTACGCGGTGCAAATCGTAAGATCGCTAGTTCGATCCTTGACGGAATTCCATCTCCACTTTGGTGTGACACCACAATCCACCCACCACATATTATTTAAAACATTTTTCAACTGGAAGCATATGTTTATTGTTTAAAGGTTTAAAAGGAGTTATTTGGTCACTATTATTCTTGTATTATTAATAGAAATAACTTGTGTATCTCTATTAATAGTAGATGGAATTGGATTTGTGTGTGTTTTGTTCTTTAAAGTATAGATTTTTAGACATCCTTTAGACTTTTGGGAAACATTTCTTTCCAAGCGCACATTTTAACCTCGAAAATACATCTGTAACTGTACAAAATTTGATAAAGATGTGCTTTGGAAGAGTCAAGTAAATAAGTTGAGAGTCAAGTTGTAGTCAAGTAAATAATTGTAGAAAATGATTGTGAAAATATTATTGTTACATTTTTTTAATACTACTTTAAAATACCAAAATTTATCTTTTCCACAATAACAACATTTTTTCCAGTCTATATTTTTATTTTTGCGACATATATTTTTTTATATTTGCGTCGTCTATATTTTCGACAAACTTTCCATTTTTGAAATAATTGTCAAATAATGCAGTTTATAATATCAATGAAATTCATACCATTTTCATTTTTAATATAAAAATTTAATTGGGCGTTTCTCTTCCGCTTTTTATAGTTAAGGACGATTTTTTTTCTTAAGTAAGATATAATAACTTTTATTTTCTTCTCTATTTCATCGATTTTTTTTGTATCTTCAGAAAAAGTGCCAAAAGATTTTATATTCGAAAAATATATCCGATAAGCTTATTATTATAGTTATTTTCTGAAAATTGCTTTATCAACATTCTTTAATCAATATAAAATGCAGTTGTATGCAAAAGTTGCCTCACTATTTTAAAAGTGGCATTAACTGCAAATAGAAAGCCTGCTTTGATGACATGCTGTTTGCTATCAGATTAAGTATACAGATTGATTTAACTTGATGCCGTTAGAGACATTCCGTTAACCAATGAGTAGAATGAATACTAGACTCTTGTTATAACTTGCGTTTCGAATGATAATATGAATATATACCACTTGTACCAAGATCCTGCCGCTTGCGAGAGTTGGTAAATCCTCTTCTATGTATGCTATATATAGACCTCAAGATAATTGAAGACAAGGCTCCGAACGTGTACCATCTGCTATCTTCAGTTTAGCAAGCAATTTTCGAAACGCCGGGAGTGAAATTGCCTCCTCGTTTACTACTGAGGATATAGGATGTATATGTGAATCCTTGTTTCAATTCAGAGGAGTCAATTCCAGTCCTTGTCTCCATTCTGTGCCCTTTGGACTTTTGATATAGTATCACTTATATAATATCTACGTTTTAAAGATAAGTTTTAAGTGGTTGTAGGACTTATAACAGCTGAAGCAGATAGTTGGTCAAATGTGACTTTCTCTAACGTAATAAATAAATATTGAACTCAATAGAATTTTTTTTACCATAGTTTAAAAAGACATTAGCCTTTTAATTATGAATTTTTAAATTAATGAAATCATTTTTATTATTTAAAATATATATAAAATATTACGTATAAATTGTCGAAGAAAGAATTTGCTTGTGCGCAAAGTTTTTTCAAAAATAAGCAATTTATTTTAGCACCAATTTACACCCAAAGAACATAACTAGGTAATGAAGCCAAGAGATAAACATTTTAATTGATTTATAGCAGTTATTTTAGTTTTTATGTTGTGAAAACATGATAACGCATTAAAAAAACGTTTTTAGTACTTTAGCAAAAACTGAAAAAGGCATACACAGTAATACTTTGATTTTGCATGAGTTTCTTTATTATTTGTGTATAAGCATGCCGGGAAATTTTGATATTGAAACGATGTGCCATTTTTAATTTACACAGCTCGCGCGTTCTAAAAATATAGTATTGAGAAAAATGACTTTAAAGCAAACCTTTCTGGATGAAATGTCAACTGTGACCTTCACATTTTGGAATCTATTTTTAAACTAATGATTGAAAACACGTATGCAATACCAAAAAAATATTCAAAAGGTTTCTATTATCATATGAAATCATCAAAAATGTTTCAAAAAATTAAATATTTGAAGGATTATAGCCCTTTAACTTTGATGTTTAAAAATAATATAAATAATTACTTCTCCGATTTCACTGTAAATGTTTGATTTGCCCGGGATTTAATTTCTCTTGCAGAATGAAAACAGTTTTTCAACAAATTCTTTTATAAAACAGTATAAGTTCAAAATATTTTTTAAAGATATCTTTTTCCAGTTTTCTACCATTTTATTTGCTTTATTGCTTGAACAAATACATCTTAGAATACTTCTTGGCATTAAAAATGCGTCCGAATGTGATCGGAAACTTTGTATAATGATGTGACAAATACCTGAATCTCTGAAGTGATTATAATGAAACATAAAGATGTTTTTACATAATTCGTGGTAATAAATTAATTTCGTACTCTGCACGTAATTTTTATGGCTTGTCGGAAAATAAGTGCCTTCGTATTTTATTTTATTTACCTAGATTTTTCGATATATATGTGTAATGCATAATTTTTCAAGCATAGTCGTGACCGTAGATATAGGAGACAATTTGAATTTTAACTTCGTTTTATTTCAATCCCGGAAAGCATGATTTTTTGTACAAGTGGACGCGACGAGCACGACACAGAACGACACAACATGAGGAAAAACTAAAAGAAAGGGAAAGCATTTTTCCCAGTGCTTTCTTATATCCCATGAGATTCCGATAGGGATTTAATACACGTGCCGATTTTGATAAGGAAGACATAGGGATCTTTTGAAGCAATGTGTTAGACTTGCCATTTTTTTTATCCCTTAAATCGGGGCGTGTGAAAATGCAATTTTAAGTATTTCCACAATTTTAAGTATTTTAAGTATTACCACCATAGAAAAAATGGAATGGGGTCAAGAAATAAGAGAATATTTTAGAATGATTAATATGGGCTTAGTTGCGCGAAAAGTTAGGTAATTGAGTTTAAATTAGATTTTAAAATATCATTACACACACACTCAGACACTCACCTCACTCTCACTCACACATTGAGAAAACCATTTGAAATCAAATTAAAATATTTATATGCGTTTTAAATTATAAGGCAATTTAACTAATTTGAAATTTATCTAATTATAAACAATATTTCTTTCTAAAAAAAGAAAAAAATATTGATAAAAATCTCTGCTTTTTGAGAGCTAAAAGTCATATTTGTGAGAAAATCCTATTACTTTTAGATGAAACTTCAAATGGAATTTTTGAAACTAACTTAAACCAAAATATTTGAAAAGTTTTCCTAAAATTACATTTTTTAAGTGGATCATGAAGAGAAACTGAATAATCGCTTTTCATGTAATTACTTTTCTCTGTAAAATTGGGCATTTTAACGACCAGCAAGATCCCTACCATCTATGTTACCAACAAAGAAAGATCGTTAGAGAACTTTTTTGTCTGTCCCCATCCCTTCCCTATTAGTGTGTGTCACAGTTACCAATTTTTAAGGAAGTAAAAAACTGATGTCAAAAACTAACATGTAACAAACCTCGAAGTCTTGCTCACTCTTTCTGATTAGTTTCATGGTCTGATGGCGTTTACAGATTAAAGGTTGGAGTCATTTTACCATCGATTTTTTTTCAGCAGAAAAAAAAATGCCGTCACTTTTTTTTTTTGCTTCAAATTTAGCGGGAAGATTTTCGATGTTCTTTTTTAAACTTCAGTGGATTTTTTTAAACTTTCACTTAGGTTCAAACTTTGATTAAATTTTTCTAATTGCTAAAAAATCTGGAAATGAAAATAAATTGGGGGTAGTAGATATTTGCAGTGTCGTTTAAATATCAGGAAATATTCCTCGCCTTAAATTCATTTTTTTTTCAATTGAATGGTAGATTATCAAAATGCTGTGTGAAACGAAAATAATTGATAATTTGATACACTGTATAACATTAAGTTATTCGTAGAAGATTAAACTGAAATTGCATTTAAAAATATCGCTGAATCAGTTACCACATAAAGACAATTAATGTTTGCCCACGGCCTCTGTTCTTTTGTGAACGCGTTAGGATGAGTTAAATATATTAGGGTATTATTAAAAAGGGGTAAGAAAAAAGATGAAAAGAGAAGATGATTAGATTTAATAAAGAAATAAATTTCGAAAATGCGCACATCTGTCCGTGTCTCACCCTTAGTAGTGTAAAATTGTGTTAAAAGTGGTCTTCTTAGAATAGGGAGACAATAATGCAAGGGGTGTTCAAACGAAAAGGCAAGAAACGACACTGTGAGTATAAATGATTTCATTCAAAGTATGCCCTATAAGCCTGAGCAGAACGATCCCATTCAACAATGAGCCGAAAGATTCCTTGTTCCCAGAATTCCTGTGATCGTGACGAGACCCAGTCCTTCACAGCATCCTTGAGTTCACCGTCCGAGTTGAAGCGCTTCCCTTTCAGATGTTTTTTCAGGGGACCAAACTCATGAAATCACAGGGCGACATGTATGGGTTGTAGGGCGGATGGTAGAGCTTCTCTCACTTGGTCATTTCCTCTTGTGTAACTCTGGAGACACGTAGACACGCTTTATCATGGAGCAGAACCACATCCTACGTGAGTAGCCCCGATCTTTTGTTCTTGATGGACCTGCATAGTCTTTGGAGTGTCTCCTAGTACACATCAGAGTTGATGGTTCTTCTGTGCTCGAGGAATACACTGCCACGCCAATTTTATGGTGCTCTCTATAAGAGCCTCTGCTGTTACCTAGATGTCTCCCTACGTTCTCCCACTGCGGCATTTGCAAATATGTTAACGGTTACGTTGTTATGGCGTTTAGTGTCTTCATTTGGACACCTCTTGTATTTAATACTCCTACTGCACGAAAAATGTACATGTTTTATAAAAGTATTTAAGTTATCAACTGAAGGAATTAGTCGTGATTGCTTCCCGTTGCGAAATACTAGAAAATAACGTTTCCGACGTCTGTGAAGCATTTCCTGGAAGAGTACCTGATTTTAAAATCAACGCCGGTCTCTAAATCTAATTTGAGCATTCCTTCACGTTTGCATACAATTCGATGCACTTTGCCTGTTTAAATAATGCAAAGAATTTAAATGTTCTCGCGAACATTTATTCGTCTAATGTAATTAATTTGAAGGCTGCTACAAACTTACGAGGCTAATGTTTCAGGAAATGAGAGTACGTTCCATTAAATTGTCGATTCGAATCTTCTGCGAGGATCTTCAAAATTTTCTTTTAAGGATGCTACTTATCTTTCTCCTGGTGGAATCTAATTTGGCAACTGGATATTTCAAAACGGTCCATTTAGATTCTGAATTATTTTTTTAAATAATGGATGCATATGATTTCCTGATTTCTTTTGTTGATGGATCTGTTGAGAAAATTGCTTTCAATCATTCTAATTTATATGTTTGATAAAAGTTTAAGCTGTTTGTAAACTGAATATATAACGCCAAATTTCTCTTTAAAATGTTTGTACTTGAGTAAAGAATTTACTATTTATAAGTTAATGATAAATATTTTATTTTTCTGTGTAGCGATCATTCTTGTAAGCATTTATTTTTAAAATTGAGAGTGCGAACAGAATCACTGATTTCAATCACTTTTACTGAATCCAGGATTGCATAGATATTTATTTGGCTTTATTATATCGGGTTAGAGGTGATGCTGATATTCGATTGTGTTTGATACTTTTTTAGGATGCTTTTATACCCGATACTACCGATAAACAATTCATTTTTTTGGCCCGCGCCATCTTTTTACCATAAACAATGTCAATATTAGCTTTAAAGACTTATTTCCAATGACTCATCACCTATTACTTTATTTATTAATGTTTTATGTTTCTGCATAGTTATCTCCATTTTATAAGCATTTCTATTTATCATAGAATCGTAGATTTCAACCACCTTTTGTTGATTCAAGGGTTGCATTTTGATACCTGGTTTTATTATATTAGGTAAAAGTTGATACTGATATTCGATTGTACGTGATACTTTTTATGCCGGCATCCTCGAATAGAGGTAGCGCGATCTGGGAGTCCGCGGTTCGAGTCCCGGTTCGGGCATGGTTGTTCCTCCTCTGTTCTGTTTGTGATATGTGTGAAAGTGCCCCCCCCCCAGTAAAAAGGGACTGTGCAAACGAATGTGATGTGTGAAGGGTTAAAACATACTCTTGCCCCTAATTGGCGCTTCTAAAATGAGACGCATCGTCGGGTTAAAATCGCTGACTTCGTCAGCGGTCTTGTCAAGAGCCATTAGAAACAACAACTGCAACTTTAATTTTATGCATTTGCACCTTATACTACAAATACCCAATACTTTCTCAACAGCCACTATCTTATTGACACAAACAGTACCCATAAGAACTTTAGAGACTGTTATCTTTATTGAATTACTCGTCGCCTATGACTTACAATTTTGGTCGTTAACTTTAAATCGTTTTTTAAAGATCATAATTGAAAACAAATTTTCTATGTAATTTTTTTAAAAAAGGAACATCATTGAAAAGTAAAGAACTCTATAAAATTGAAGACCAAATTTTGTTAACAAGAATTTAATATTAAATTTTTGATTTAACAAGAATTTAATTTTTAAGTCTTTCGGTATAATTTTATATTTAAAAATATTAATACTTTCATTTTAAGTATATTTTTAAATTTTTATATTAAAAAATTGTTTGATTAAAGTTTTATTTTTAATTATGTTCAATTTATTTTACTAATAATGATTCTAGTTATCCATTGTTTTTGTTATCAGTTTGTGTGTGAAAAAAGTTTGTTATATATAATATACGAGTCTTGTAAACTTAATAAGCATTGCAAGAAGAAGTGAAAGAAAAAAAAATACATGCTTTAGAGATACTTTTTTTCCAGATAATGGTAAAAAAAGCAATAGATTGCTAAGAAAAACAAATCGCATGTTAAAAATATCGTCGAATCAGGGCGTCATAAAATGATTGGTGGCACTGCATCGACATGCTACTTTGTATGAGGTCGATAGAGTGCTTATTATTCGATCAAAGTTGGGGCGAGTATTAACTATCACTAAAAGTCTGAGTCTAGACATACTGAATCCGGGAATCGATACTGATTACTGGATACTTTTGATCTGCATCAGTTTTGAGGATTTGATACTTTTGCATACTTGAGATAAAAGTTGATACCACCTACGCATAGTCGAAACCACATTTCAAATTCCTCTTTGGATTTGGAGTTGTCAGATACATTTCCAGTAACCTTTTATACATTTCTCTCATCATAAAATGTCGATTTGCTCTCATTTCTTCATGTGTTTAATGAACATGATTTAATAAATACTTAAAAGAAAATCGCATATAAATTAAAGTTTATCATGGAAAGAATTAAAATTATTTCCTTCTACAATGGCATATATTAATCCTCGATGAAATGCATATTCATTAACAAAAGAATAAAAACTAAATTACTTTTCCAAGTCCTGTAGCAACTTAAGAGCTTTTTGTGAGGGGAAAGAAACTATAAGGGAATGGAAACTCATTTAAAAGTCTAATGTTTCCCACTCCTTATTTACTTTGATTTCCATCCAACTCGAAAAGTGCCTTGTATTCCGTAAAATGGGCGACATTTGTTTGAATTACATTTGTAGCAGATATATTGGTGTCTTTTTACTTGAAATTCACCATGCTTTCTGCATATTTAGAATGGCTTAATTACAGATATTGCTTTTTATCTTTAAATGAAGTGCAATGAAACGCTTTTATGTTTTGAAGATTGTTTTAATCATTTGGATTTTTATAATATTGCTGAAAAATATTTTTATGAGCGATTTAGGAGTAGATGTGTCATTTTGCGTTAGTTTTGCTTTGATAGGAAGCTTATGTTTTGAAATTACAAGTAGGGTTTAATGTGTTCTTATTTTTTCGGTCATAATGAACTTTGCATTCCGAATTCTGATATTACATCCAATATTTGCTTTGTTTTACTCAATGGAGCAATAGCACTTTAGCAATTTCAATCAGGCATGGCTTTATGCAAAACAATTTATTCCATTTCCACACAATGGTCCATTCTTGTTTGGGTTTCATATCTGTGTTCTATCATACTTAAATTATTTCATGTACATTACTATAGGAAGACTACCTGTTGAAAGGGTTCACACGACAAGATTCCGGGAATATTTCAAATTATTTCAGGTACATTCCTATAGGAAGACTACCTGTTGAAATGGTTCTCACGACAAGATTCCGGGAATATTTCTTCACTTCTTCACCAATTATTATTTTTGGAACCTACCTATCGCCTTTCGTTTGAACGTTTGTATAATATACGTGTAATGTTTTGCACATGCTATCTTGTGAACAGGATAACTAGAGTAATTTTTTATATTTTAACTGCCTTGGAATATGTTAGAAATGTGGAAATTTCAGACGAGTTTGTAAATGGCTTATCTAGCTAAAAAGGGGTAGAAATTTCGAGGATCAAAATTTTCATTTCGCTATAATGTTCTTAATATAGAAGACATAAAAATCGATTCCAGCTAGACAAATTAGCGCCTCATTAAGACTACAACTTTTATGTTTGCAATTTTTGGATAACTGCAATATTTTGGAAGTTAGAGGTTGAAAAGTGATTTTCTAAACCCTAATATTGGCTCTTTTATAATATCAACAATTTATGTTGCCAGATAGTAATTTAGATATGAACCGTTGTCTTCCAAGTTCCCAAAAGGAATTGTTTTTATAATCTTCCATGTGGATAATGACACATCTTTCATGTGATGTGAATTCCAGGCGTCGCTGTTGTGCTTAATGCGTTCAGAAAGAGAATGCGATTCTTTCATATGGTGGAAACTGAGTTCAAATTTCCGCATTTAGTTTTGTTATATTTTGTTATTTTTCTTTATCTGAAGTGGTGTAGAAATTATTTAAAGATTCATAGTTATTTTGTTATACGTGCCTAATATTTTTGTCTTAAAGACGTTGGCTTAGTTACCGTCAAAAACATTGTTATGAACCTGTAATTTTGCTTCCCCGCACAATTAATATCATCACAAGAAAGAATGATTAACAGTAATCTGTATTGAACGGTGTCCGGGTGTCGCATCCAGAGTATAGCGATAAACTTGGCAACCATTTGGCGACTTTTCAACGAATTTGGCAACTTTGGCGACAAAAGGATAATACCCGAAACTTTGAGAATTTTCTCGATCCGTGCATTAGGAACCAAGATACGTCCAGATACACCCTGATTGATATAGAAGATTCTAACCCCGCCTCCTGGAAACATAAAAGGCTGGCATTTTTAAGTGTAGTTGTCAATCGTGGAGTTCTGGCTCGTAGTCCTGAATAGAGAGGCGTTGAATAGTAGTCAGGAGTCACCGAGGGAATACTGAAGTAGCTCTGGAATGCTGAATTGCTGTGTGCCGTATGCTATCATCTACGTGCCTTGTATCGTCGTCATGAACGGTGCAGTCCTGACTGAGAGGTAGTCACGAATTGAAGTAGTGAGTCAGCAGTGAAAACAGAGGTTCAGCCATCTGGAGAAACCGTAGAGCAAAACTCCGAAGATCCCTCCGCTGCTGAATCTTATCTGGCCGCTTTGTGTGCTGTGGTTGTTGTCACTACGGATTTCTACTTGTTGACTACTCTTGTTGTTGGGGGTTGTAAATAAATGTCGTAGTTATTTTTCCAGTAAGGGACTGTTGATTGTGTTTATCTAACACCATATATACATACTACACAAGAAACGAAGCTGATGGATAGGAAATCCGTGACAAAATACCTCATGACTTCTGCCGTTCTGTGATATTTTGTCTGAGCTGTACTGTTAATGGTTTTTCTATTAAAGGCTCCATGTGGACCTATTATGTAACTCATCTTTGCAATCGAATCTATTCATGTGACGTAGTAGTCATACAGTGACCAACATTAGTGAACTTTCTGTACTCTGCCTCTGTATCAGGAATCATATGATTGACGTCATCACAGCACTTATTCCGAATTTGAAGTGGATATCTTATTTGCCTTTTTAGGTCGCTGTTCCACCTTTCACACAGTCTCGTAATCAGAATGGAGGTAATTTTAGCCTACACCGTTTATTTTCTAATTTATTGGACGAACTTCTCATCCCCGTATTCGTGACGATTTCCAAATGCTTATATTTTCTAATACTTTTGTACACTTTGCTGTGATATATTGTCTTTCTTCTTCTGCAAAGGGCATTTATAGGAAGGTGTGCAAAATACTCGATGACATTGTCGATCAAAAATCAATGTCTTGAATGTTCAGAGCAGGTGATGTAATATCGAATGAATTTTTGCCTCTTATAAAGAGGTTTTTATGGTACTGAAATGAATAAAAATTACATATTAATGAGTTTTTTTTGGTGCAAGAGCCATATTTGGCCAAGCTGGGTCAAGCAGATGGTAAAATTATGGAGCAAGCTGTAAGAGCACACAGGTTAAATTATAACAGGAAAAATTATCAATATAAAAATGCAAAGAATGATAAAGGCAGAATCTTTAATGGTAGGAAATTTAAATAAAACATAGATGGGTATAAAACTTTATATTGAAGCTATGTAAAAAGTGAAACGTGAACAACAATATAAACGTACTAAATAAAATTGTAAAATCCAATGGTTTTTAAAAATTTAAAAATGTTTGGGTTTCATTTCGTAGAAAAAGTTTCATTGTTTGTTACAAACACTGAACAAAATTATTCATTTTCACATTAAATTCTGAGAATCTATAGTTTCTTTTTCTTTTTCTCCAAATATATTCCAAGTATCTTATAAAATATGGATGCAATATAAATTTATCATTTAAGAACCTGGGGAAGAATTTAAATTATTTCCATTTACAATGTCTGACATTAATCCTCAGCGAAATGTATCTTCGGATAATAAAAATAGCAGAAATGTATTGCATATCCAGATCTCACAGCATCCTTGGCGCTTTTTGGCGAGCAAAGAAAGCCTGGGAAAATGGGAACTCATTTAAAAGTCTAATGTTCCCCAGTCGCTATTTACTTTGATTTCCATCCAACCCTGGAAGGGCTCGTTCTTCCGCAAAATATACGACACTTGCTTGAATTATATTTGCAGGGGAAATATTGGAAGTTTGCTCACTTCAAATTTGCCATGTTTTCACGCTAGTTGGAATGACTTAATTGCACTTTTCACTTACCCCACTCGTGCCGAGGCGCTATGGATTATTTTTGTCTTTTAATCGTTTGGATTGCCCTGGATTTCGTTATAAAAACATTTCTAGAAGCGATTCAGGTGTTGATTTAAATCTCGTTAACAGCTTGAATTAGTTTGCTTCTGCAGGAGATTAATCTTAGGAAAGTCAAGCTGGGGGATGATGGGAAACTATTTTTAGCATTTAAGTTTTGCTCCCATTGCTGTCTTTAATTTCGATATTAGTTTGCTTTTGGCCTCAGTTTGGTTAGAGGTTGCACTTGGTTTCGTAAAGGTAAATTAATTTACCTTAAGTGATTAATTTTTTAAGCTTATGACCCGAACACTTTTGAACTAGGTACTTACTCAATTAGAACGGTAGTCAAGAAAGTTTCTGAGAGTATTGTATGAAATCTTAAAAATCCATAGGTACAAAAATTAATAAAATAAAAATTTCAGAATAACTAACTATTAACTGTTTAGAAAGCGCTGGGAAGACGAGGAAAATTAAATAAACAGTATTGAAAATGTCATTTTCTACAGTTATTTATATAAAAATTATATTTTAAAATTTTACAAAAATTCAGAAATTAATTAAGATTTAAATCTCAATTTAACCGATATTAATTGTAAAATATTCTCTTATTTCCTGACATAATTCCCACTTTTTAAATTAATGATACACGCACTCTAGAAAACTATAAATTTAGTAGGCCCTCACGCTCCGAATGAAGGGATAAAAATCCTTAATGCGTACAACAGTTTTTAAAGATGTTTAATATTTCCTATCCTAAATCTACACGTGCCAAAGAAATCCTTATCAAAATTTCATTGCAAAAACCATTGATGGGATAAATTTCGGTCTCTTTTGCATTTGTGTATGGATGAAAACGGACGGCAGTTTCACCATCTCTTCTTTTAGATAATGACTGTCGGATAAAATAAAGCAAATTTAAAAATTACAAAGTGCCTTCTATGGTCACGCATCTGCTCAAATATATTACACATACTCACTCGCACGCGAAATATAGAGGTATATAATTGTTATAAAATTTGTAACGTGGACTTCCTAATGTAACTTCCCTAATCCGAAAAACTTTTCTTTTGCATTATATCTATCTGTGAACACGATGACGAAAAACGAATGGAATTAGACGGCTGAAATTAATTACTCTCAATTGCATCCAAAACTTTAAATGTCTATCAAATTTTGAACACTTGGAGATCTAAGGATTCGAATCCATCAGCATTTCAATTGTAACTTTTTTTTATACCCATAGCTGTAATCGTATATCTTAGCTGCAATCATAATTTGTATCTATGTTTATATAAAAGCCAAATTGTCATTAACCTTCAGTATCAGTTCCTCATGTCGGCATGAAATGAAAGCCTTTGTTTGAGCCTTAAAGTGGTTTGATTCTATTCATCATCTCAGCCACCAGAAGCGAAATTCACTGAGGCGCTGTTCGTCTACAAATGTACAAAACCACACAAAAAAAAAAAACTCAATATCCACAAAACGCAAAGTCTTAGGTAGATAAAATTTGTTAAATAGGTTTAGCATCTAATTTATGGATGCATACTCAATTTTTATACAAATCTTTTTGAGTTTCTTTATGAGGAATATTATACTTTTACAGTTAACTTACTTTCATTTTCTATATTATACTGTCTGTTCGTTTTTGTTATATGTTCAATTTCTTGTGTCACTTCTTAATATCATTTGGACCGACGGCTTACTATATCAGATCAGTACAATCTAAGCGAATTCTTAACTTTTTATAAAAGTTTGGATGAATTCTTCTCTAGAACAAAAAAAAAACAACTAATTACAGTAATATTTCTAAAGTGTTCATTGGTGATCTTTTAAAAAACATTATATTTAAGATTTTTTGAGGTATTTCTAGAAGTATTAATCACTTTTTAAATCGTGGATCCACTAGTTTCTGCGTAGCTAAGTTAACGAATAGACTGCTAAAAGAAGCCAAATGAAGCATGTCAAACTAACAAGTAATCAAAACCATACCAAACCAAACAGTTTTCATCTAGTTTTTGAGAAATTTAACCAATTCTTATTTAATCAAACGCCGTGGCAAATTATTCGAAGTTGAGACACAAGTTGGTGAACATGAAGTCTGAAATTTTATGTATAACTAATTAATTAACACTAGATTGCCTAAGGAAGTCTTTTGACTGCTTTTCAATTTCAGTTAGAAAAACAATTGTGTATATAATGAAACAGCTTCTTAGAATTTTGTGACTTTTTGTACAACATATAAATGCGTTTATTTATCATTGCTTTCCCCCCTCTTTCATTTCCGGTATATATATATATATATGTATTATACCTGTATTGCCTAAAAGCAATCATTTTGACTACTTGGAAAATTTGAAATAATTTATTATTGAATTATGTAAATTTCTTATATGAAATCGGAGCCCATCTGATTATATGAAATCAGATCAGCTCCGATTTCGTATAACAGTTTATATATTTTTTGATTACCGTCACTTGTCATTCGAATCTTTATGCCAGGCTTGTCATCAGAAAATGAGGACTCACAAACATCAAATACAACATATTCTAACAAACGAAAATTCTGTCAAGCACGACTTTGCAACAACAACAAAAAGAAAAAAACAAATAATATATGTGAAAAATGTCAAAAGTATGTTTGCGGAAGGTGTACACATAAAAAGATTTCAACTTACATTTGCTTAAAATGTATAAATAATGAATACATTATTTTTTGTTCAAAATGAAGTAATTTTTTTTATTGTTAATACTTATTAATAACTTGTTATACGACTGTAAATAGTATAAGAATTATTAAAAATTAATTCTAAACAAATTTCTTTACACGTTATTCTTTTACAATGTAGTTATTTTGACTGCTTTGGGGCAATATAGGTATACACTAAGTCTCCCTCATTCTAGTGTTAAATATCCTCTAATGCTGTCTTTAAATCCTTGTTTATCAATTCAGTACCGGTCCCCAATAGACGCTAGAGCCTTCTATGGGTAGCTAGTATTCCCTTATTAATATTTGACTGAACGTGGTTCTGTTCAGTTGCATATTTACTGTCTAAAAAGACGAATTGCACTTCGCTGAATGTGGCAATTTGCAAACGATGTTAACGAAATTGAAATCTGAGATTAACATATTTCTAAAACTCCATTAAAAGAAACCATCTCTTTAATTTTTATAAATTTCTGTTGGTTTTGTGTTTATTTGTAAATTTCAAATAAGTCATTTTTAATGCATTTGAAGATAGTTTCTATTTCTCTTTTAAAATAACTTATTGATAGATAGAAAGATATAATAATTATACATAACTAGCTGGTACCTGGCGCGTTGCTACCGCAGAAGAAATAATCTTGGAAATATCATTTGGAATTTGAAATAGTTATCTTGTTTAATTAAGAATATTTATTTTCTTGTCTGCAATGAATATATTCATTGATATTGAAGAATATATAGAGAAGTATAAAATATATATTCTATTTTTATTATTCTATTCTACCAAAAATATTCATTTTTATGCATTAGATTTGCATATTCTTTTAGAATTGCAATGCTTGGTGTTCCTTTAGAATGGTAATGTAAGATACTATTTTTTGTATCTCTTGATTCGCCTAATATTCGTTTAGAATTCTCAAGTTTAATATTAGAAAATGTTAACAAAATATTTTCTTTTCAAACTGATTAAACTTAAAAAATATATTTATAGCATAAAATATTTAATATAGTTGAAAAGAGAATTTTTTGAAAATTATAAGATGGTGCAAAATTATTTGTACTGTAATATTCTCGGAAGTTACTGCAAAAAACACTAAAATTTTATTAAATGTTATTTAAAATTTCAAACCTATAGGATTGGTTATCCTATATCATTTTCACACAATCTCTAATAAAACTATTACCTTAGAGAACGACTTGCATAGCATTTGCGAACAATAGCTACGAAATATTAACGTCTAACTTGAATTTAGCATCTTTACTGAATCTCTTGTCTCCTTCGTGAGTTATTTGGTGGTTAATCCATGGTTAATAGATGCTGTAAATACGTCCGAAAATATTTTTTAGACTTTAGATGATTGTATTATGCCTATAACTTTCGCGTAAGTGCAAGCAATTGGTTTTCGAAGTTGTATCGGAATCGGATGAGCGGAAAGGCAGTTCATAAGAAACATACAGACACACATTCATTTTTATTTATATAGATATGCATATTTTTGTGATTAAGATATTGGACTTGGTTGATAACATTAATTTAGATGAAATGCGCGTTATTTTTTGCAGTTTCTAAAAATGTGTACGTTTCTGTTTTCAGTGATATCTCTACTTTGTCTCTATACTTATTTGAAGCCAAATTATAGCAAATTACTGAATGTATGCGATGCTTATTTATAAGCATTTAAAAACTTAAAGAACTTTTTGTGAAGAACGATTTTTTCATAATTCAAAGGTATAAAAAGTGTCATATCCTAAAAAAATACTAAAGATAACTTAATGCAATTTATAATTAGTTCTCATTATGTTATGCAGAATGTGATGAACCATGTATTTGATGTTGAATTTATGATTGCTTAACATAAATACTATTGAAAAAATTCCAGAATTTTATATATAGTCTTGTATATAACATACAAAAATTTTAATTTTGAATATAATTCTTAGATAATAGTTGCATTCTAAGATATGTTACACGTGTAATTTTAGAGAGAAAAATGAAAAATAAAAAATCTTTTCTCTAGAACAATCTTAGATTTTGCGAATAAATTCTAAAATTAACATGGAAACATGCCTTTTCTTCAGAAATTACATATACATTTAAATAATTTCACTTTGTCATTTTAACTTTATATTATATTTTTATTAATATAAACATTAAAATATTCTTTTAAGAAAATCTCCTCAATTGGATACCTTAACTATTTTATAAGAGGAATGTTGGATTTTTCTTTGTAAAGGGGACGCTGCTTTAAAAGTTTTCTGTTTTATCTGAATGTCTAATACCGGATTTCGTCATTTTAAAAGAGCTAGACACTAATAATAATCAAGACTATAATAAGAACTAAATGTTGTAAACTGATTTTAGTTGGGAACCTATTTTTTTTCAGCAAAGATGAAAAAATTGGGTTTTGGTAATAATAATAATAATAATGTGCAGTTTCTCGTGAAGTTCGTCAAAATAATGCCAATCGTCCTAACATTTTCCAGAAGTCCATAATGAATGGCTGCCCGAAACGGTATCACACGGTTTTTAGAGTTGTAATAAAATTTCGTTGTATTTACGTTTGGGGAGCAGTTACTCCAAAATGATTCAAGTTTGGCCACCATACACAATTCGCAAGTCATGCCAACCGTCCTGAAATTTGCCAAACGTGTGCCATTCTGGATGGCTGTCAGCGTTGGTAACAAACGGCTTTTAAAGTTGAAACAAAATTTTGTCGCATTTACCATTTGCATAAAACCGCTCGAAAATAATAAAGCTTTGGCTACCGTACGCTAATCTTAAGTCTAACCTCTTTTTTGAAGAAGTGAGATATTTACTACTTTGATCTTTATTTGTTCATAAGCTGATGGGTGGAAGGAAGATCAAAAGTTATAACTTTTGGGTTAAGTCTGTCCTCCAGAATAATGACACGTTTTTCTTTACAACTTATCAATTTTGTAAAATATTTTCTTTTTCGTGGTTAAATTCATATCTTATGGAGTCTTCTCAAACTTAATTAAATTTCCTTTTTCCAAAAGAATTCCACGACCTGAAAAGGTCGAGTCAAAGTTGCGTCAAGAAACACTCTCTCAATACTTCCCGAGAAACATCAATAAAGCCTTTCAAAACATGCTACTTGAGGTATTATTTATTCTTGATAGTTTGTGTAGAGGAGAAGCGGCTTAGTCTGTGTGTGCAGAGAGATTATTAGCAGCGAAAAAGAAAAGCGAACAGCCGTACCTAAGCTTTTATCGAGGCAGGTGCTCTGGAGTGTTTGCAAACGACTTTAGAATGGCTTAGGGTTTCCGATAGTTTTTATTGCGAGTTTTCGATAAGTAATGTGTAAATATTGTGAGAGGTGGCATTACAAATTTTTTGTTCCGTAATCGGGTTGGGAATTATGGTTTCATAATGAGATTCGTTTTTGAAAATTAATTTGGCTCTGGATTGTACCTTTATTTTCTGTATACGCGATATCGGTTAAATGTTAATTGGGAATTTGTTTGTTGGCCATAATTATAGTTTCCTCTGTTAAAAAATAATTTTTAAAATTTAATTTAGCTGAATGAATAAAGGGAATTTTGTAATCGAATTTTTAGGTATTCGATGATAATACATTTTTTTTATAATTTCCGCAAATTAATAATCATTTCACTAATTCATTTATTTCAATTAGGATTTCAAACAAGTGTTGCTACATGTATGCCACCACATTTCATAATCGTTTTTCAAAGAAAATATTAATATTATTTGTTATAGTAATAATAATGAATTATAAATTAAGCTAAAAAGTATAGAATAATTCAGATAAAAATATTTCTTTTCAGTGTATAGAAGCATGTTTTGATTTTTTTTTTGTATTAAATCCATTTTCATAAGAGAACAGTTTGTATTGTCATTTTAAATATGTCATAATCTCGACATATATGTGTCATAATATTACATAATGTCATAGTGTAACTAAACATGTCATAATATTACATAAAATTCACAAAATTCTTATTTGAGTCTATTTAAATTATTATAAATAGATTCTCTAATTTTAACTTTCTATATAATATTAAAATATTTCATGTAAGGAAATTTCAGTAATATTTTTTTATAAACGTTGTGCTAAATTATGAAAAAATAAATTTTTCGCAATGGGTAATAGTGAAATGAAACATTAATTAATCTTGCTAAAAATTTTCTTTATGTTGTTAAAAGACGTAGAAAAGTTCTTGTTTGGTATTTAAATATTAAATTACTTATAATAAAAAATCTAAACTTTTTGTTGTTTTCATGATGTTAATAAAATAATAAAAATATTGAATTGATTATTTTTGTTAATAAATAATTTTATAAGTTCAAACTAGTAATTAATAACATTGCTAATAATTTTGTATAAAGATTTTTTGTATTTTTTATTGAATGCTATTATGAATTTTTAAAGCTGATATTTTATTTGGTACTTTTCATTTTTCTTTAACTTTTTTATTACGGTCGAAGGAGCAATTTTTTTAAAAAAAAGACGGTAAAAGGATAAAAATCGAAATAAAAATTGTAAGAAAATGGCTAGAGAATAAAATTAAAAAGTTTGTTGCAAACAATATTATGTGCTTATTAAATCAATAAATAAAAAAAACACCAGTTGTCAACTCGAATGTTTGGTTCCTTTTCGCAAACTTTTGTTTCATATGAAAGTTCCTGACTTCTAAATATTTCATCAATTGTCAGTTGTCCTCCAAGGTCGTGTATTTTTCGATGATAATCGATTGTGTGTTTCAGTATTACAAATACAAAATACAGAATACAAAAAGTCCCATGAAATTTAAAAATTTGATTTTTGAGATCTATTGAAGGAATATTACGATTATCCGTAAACGCGCTCGCACGCATGCACTTTTTATATTTATCGATTACAGTACTGTATCTTCGATGCATAAATTATTGTTAATGTATTAAATATGCTGTCATTAGTCCAAGTGTTAAAAGGACCTGATTATCTTGATCATCCCGGATAAAGCGTGCCAACCCCATGTCCGATTGTTTTAGCTCTAAATTTTTTTAAAAAAAGCCACTTTGTCTTAGCATGGTTTTGAATACACCCATTTGTAAAAAAATTACAATGGAAAATTGGTTTTCTGATCGGTATCATTTTTATATTTATTACACAAGAAATATGATCTATGGAGTGTCATTGTAGCATCATAATTGGAACATCATAGTATGTTGCAGTGTTTTCATGCCTTTAGCTACCATACAGCGAAAAAACAAAAACACCCGAAAGTAATGGTAAATTTTACTATCACTATCTTGAAGAGTTCTCTAGTTTTTGAGAACTCTTTATATTGATCAATTAATTGTTCATTGTAAAATATCCGATATCTAAACATTGAAAATAATATAAATCCACTTAAGAATAAGAAATTTATAAATTAACTACGATATGAATTACAAAAAATTATCTCTTGAATTTAATTACAACATGAAGAGACCTGAAAACATTGAATCGACGTTGTTAACATACCTCGGTTTTGCATTCGGTATAGTTACATTCCAATTAAATCACCAAAATCTTACCAGGCGTTGTTTCTCTGCATTCCCATTACCGGTACCACACTAATTGTGAAGGTTTCTACAGAGTGTGGGGGCACAATACCTGAACCGAAGCTGCTGGCACCCCTACCCGCTTATCTTAATTCGATGAAACGCGCCGGCCCACGTTGCAGCTGTGCCAGTCTTTGATGAGGAAATAGAGTGGCGATGTTGTTTCTCCTGACTCTAAGAGATTAGTTCTCCGTTCATAAGAGCCGGCCCGCTGGCTCTAATGGCTTTGGAAAATTTGAAAGGAGAGCCATTGCGGTGATTCATTGTCATCTGCGGAAAGGCTCGAGTCGGTTGCAGTTAATGAAGCTTACCTAGTTTGTAACTGTGCTTGGTGTGGTGAGTGGTAGATAACTCATTATACGCCGATCAGCTGCAAGGAAGGTAAATTTGTTAGACCAGAATTAAAAATTTTTAAGTTTTGTAGCGCATAAGCAGGAATCAAAGATTCGGGTTCGGACATAAAATCATCTTCTGATTAAAAATCAATGCTCCTTAAATGGAGTGTGTATATAAAGGCATGGGATTTAAATTTGCTATTTAATTATGCAAAAGAAATTTTTATGCTTTGGTAGTTTCCTGGAATTAGCGGTAGAGCGTTTTCCCCCGTGCTCTGGGCGTCACGAGTTCTGATTCGGGCATGGTTGTTCTTCTGTGTTCTTTGAGGTGTTTGAATGTGCCACCTCCGTAAAAAGGAGTTGTGTAAGCAAATGTGACGCAGGAGTCAGCCAACTCTTGGCACTGGTTGGCGCTACTGAAGAAACAAGAGCCCCGCTTAAATCACTGACAAATAATTGTCAGCGGGCTTGTAAAGTATCATTAGTCTCAACACTACATAGCAAATTTTTTTATATTATGATAAAATATACTTTGTATGTTAATAAATAATGATATATTTCAATGTTTGATTATATGGGAATGTGTATAATATATTTCAATGTTTGTTTATATGGGAATATGTATTATATCAATGTATGTATATACTCCGTATCTTATTTAAACGACTGGGACGAATTCAATTTAACTTTGCGCATTTTTTTTGGGGGCAGATGGAAAAGATAGTGTCATATTGTCAAATTAAAGTTATATATTCAATTAGCTAGAAACTGAAATTGTGTCAATTTGTTGTGCAGTTATCTTGGGACTTATCTTATTTTATTAGAAATATTTCAAGACTATTTTAAAATTTTGACTTTTCTGTAACACCAGTTATTAGTAGACATTAATAGCTTGAAAGGAAATCCAGTTTCGCAAATATATGATGTGTTGAAACAGAGAGATCAGTTATGAAAAGAATAAAACTGAAAAATAAATGCTGCGCCATTTTAAATTGATTTAAATCTGTTGTGTAAAAGCTGTACTACTGAAAATATTATTATTGGAGTATATGTTATTGTTAGAGGATTTCTATGCTACACTTTGAAATTTAAGGAATCAAATTCGGGTAGAAAATTATATAATCAATGAATTAATTTTGGGGGGTTGAGTTAGTGATGAGTGTTGCTAATAAAGTGAGAATAATAATCGATTATTTATTTTTAAGTAGCTTATTTTTAAAATTATTACTTTTAAAAAGTGTATATTGTACCTTCTCATTTTTAATAGTATTGATTTTAATCCGTTGGAGCAATTTCTTTTTTACCTGGTATGTGCTTACCTTTTTTATGTGTATTTTTTCAAATTGTTTAGTGTGTGTAATGCAAACTCATTGATAAACAAAACTGAATTAAAAAATTTCTGAAATTTTTTGAATCTACGCATTTTTATCAGAATTAATTATAATTTACATAATCAAACATCGATTATTTTTATTACAAACTATTTTTTTGAATTTCACATGAGTATTACAGGATTTATTGTATTTCTAAAAGGTATGAGAAGGATTTAAATGTTGATAACTACTAAAACACATAACATTTTTACTGACTGTACTCTCATTAAAATTATATATATATATATATATATATAATATTGAAATTCATTCTTCACAAATTACCTTAAATATCTGGAAATTATAATCTAAATATATTATCTCTTTGTAAAACTGTTTTTTTTCGGAGAAAATATTTCAATCGTACCTATCTAGATATAAGCTGGTCATTTAAATAAAAAAAGTCATGAATACAGTTAGTTTAATATATTACTCGAAACAGTCTGCTGTATTACAGTATTCATTTTACAGTTTATCTACCTTTACTTATATTTTTGAACTTACAATCAGTTTTTCCATGATGAAATTGGGTCCAAGATGGTGCTATATGACATTTTCACCATCAGAATATACTGAAAAATGCTCTAATAGTTAGTTATAAAATGCTTTTCTTTTTGCAAAATCGTATTTTTTAAGAAAGACTCCTATATAAATAAATTAAAAAAGCAAAACCTTTTCTAAATATAAAATGTAAGCAAAACCTTTTCTAAATATAAAA
>JAPMOQ010008021.1:1151665-1211485 GCA_026543055.1 Argiope trifasciata | reverse complement strand
GATTTATTTAGAAGATATCATTGATATAGATTTATTTAGAAGATATCTTTGATATAGATTTATTTAGAAGATATCATTGTAAAATCAACTTTTCAGTGAAGCCTGGGAAATCAATATCCTAAGTGATTCTGGATCGAATCATTTAAAGGGTTTTAAACCATAGACGCCCAAAATGGTAAAATATGATTATTTCTGAGAATAAACGGGGTAATAATATTTGTTTCTCTCACGTAAACTAAGAAATTGAACAGACGAATCAATAAAGGCACTGACACATATTTCTATCTCTTAGAATGTCTTTTACGAAGAAGAATAACACTTCAGCCAACGAGGCTGTCATGTTCGAATCAATATTTATTGCTCCTCAGGTCCTCAGCAGTGCCATAGAAATGCTATAACTTTTTATGGCAGAATACTATCATTCTTAGGGCAAATGCAAGGATGCCCTTGGTCAAAGTAAAATCGATGTATTCCATATTAATGCATGCTTAGATATTCACATGTATACCCAAACATATATAGATCTGACAAAAATATTCATTTTTTTAAGCTTATAAAAATGTTTTGAACATAAAAAAAGTGGTGGTAAAAGCTTGAAATAAAAAGTAAATATTAAAGATAATTCCTATAACTTTATATTTTAAGATCAATAATTGATTTATCGGTAAATGTACATTTCATTCATTCGTATATTTATTTTGGGGCAGGTTGTTTTCAGATCTAAAGCATTGGCATGTTGTGGCCCACATCTAATGTTATCTTGAGGTAAAATCGATAATTTTCTATGCATTACTTTACATTACGTTTAAGAGTTAGGAATACTTATTTTTCTGAGAGTGAGGACATATTGGTGAAAGGGGCACCAATATTATTTTGTGTGAAATGAGTATTTATTTACGAGTGGCCGTCAAGTGGTTTGTATCGTACGTGTCCATCAAGATTCTTTTGATTTGTAAGTAGTTGCATGTTTATTTCAAGATGATCATAACAGGTGATTTCAGTTCTTTCACTTACATTTATAAGCAACCCCCCGGGGGGAGCATCTCGTAATTGAGGATGAGATGCTTCCGGCATGGTGGTTGGGTCTTGCCAACCCGGTGGGTACAATAATAAGTAGAAGTCTGACCTTCCCATCGACGATGGGACGTACTCCCTACGGGGAGAGTTGTACCGTGGCTGGTAATGATCATTAGGACTCAACCACAGTTCACGCCAGTGTTGCTGTTGCGGCTGTCCGGTCATTGAGTTTTACGTGGTGTATTCGTGTGCCTTCTGTCGGGTCGGAGGTCAGTTATATGACTTACATTTAGAAGCAGTAAACAATCGTGTAATAGTGAATTGTATCATTATAAAAAATATTTAAGTTTATATATTGAATTTATCTGTATAAAATATGTATTTTTATAGTCCTGGACATTTTTTAGTAATAGTTTTTTTAAAACAAGTCATGAAAATCTCTGAAACTTTTGTTTCCCCAAGTTGTGCTGGAATCTTGTTTTAATTATATAATGTAAATTTCCATTTTTGACTGAGGGAGATATTGTTAACTTATTCAATGATGTCGGTAATTAAGTTACTATAAAATATTTCTGTGAGACAAAAAGTTAAAATGCTTAAGATATTTAGAATATAATAATAAAATATATTAAAATAATCAAGGAAAATCTGAATCTTAAATCTACAAACAAACTGAACTTAAACTTTTACAAATTTGAATTGAGGAAATTATTTTTACAGTACGTTAAAGTGTTATATATTCCTTGAAATAATTTAAAATAAATAAGAATAAGTTTAAATAACAAAATGCTAATTTTAAATTAAATACTTAATATTGTATGACCAATAAAAAAACATACGGATCCAAGCTCAAAATTAAAACTAAAAGGTAAATTAAACTTTAAAAAAAAGAAAAAAAAAAGAAATGTTATTTCCTTTCTTTTTCAAACAAGAAGGATGAAAATACCCCTCCCCCTTTTAAAACATTTGAATTCTCGTTAAAAATATTCTTGTATACAGGATCGATAAATGTACAAAATGTGGATATTTATTGCCCTCAGAAGTGTTGACTGGATGCTCTTTAGTACCATCGAGGTCAAAAATTCATCTACTTTTGGGATATAAAAGTTTTCTGAGCTATGTTATGAGTTGATTTAATCGCTTATAAAGGTCGAGGTCCATTCTAAAATAATCCTTGTGGAGTTTCAGTACAAAGCATATGTATTCAAGATAATATATATCCTTCACATAAATAGTTTTAGCATTTTATAACAGATTTGTTTATATTCTTATGCAAGCAAATTAGGCAAAAAGTAATTCTGGAATTATAAAATTACTTTAAAATTCATTAAACTTAACCTCAGCTATACTTTGTAATTCGAAATCCCTCGAAACATGCCACGCTTGGCTGCCTGCATTTTACTTCCCTTAAATTGAGAGTAATCCTCTCAGCAACTTCCCATTATTTCAATACAGGATGTAAATGTTCAAGAGAATATATATCCTTTACATAGACATTTTCAATATTTTGAAAGAAAATTTGTTTATACTCCTCTACATGTAAAATTACACTGAAATGATAAAATTACTTTAAAATTTTGTAAAATTAACCTCAACTATACTTTGTAATTCGAAATCCCTCGGACATACCCCGCTTGGCTGACTGCATTTTACTTCCCTTAAATTGAGAGTAATTCTCTCAGCAGCTTCCCATTATGTGAGAAGCAGTGAACAGCTGGATGATTCTCCATTCCATCTCTTGTTTGGGTGACACGTTACAATTAATCAGTGTCAGCCCCAAACTCCCTGCAGTTTTCCTGGGAATTATTCGTGCGGATGCAGTCGCCGTTTTCTTAATCTCATTCTACGAACAGTGCTGAGTACTTTAATCTGGCGGCTTAGATGAATAATATTTTGCTCAGATTACTTAGTCTGAAGTTTCTTAATTTTAATAAAAATATGAGTAGTTATTTGGGTAAAATTATCATGACTTTACTTTAAATTAAAGTAAATTTTATGGTTTTGGATGGATGCATGAAATAGATCTAAATATTAAAATTTTTAGGGATGTTTTTTCGTATTTTAATAAATTTAAATTTTCTGAAATAATATAATTTCAAGTTATAATTAAATCTTTGTTTAAGAATTTTTGGCTAAACGTTGTTGTATTTATTTGTTGCTGTATATATGTCTCATTCTTACCTCTGGGGAATCCCAGAGGGGACAACCTCGAAATGAGGATGAAAAGACTACGGCTCGTGGCATGATGGTTGGTTCTCGCCACCTCATAGGGTACCCAAAAGGGGCGGAGTAATCTGACTCCTCCCATCGATGATCGCACATACATCCTTAGTGAAGGGTTGTACAGTGGCTGGTGATGGCCCTTAGAACTCCCGGCAGTGTTGTTATAGCGGCGGTTCGGTCATTTAGATTTCTTTAACCGTGTACCTTCGTGGTAATCAGTAATATGACTTACCTATGGGTGAAACTTTTTGTTTAAAGTGTCATCTGTATCCAAATGCATAAAAATTGAATACAATTTCATATGATTGTTCCTTAACAGATAATATGATATAATATGATAGTGTTTCTTAACAGATAAGTTTAAACAATGATTTACTCACGAACTTTTAAGCTTCTGTGAATACTTATTCCTGCTACACTTAGATTCGTAACTCTATATTGTTACGAAATTTTATTCCTTGTGGGTATATTTGGAGGTAATCCAATAGCCAGGATCTTACAAAAATAAAGCTCTTTATTTTTAACAAACTTAAAAGTAGCATAAAGCATCAGGAATTGCATCAAGTCAGCAAGAAATATCCGTTTAATCACAATAACACCGCTCATTCAATCACTTGCTCAACAGCTTGCCTGCTGTCCAAAACTCTATAGCTACACCACTTAGATTTTGAATGCTTGCCTTTTCTGCATTGGAAGTTTTATCACTGACAGAAAATGACCTAATCTTTAGAAAGTTTAAGCTTCTGGAAAAAAAAATAATCTCAGTTGGTAAAATGTAGAGCATATGAATTAAAAAAAAAAAATCCTTTTGTTGCCAAGGTTGCCAATTTTTATCGCCAAGTCGCCAACTTTTTTGCCAAAGTCGCCAAAGTCTGGAATTTTTAATGCGATACTTGATAGCATTTAATACAGTTAGTTGATTGTGTTGGGAAGCAACTTTGCAGTCTTGTAACATTATTATATATTGTTTCCCTGCGCAGTTAGTCTTACAACAGGAAAGATAGTTTTACAGATAGGTTGAAAAATGATGTCGAATACGTGAGAATTTTGCATAGAGCTGGGATACTGATAGAGGGAGTGCAACCCTACTTTCGTGTAGGACAAGATAAAATCACGTGACTGTGGGACAGAATTTGTGTTAGCTGTAACCACATTCTCCGTTCCCCATTATATTTCAATGGCAGATTTTTTCCCGCTTTTAACTGTTGGAATTTAAAACTTATTTAAGCCATGGTTACCTATTGCTGTGCAATTGGATGCAAAGAAAAAGCTTCTAAGGATAGTCCTTTATCATTTCATAGGTATTTACAGTCAACATATTCTGTTTATATCCATTTTAAATCAATTAAAAATTTCCTAACATCGATCACTCAGTGATTTTGGTGTTATAACTCAATAATATTTCATAGTTTGGCTTAGTTATAGTATTGAATTTATTTAACATGTTAATAGGCTTCGTTTAAACTGATGTAACTGCGTTATATTTTGTTACTTGCTTTATTTTAATCTCGAATGTGTTGCAAGCGCTTGGCTACAAGCTTGGCGGGATTTTTTCTCGCCAATACAAGTGTTTACATAAACATTATTGACCGATTAGTAATTGAGTGTTTATTTTAATGCAAATAAAGTTCTTTAAAATTTCTAATATGTTGTTTCTTTTTAACCATAATTATTATATTATATCGTGAACAATATTAAATCCAATCAAAATTTTGCAAAACAATTTTTTATGGCATATTTACCTTATAGAACAATTTTCCTTAATAATGCTTTATTAATAAAGGCGTACAATAAAATCTCAATATTTAATTACAAATATAAATTAATAATTAAAGTATTTGTAATTTTTATCATTTTTTGTTGTTGTTTTGGTGATTTTAATAAGCACTAGTTTAACTGTTGATATTCATTTTGTAAAAAATGTTCAATATTTATAATTTATATTGCAAATATGAATAAAAACATTTTTTAAACATTTTTTTTTTTTAAAAAAAAGACTTACGTCACTTTAATAATATGTTTTTAAAAAGCTGGTTTTTATCTGTTTGAGATAATGATAGAAAGCATTTGAGCATCTAATGTAAAATCTTGAAATGTTTTTATCAAAGAAAAGAAATAAAATGTTTATTTAAAGAAGAAAAATAATCACTTTTAATTATTGCACAAAAACAAAGTAAAAAATCTAAATATAATTTAACTCGATTACTTGTGTAAGATATATATATATATATAATATGAACTGTTTAGGAAATGAAATAGGATTTATTTTTATAGGATTTCCGGTCGGTTTAACCGGAAATGAAAACCGACTGGACCCATTGCCGGGAAGCAAAATGTTGCGATGTAGTTTTTAAGTATGCCAACATTTGCGATATGGCGCCAAAAAGGTGTTCTTACCCCCAGATTTTTCTGCAGTCACATGACTCATGTTGGGTACACTTTTTGAGACAGGAAACAAGCTACTAGCTCCCTCCATTTATATATCAGCTCTATGGAATTTTGGTGGTTTCTCTGTTAGGAGCTATGATCTAGATCTTTGTGTGGATTAGATATCCTGTTCTGTAATCCGGCAACGGGACGCTTAATTTGGAGAAGAGATTGACGGATCAGGTGTCGCTTTGGCCACTTGATCTTGGTTCACAATTTCGATGTCCATGCCAAAAACAGTGAAGCTTCCAAACTGGATATGTAATATAACTAATCAAAAATAAATTGGAAGAAAGAGAATTTGCAAGAAACTAAATGCACTGATATATAATTTTATTTTCAATGTTTTTTTATTATAGAAAATGTGCATAGCATAATAATTGTAATTCTGTTCCATTTTGCATGTTTTTCATTAGTTGTTAATCATGTCTCAATGCTTCAAGTAACAGAAAAATATTTTTGATCCTGTGGTAATGCATTAATTCAGCTAATTTTGATTAAAGTTGAGATTTCAAATGATGAGACATAATTCAAGCAAGGAGTTAATGTAAATGGATGTCAAAAAGCAAAAGTCTTAGTTGTTGAAAAAATGCATGTCTGGACGTATTTCTCTGACAGAGGTCATAGAGCAATGATCATTTTTGTAAGGACAAAAAGGTTATCTGTACGACATGACTCTTACCAATTTTTATCTGTTAGGGCATGGCTTGCTAGTAAACTCTCACATAAAGGTAAATTCATCATTATTTTTCAACAGCAGGTGGTTTTGATCGAAAGCATTTCTCCTCAAATGATGTTGGAAGATTCCCATTATGGCAGCGAATTAGCGCATTGGATGAGCATTATTATACCTTCCATTGCCTGATAACTACTATTATTACTAAGTTTCTAGTTTGTATTTTCTGAGTATTTCTTTGCGTTATTTTCTTTGTAGAAAATATGTTTGACTAAGCGGGTTGTAATCCACTTAATAATATATGAAGTCTGATTGTTACAGATGAACAGATGAAAAATGTAGTAAAAAATGTCATGCAAATTTGCGCAGTGCTTTAGCAATAATCATAATAAAACATATTATTTACAGCTCAGTTTAGATGTAAATAAATGCTTAAAAATTTTATTTCATTGTAAATGAATTTTCTCTATATCTGATATTCATTAACACTGAAATTAAAACTAATTTTAAAAATCGGATTGAAACAAATAACCCTCTGAAGGATAAGTTGCAATGACCTATAAAAAAAGGCGGAAGAAGGTATTAGCAATAATCTTTATTTTGGGAATTTGTGAAGTGAGAATATAATGAATAAACAGAAATATTTTTATGCATACTTAGGTTTATTCATACACTGATAAATTAATAACTTTACACAAAAAAAGCCCCGCTGAGTTTTTTGTCGATAAAACAGAAGTGGGATTGGTACTTTCGATAATGACACAGATAAAAGGGGTTAGGATATTTTAAAACTCTTTCCAACTTTACAGACGGCTGTTGACGAATACTGTAATGAATCATTGCGAGTCTCACCGTCTCCTGAGAATCTTATCAAATTCATCTGTATGGTACTGGAATTAAAAGCATTAAAGCAAGCTGCCTCATAGTTTTTGTTGCCCCAGTAATGTCACCCATTTAAAAAAAAAACCTTTGTGGCTAAACTTTTTAGAGATGTGTTTTTGGTAGTGAGGAGTGGAGCACAAATGTTTAAAAAACAAGAAAATAATCAATATTTCGCGATGAAAATTTTCATGGATGACAATGTTTTCTTTTTTTTATTTATATTTCACAGAAAAAGTGAAATTAGATCTGCCAAATTATTCCTTTAGTAGAATTGTATGTTTCAAATTGGTTATAAGTTTGTTTTGTTGAGAGTTACTTTCAATTAAGTTTTTGTATGAGAGTTACTTTCAATTAAGAGATGCGTAGCCTGAAAATTAAATAAATGGTCTCAAAATATGTCAATGGATATATTTATGCTATAATAGTTGTCACTTTCATTTGTCGATAAATCAATAAACAAATATAAATTGAAATAGACAACAAACAGATCACGTAATTAAAATGGCAAATGATACTGCGAGATTTTAATATAATTTGCCAAAATGTATCTAGAAAAGAAACAAAGCTTTACTTTATTCCTTATCCAATGAAAATCAGTTTTCAGATTGATCCTAGGTAAGGAGTAATATTGAAAATCGTTAATTTCTTTTCCGCTATAAATAGAGTAAGGTAAAACTCCAGGAGTTTGTTATTATTCTTTGGTTGTTAATTATTATAAGAAAAAAGAAACAGTCAAGAATTTGCGCCCTTCTGAAGTTCGAAAAACTAATAGGAGCTTTCTAATAGAAGTATACTTGATATTAGCGAAGATAAAAAGGAAGGACTGCAATTGATTACTAGTAATGTACAGTATTTCTTTCCAGAAAAGCAATTTCAGATTTGTTTCTATTTATAACCAACTTCAGCTAATATACAATTTGACCTTTCTTTTCTACTCGCGCTATATAATTAAGATTTGTTAATAAAGATATAAACATAACTTTCTTGTCTATATAAATATTGCCTTTAAACGAATCCAGTTTTTTATCGCATATGTAGTTCTATAATTTTTATGATGCTTGTATTCGATTTTCTCATTTTCTAAGTGACTCTGTGTTTTCTAGTATAGAAACCCCATTCATTTGATTTTGAAATGCGCATTCATTTGATTTTGATTTCACCAAAACAGAAGTAAAAGGATGCATGAAGAGATACTCATTTTTACTTGACTGCCTCTAATCTTATAGATACGGGGCCAGATGCCTGTTGGATTATAGAGAATCGCATATCCATTCCTGAATTATGTTGTTGTTACTTATGGCACTTTACAAGCCCGCTGAGAGAAAACTGTCAGCGATTAAAACCGAAATAAGTGTCTCTTGTTTGTTCAGTTCATGTAGCTACGAACTCTAAGGTAGCGAATTCGATCATCGCTATTGCCAATCGCAACAACTAGGACTCCAGTTAGGACCAAGAGTACGTCTCAGTTACTCATGCATCACATTCACTTGCACAACCCCTTTTTACTGGGGGTACATTCACACATATCATCACGGATAAGATGCGCTACCCCTTTGCTAGGATGATGGTAGACAATATATATATAGACGTTATGGAAAATATGTCCTTTAATAAGCACTTTTACGCATTTAATACCAAAGAGTTCTTTTTAAAACGATTAGTACATAAAAATAATTAACCAGTAAATTTCCTATGTAATATAAAATTTACTTTTAGCCTGTATTAATTATTTTATTACCAGCAGAGCACAACGACAAACAAAATAACAAAGTGTTCGCAAGACACAATTACTTTCTGTATTAATAACTGCAACACATTTTCTAACAGAACGTAAAGCGGTGAATTGGCAAAAAGATAAACGATTCTTCGGCGCTTGCTAATTGTTCCAGATCGTAAGTCCAAACCGCAAGGATATCCTCTCTAAAGTTTCCGAATTGCCCTTTACTGCTTGGTGGATGCTTTCACATGATCCGCAACGTATTTTACTTCCGAAGAAAAATATAGTGTTCCCTCGCCCTTCTCATTAAAATTCCTTCCTCTAGCATTGGCGGGAAAAGTTATTGTTTTAGAGTCGGAGGTCGTTACGGTATCAAGCCTTTGCTGGAGACAATGATAATTTTTTTTACGCGAAATAAACTTAATGGTCGTTGTAAATGAGCTACAGTTGTTACGGGTGCTACAAAATATCATTCTTTGGTGCTTCTTAAATCCTTTAAATGGATAATATAAAGTGACAAATGGCGTGGAAATGTTTTATTTTTTAGGCTTGCAGTGAAGATGGTAAATAAAAAAAAAATGATATCAAGTTAAAAACTTTATGATAAATTTAACAGCGTTTTCTTATCATTTTTATGCCATTTATTATGGGGGTGCTTCAAAAATATGTACAATCTGTGTTCTTATATATCTCGGAGAGGAACAAAAATTTATGAGAACAGTTATATAATTGATTTTTTTCTAGGAGAAAATGTTTCTTTCAGGTTTAAATAAATAAAAAAAGAGCTATCTTTGTATCTCAAAGAAGATAATTTTCCTTCGTAAATTAAGCCGAGTATAGTTTTTAACCTTAAGAAATAGCACAAATACTTTTTTTGATGTTATATTTCATTTTACTGTATTTTTAAACATAGTTTCATTGCGCGTAAAAAAAAATATATTTAGCTTTTTTTTTTTTCTAGAATTCGCATTCTTTGACTGTAATCATAACTGTTTTTTTTTTCGTTTTGTCGTTTCATTTTTACCAGCAAAGATAGTAAATAAAAGCAAAATGGGCTAAATTTAAAAAAGAGGTAAAAACTTCATGATAAATTTAACAACGTTTCTTTATCATTTTTATGACATTGGTTATGAGTGAGATTCAAAAATATATTGAAGCTGTGTTCTTATATATCAAGGTGATGAACAAAAATTTATGAGAACAATTATATAATTGTATTTTTTCTATGAGAAAAAGAATGTTTCTTTTAGGTATAAATAAATATAAAAGAACTATCTTTATCCCAAAGAACATCATTTTTTCTTGGTAAATTAAAGCAGAGTTTAGTTTTTAACTTTAAAAAAGTAGCAAATATTTTTTGATATTTTATTTTAGTACTTTTTAATGAATAGTTCCTTTGTGCGTAAAAAGATATATTTAGCTCTTTTTTCTCGCATAATTCGCATTCTTTGACTGTAATCATAACTGTTTTTTTTGTTTCGTTTTATTTTGAGTTTGAATGGAACAAAAATTAGCTGTTGAGGTTTAGCTCCATAATTATGTAAGAAAAATTTCAGTAATTTAAATTTTTGTTTGGTTATATTTAAGATTAATGTGAAAAATTTATTAGTTTGAAATGCACTTATTTTTAGAAACTCAGAAAGTAATTTTTTAAATGTTTTGAAGAGCAAATGTTTTTTTTTTGGTCTGCGAATTTTTTAAAAAGTGAAACCTTATATGCATTATTTTTTTAATACTTTGGTAGTGTTTTAACAAACTACTTATTTATAAAATGCTATTTTCCGCTTTTTTAATGTACGAAAAATCTTTTTTCGTAATTTATTTGGATTTAAGAGCATTTTAAAAGATTTTTTTTCTGGGAACTGTTTTTTTAAAAAACCGTTATACAGTTTTATTTAGTTATTAAGAAGAATGGCCTTTTATTTTGATTTATAACTGTAATACTAGATTTTTCTTGTTTTGTTTTTTCAGTTCCTCATATATTGATTGAATAAAAGCGTAACACTTCCTTTCATTAACTGGCAATATGACATGCGTGTATGTATGATAATTAGGAAAAGACCAAAATATCACATAACTACTGCTCCAATTTTTTTCAATTTTATTAAAGAAAAATTCAAGTAATTTACACTTTCATTTGACATGAATGATCATGACCTCTAGATATGTCATCAAACGCCATATTGTATTCCACTTAAATTTTATAGAGAAGATCGAAAACTACTATTCAACTGTATATTCTTTGTGATAAGAAGTGTAAACAACTATGTTTGAAAAGAAGCAAAAGTAACTCGCATCAGAAAGGGGATCAATTCTATCCTGTAGTTCAGGTCAGAAATTCTATTTTATTGTGAACTTAAAAAAATGATGTAAAAATGGGAAATTTTTAAAATGGATGTGGACTAGATGCTTGTCGCCCAATTGAAGTTATATATAAAAAATCAGGACTTTTTGTACAAAAAAATTAGCAAATTCGATTTATTAGATATTTTATTCAGTAGCGAGTGTGACTGGTAAACTTAAAACGGATATTAAAACGGATAATAAACAGTTAAATAATCATTTTGATATTTTTATTGGAATTGGCCGAATGAAATCGGTAATTTGGTAACAAATCCATGAACACTGGTGGTATTAATTTAATTTGAATTTCTTAAAAAAGTGGGAAAATTGGTGCAATGCTTGTGGTTGGGAGAGCTGTTCTTTAATTTTTTCAATTATTGTAAGGCCAAGGTGGGCCCGGTGGTAAGATCTGGGTTTAGTCTAGTTAGATTAATGTCTCGTTTTAAAGCAACACTAGGGCTATTTTGGGACGGACCTCGTCATTTTGAACCATGATCAGATGGCGCGGACGACACCTGAACTGGCACTCCCCTCTCAACACCACACCAGCGGGAGGACATTTGGCCTGACAGATTTAACGTGCAAGAGACCCCCCTCAGACGACAGTTCTTCGGAGGAATCGAGTCTCAGACCTGAAATCTTTCGGTTCCGAAGCCGAGACCTTACCACCAGGCCACCGCGGCGGTAAGATCTGGGCTTCGGAACCGGTCGGTTTCGGGTTCGAAACCCTATTCTTCCGTAGAAACACCGCGCAAGTTGGCCTGGTGCACGTTAAATCCTTTGGGGTTGCGTTAAATCAGTCCTGATTGCTTGTTGCTTTAAAACGGAGTTCTTAATACAAAAACTAAACTAAAAGCAATCAGTTTAAGTACATTGACGGTGAGCTGTATGTTTAAATCTGGTCATCAAATCCTCAAAGTAAATTTTAAAATGAAATATTCTTAAAAAAAATAACAATAGAGCCATAAAATGAAACTGAAACTTGTTTCACTGTTTCTTATTTAAATGGTTTAAGACATACTTGTCATCTGTTGTAAAAATAAGAAAGATTTGATATGATGTTAATAGTTTAATGCTAAATATAATAAAAATTACAAATAAGAATTATAATGCTTTATATAACATTTTGTTTCATTATATAATATAATATATATATATAGAGAGAAAGTGGCAAAACAAGAATATTTCGAAGCTCTTATGCAATAAAATAGGATTATTAAAAAAATGTATGATGTTGAATTAAAGCTAATGTTTCTATAGATAATAATTAAATGGTTATCATAATTATAATGCATATTACAGTATATATATATTTAGAAAGACGGAAAGAGGAAAACGATAGCCATATCTGTGGTGCTGTAACAATTAATTTCGTCGCTGTGGTCAAAGCTAGTAATTGATGATGACTGCCTTTAGATATCAGTGAGGCCAAGTTATGGGATATTCCGAGATCATTAATTCTCACTCCTAGGTTCCTAATGATAAATGATATATGGAAAAGTTCCAGATCAAGTTTTATGCAATCATGCGTAGCAACGTACGGATCTTTTAAAAGTGGAATGCTTATAAGTTGAACTACCCCCAGTACTCACGTGGCCTCTTATTCCTGTATGTCCAGGAAAGGAAAGTAAATGGAACTTCATGCATTAAGAAACTAAAATAAGTTTTATTCTAATGTAGCTTTTACAATCTGGTTGAATTGCAGAATAAAATAGTTAGAGGTATAGTACAAAATAATAGGATCATCTGGGAAAAAATGAAAATTTTTAATCAGTAAGGGGTTGGGTCACCTTTGGCCTGAATGACTGCTTGCATTCGACATGGGTTTAACAAATAAAGGTCTTGAACAAAGTTCATCGGAATTCGAACCCATTTATCGTCTGGGGCCGTTTCGAGTGCGCGGATAAGGAAACCAAGAACGAACTTTGTTCTCTTAAAACACCCTATAAAGGCTCAATGATATTGTTACTAGAGGATTGAGGACACCAGGTTAGATGTTCCACTTTATCACCATGCTCATATAACCATGTTTGAATACAGCAAGACTTGTTGGCGTCATCATTGAGGGGCGTTATCATCTTGAAACACACGAGGCTCTCCTGCAAAGAGAGTCTGACGCATAAGAGGAATATGATCTGCGAGATAATTATCACTTGTGATCTTCCCCCTCAAGACAGTGAGAAGCCACATTCCACGAAAAGATATTGTGCCCCACACCATCACAGAATCGTCTCCAACATGTTTCAAGGTTGGTACCAGGCAGTCAGCATGAAATGCTTCTGCTGGTATTCGCCAGAAAAACACACGTCCGGTGTCTGTGAATACAGACCACGTCATGTATATGCACGTTTGGAACAATATAAGTGATAATTCATCAGACCAGATGACTTGTTCCCATTGCATTTGTGTCCATTTTAGCTGGTTTCGGTACCACTGTAGTCTCTTCAAAGCATTCCGCACCGAAACTGTTTTGGAATAGTTACTGTGCCATGAATTTTCGTCGCATGCAACTCTAGTTGAATAGTTTTCATGGATACGTTGCTCTGACGGTAGGTATTCATTTTGGGTTATCTTCGGCAGTGTAGTCTGGGGGGCTCTTGTCTCCAAAACCCATCTATCACTGTCCTTCAACTTCGGCTTTCGCTCATTGTTGTGCTTCACAGAAGATACCTTACCCAGGTTTGTGTAGGTTTTCATAATCCTTGACATGGATGTTCTTGAAACCTCAACCCACAAGGTTGACTGTTTTGGACACGAACTCTCCAGCGAGGAGATCTCCAATTATCATGCATTTTTCCACGTCAGAGAGGTCGGAATAATCACGCTTTGCTAGGTACAGAATTTTCTTATGCAATTCTCACATAACCAAATGCTTGACTGATCCTTCCCTTTCGCAAAACGAAGCAGCCTTTTATACGACGGCCGAAGGGAAACTTATTTTAAAATGGGTGTTCCTATTATTTTGTCCTATACTGTAAAGGCAGTACGATTGAAAAAATAAAATAAAAGAGTTGTAGAAAAATAAAAATCGCAAATACAAAATCAAAAATGGAAAAAAGAAGTACTGATCAATACTAGAAAAAAAATGTAATGAAAAATAAAGGAAAGGGGTGAGAAAATGATTCTGTAGAAGTTTATATTAATTCCACTGTAAGAGGACCGTAAATCACTCGTGTTAATATTTATAACGTGTGAAACATAATAGAGTGTAATAACAATTAAATCAAGTACGTGGAAAAAAATTGCACCATAAAAAAGAGTATCTAAAAGGACGAAAATTAAGGAATGATGAAGAATTCCGGAAATGCGCTCATCCTTCCGCGTCTCTGCCCTTAATAAGATAGAATAGTCGAAAAGCGATCGTCTCAGAATACTGAAACGAATAGTATGCAAATACGTTATTTTCCATCGAAAACATTTTCACATCAAACGAAAGACTTTTTCCCTTCTCTCCTTGTAAAAATCTTTTTTAATTACCAAGACCACCGTGATCCCAAGTGTATTTCTCCACAACCATGCAAATACATCCTCTCCTCCTCTTCCTGTTCCAAAATCCCTTCGCACCACATGGCATTCCTATTTTACGAGGCATCTCAGAACCACAAACTCATTTAAACAGTAAAAATAAAAATGTTTAATGAAAGCAAACAACCATCAAGAGAAGAGAGACAGAGAGACAGAAAACAAAAACAAATCTATTTAAATCTTTGTCAATCGCCTGAACAAGTCCACTTAGAACTGTCACAGATTTGCCTCCTTCTGTTTAAAATGAAACAATTTTTCTAAACAGTTTCGAATCAAATATTTTTTTCGTTCTGTGTTTGTTTTGTGAGACGATATCTCAAAATTAAAAATAATATTCAGTTTCATCAGAGTACCACAAGGACACGTGGAACCCAAAAATGGATTGTGAAACAACCATGATCGGTTTTAAAATTAGTACTTACTAGAAATTGTTATCGAGTCGAAAATTCTAAATGCTAGAATTGTTTAAATCACTCCGCATGATAAACATAGATAAAAATATAACGCACACAGTTTTACCGTCGCTAATGCAAATCTGTATCAAATTTGGAATAAAATCTGTCAAGAAATTTTGACTGTCTCTCGGTCTGTATTTTTGTATGATTGTAAATGCAAGAATTCAGTAATGGAATGACTGAAATAAAATTTTTTATATGATCTTGTGACTATAATTGTAATTCTAATTCTGTTTTCCAATTCTAATTCAAAAAAATTTTTTTTTGGTACAATTCTATTCTGACTCTATTTTTTGTTGCACTTCATTGGGAAAAAAATTGTTTTAAAAATACATATTTGATTTTGGTGACTTGTCTTAAGCACATGCCAGAAATTAATTGAAAAAGTTCATACAATGGACAGAGTAATAATGCTAAATCACATAAGGGCTTTATCATTCTTAAATGTCTTTTTTCAATGCCGAATAAGGTGTTCGTAGTTTTATTCAGATTCAAAAAATTTATTCGGTGTGAGATTATTAGCACTGTGACTATGTTTTAATCAAGTAAAATAACACTCTGAAATCTTTGCTTCTGCCATTTTTTATTCTGACTAATTTTTCAATCATTTTCATTCATCAATAACACTTTTTGGAGATAAAATACAATAATTAAGGGAATTAAATTGACAGTTATTTATGCCATTTTAAATTTACTTTTTATTTAAAATCTCTGAAATTTTACATGCAATAATTTGTGTGATTTTTTCAAAACAATTTGCCTAAAACAGCCCAGAAATAAAAACTGAAATTTTAGAGTATAGAGACAAACCATCAATTACTTCTCCTCCTCTGTCTTAGTCGAAAAAGTATGATATGCTATCTGACCATCCCTGAAGAGCATTGTCACTGCATTTACTTAGACGTGTAGTATCTTTCTTTTTGCTAAAAACGTGACATCTAAGTGTGTGGGAGTCTGTCAACATGGCGGCTTTTTGAAAAAAATTTCCCTTTTTTTTTGTTCGTCTTTATCTGAGCTTTAGAGCATTGAGAAATAAACGCCAGGGAGAACTGCACGATGAAACTGCTTACATTTGAGCAAACGTTTCCTTTGGAAGAGAGCTTCTGTGAACATTATCTTACAGCATCGAGGAGACGTTTATATTTTTAGGTGCTCAAAAGGAGGGAAAGAATGCCTTATTTTACTTTTTATATGCAATGTAAATGACGATAAAGAATTGTAGTTGATAAAATTTCAACTTACAAATTAGCGTTTCAAATTTCCTATACCCCCCAAAAATGTATTTTCGATGTCATCTGACATTTCCTCATTGTTTGACTGCTCTTTCGTGTGCATATGAATACGATGAAATGGCAAAAAATGGATTAAATGTCTATGATCTTTACATAAAAATTGTATGTCTGTATCAACATTTCATATACATTCACTAACAAGAAGATTGTATAAGTCGACACATATTGTACATTATTGCTAATGTACAATAACGGAAAAAAACATAGTGCCTTAAATGAATGGCACTTGGTATGTACTTATTGCAGTAAACTTCTAGATTTGTTTCAGGTTTTAGATAACGTATATCAATAGATGGGTTCTTAGCAAAGGCTGTCTATGAGTTGACAGCGAGCACTGATTGCCATGAAAGAAAATTACTGCAAAGAACTAGGTGCGTGAATTTTAATGAACGAGAGTTACCCCAAAGATTATCAAATTTTGCAATATTTGTTTTAATAAATGGATTATATGTCTCTTTTTACTTGTTTACTGAAATTTGGTGACTCAAAAAAAAAATAACACTAGATGAATGAAGCTTGAATTATGATCTTAATATCCAAACTATAGATATGTGTTAAAATTTGAATTTAACCAAAAAGGTTTCATTATGCTAAAACTGAACGCATCCAGTATACGGTATTATATAAGTATCGAGTATTGTTTAAGTATACCATATTGGCCACTGGTTATCCTAGCACATGTGAATAATTTGACTTCAAGCAGAAAAATTGATAAAATGTGTTGCCTAGAATTATCAGCTGTAATGTCATCAAAATTGGAATCAAACCCATTAAAGAGTTTTAGCCATCTCTTCGTTTGTAAATACAAATATTCAATAATGAAATGAAATGAAATTAATAATAAATAAAAAAGATATCTACGATCACAAATTTGAAGGTATTATGTGAAAACTTTATTTTTTAAAGTTATTTGTTTTCATTAATTGATGCTATTAACCAGTTTAAATCGGTTTGAGACAATCACGAGACTCCTTCTTCGGCCTTTATTCCCCTCCTCACCTCTCTCTCTATATAAGTTCGATTTAAAAATGATAATCTATACACCAATATTTTCTTAAGCATATTAATTTACATGAAATTTTTATGAAAACAACATTTTTATAAACACAAACTGCTATTTTTCAACTTCTGAGATCATAAAACAGTTTCATAATGGATTAATCTTAGAACAGGAGACAAATCCTTCAATGTTTACCACTTAATAATGAATTAAGTGATATTTCCCCACTGGGCGAAAGAAAAAATACTTTTATCAAAACTGTTATTAAACGTGAATGAAATTTTTTGGAGCATATTATAAAAATTACATTATTTAATTCCTCCGAAAAAAATTATATTCCATGAAAATAACAGCTATGATGTCATAGTTCTAAGTCAAACTTTTAAAAACGCATCTGGTGTCAAAGAAACATACACAATAATGATGCAATACTGGTAAAAGCAGGTGAAAAAATATATGCGATTAAAAGTTGTTGCTGTATATTGCCATTTATGCTTCATTTATTGTCTACGCTATTTCGATCAATTATTTGCTGTCTTCAATTATTTAAAACCTCCTAACAAAAACAGGATCATGTGATCACATAATCTATACTTATAATAAAGCTTAATGTGTGTGTGTGTGTTGGCGCTCTACAGGCCAGACCGTTGGACCTACAGCTACCAAATTTGGTACATGTATACCTTGGAGGTCGGAAATGTGCACCTCGGAGCCCATTTTTCGAATTTTTAATTAGAATTTGAATTAATTAAAATTTAAGCGAAATTTCGACGTTTTTCCGCTATAACTTCCGAAAATATTATCGGATAAACATGATTTTAACATCAATTTAAAGATAAAAAAATTAGCTTTCTAATAGTATCAGTATTTTAACATTTAACTTAAGCTTCTATTTGTAATGAATTTTTAAAGAAGCATTTCAACTATATTTTTCAACAATATATTTCGGACAAAACAATAAAATTTAATCTGCAGGAGCACGTTAAGAGTGGAAGGGGAAAAATTATCTTTTATCAATAGGTTGCCATCAGATAGATAAAAACTCAAATTAAAAAAATAAATAATTATTGCAAATTAAACATTTAAAAATGCAATTTTCAGCACGTGTCTGCATGAAATGAAATAAATATGAAATATTTTTTTCTTTTTAAAAAAAAGAAAATGCAAAGAATTTTTTGTGACTTTTACATTATTATTAATTAAATAAATCAGCTTTGTTTAATAATAGAAATACATCTATAAAAAAGTCTGAATGAAGTAAACAGCTGCATAGTATGTAGCACGAGTCTATAAATGCTTTAAAAAATGAAGAATATTTAGCTTTTAATTAAAAAGAGATGAACTTGTGATATCAGTGTTTTAATGTATAACTCAAGCTTCTATTTTTAACGAATTTTTAAAGAAATATTTTAACCATGTTTTTTTGAGCACGTGACTATATAAAATAAAATAAAACAATGCCGGAAGTTCAAATAAAAAAAAAACTTATCGCAAATCAAATCTAAAGAAATACAACTTTCAGCATGTGACTGGATAAAATAACATAAATATAAAATGAGATATCTTCTAAAAAAATAAATGCAAGGCAATGGATTCTATGATCGTTTGCAATAGATATATAATTAATTCCATAAATTATCTTTATTTACAGTAAACCTGGTTGAATTTAGACAGGATATGCATTGAAATCCCGACTTAATGGCATATTTCTATAATCGTTTGTAATATCTGTATCATTAATTCAATAATTTTTTCCCCTTTTTCGCTTTCTTTAAAAAACATATTTAACATTTTGGCAACATCACCGAAAAAAACATTTTTAATATTTTGGAAGCATAATCGATAAATTGTTAGAGCATTAAACTCAAAAAGTTTTTTCGAATAAAGTTACCGACTCTTTAACTACTAATAACTGAATCTTTTAACTTTAACTATTTCTTAAATTTTGGCTAATGAATATGTGATTTAATTGAAAATTTTAGAACGCATTACTCATGGCGAACCAGCTGGTCGCCAAAGGCTGCTAGTAATAAATGAATTTGGATGAATTTTGGACATGTTTTGGTTACAATCGGTCGGAAAACAGGTATCCAAAGCACATGAGATTTTCGGGTAACCGTTTAATAACCAGGGATTATTTGCCAAATTTATCCCAATATAACTCAATAGAAATTCTAGATTCACGCCATAGATCTGTATTTCTTAATTAGTCAATATCATGCAGTGTATTCGAATCATCCAATGTCCGCTATTTTGTGTGAAGTCAAGTGCATCGCACCTTTATTAGAAATTATGCGAAAAAACCTTTGACAGAACACTCTCTCTTGTGTAATGAGAATATTTAATTCAATATATTTCAATACATGATAAATTCAAAATTCTGGACTGAAAAATTAACATCCAGAACTTTTGTGATTGAAAATTAGAATTCACTCAAATTTTACCCATATTTAAAATGAGTTTGCTTTACGATTTTAAATATATATATATATATATACTGTAGCACCAGAACTGCGATACATTCCCGGATGTATGATATGTATATATTAATTAATTTTTCACAAAATAGTTTTTTTATGCGCAGTTCTTTTAGCATTATCCTTTCATTCCAACGGTCGTTTTGATAAAATAATTTTTATTTTCGTTTCTGTTTTGACAGAATTCTGATAATTTTTCGATTTATCTTTTATTAACACATCTTTACTTTTAATATCCGAGCTTGTCAAGGCCTTCAAAACTGCCCGTCACACTGTCAAAGCCTTCCTTCAGATTTTATTGAAAAATAAGACGCCGGGAACAAAAAGCCACGATCGATTTCCCCTTCTGTTTGCCCTTTCTGTCGCCAAACGTTTTTTACCACTTATGATTAAATATGCATTAACTATTTGGACTTTTTGGAATATTTAAACAAATGTATTTTTCGTTTGGAATTAGCATTTTAGAAATGAAGCTATTTTCGATTTCTGAGGATAGAATTTAACTTTTGAGAACTTATTGGACATATTTGTCCAATATGTTTTCTACTCCTGTAAAAAATTACTCTGAATTTATACAGATTTAAGTACATATTCGGCCAATTATAATTTTGTAATAAACTTTAATCTAGTATAAAAATTTTATATTGATATTTTCAGTGAAGTTCTGAATAATAGGTTTTATGGTGTTTGGAAGTATATGTCGCATGTTTATTTCAGATATACAAGGGTAGTTCAAATGAAAAGTTAAAAAACAACATTGCGAATATAAATGAAGACTTCGTTTAAAGTATTACACCATAGGTCTGAGCACAACGATCCCATTGATTAACGAGTTAAAGGATTCCTTGTTCCCAGAATTCCTGTGACTGTGGTGAGACCCAGTTCTACACAGCTCCCTTGAGTTCGTTGTCTGAGTTGAACCGATTCCCTTTCAGATGTTTTTTCAGGGAACCACACACATGAAAAAGCAGGGAGACATGGCCGGGCTATCGGGTGAATTGTCGAACTGCTCCCACTTGAACTTGGCCAATTCTGCGTGTATGACCCTGGAGACGCGTAGACACGTGTTATCATGTAACAGAACCACACTGTTCGTGAATAGCCCCGGTCTTTTGTTCTTCATGGACCAGCGTAGCCTTCGGTGTGTCTCGTAGTACACATCGTAGGTAATGGCTTTTCTATGATCGAGGAATTCAACAAGTAGCGTCAATAAGAGGGCTCTTTGTATAAGAGCCTCTTCTCTCTCCTGTGCATACTCCGATCCGAGATTCCAGTCACATCCCTAGATGCCTCGCTATGTTCTCTCATAGTGACATACGTAGATTTGTTAACGGTTCGTTGTTACGATGTTTCGTACTTTCTCATTTAAACACTCTTTGTATTTTCCATTTCTATTTCAGATATTTCTAGGTTCGTATAAACTTCAATATTGCCGGTTATCTTTTTTAAAAACATAATTAAGGTTCTTAAGACTGACTATTATGATATTTGATTTATGTGGGATACATTTTTTCAACATATATTCTATATTCCTGTAATCGTTTTAAATTCATACAAGCCTTTGCTTTTGGGGCATTCTGTATTAAACGGCATTTTTATGCAATTTAAGCTCTCAAGTAAGGGAATTAGGACACTAATATTATTTAATATATGGTTTATTTAATATACTGTAAAGTATTGAAGTAAGCATGTGATTAATGTAATGTATTGCAATTTATTAAACAAGCTTATTTAATAAACTGCCATTTTTTCCATTCTATGTCGCTTATTCATTTTATTATAACCGTAATTCGGTTGTTTTCATAAAATACTTCATTTACACTACTCGAAAATTTTTGTTATATGCCATTTCTCCCCTTTCTAAAGCTTGTAAATTCTCTTTTTTGACTCAGTCGTTATTTCTTAGTAATTATTAAGGTAGGTGGTCTTATTGTCATTTCCGAATAGAGGACGTTGGGAAGAATAAAAAATTTGGTATTATAATTGGGTTGAAAATTGGGCAAAGGGCAATTGGAAGTTCAATTTAGTTTACTAATTAGGATATTGTCTGGGATTCCAATTTCTGAGTTTTTTCTTAATTGTTTTTTACTGTATATTAATATATTCATACTACCTTGAATATTGCTAATTTTAATTGAATTTGTATTAGTAATATGATAATTGTTATAATCAATGATGATTATTAAAAACGAATATACATAATTGGAAATCGTCACTTTTAAGTAATTTTGTATTAATAGAAGTAAAATTGTAATAATCGATGATGGTTATTAAAAATTCTATTATGCGCTATCAGATGTCATCTTTTTTTAAAGTGAATTTGTATTAATAGTTGTTAAATTGTAATTAAGCAATGGTTATTAATAAAAATTCGATTATACATTAATTAGATTAGTGGCTTAAGGCTTATAAAAAATGCTTACTACATGTGATAAATAAAGCAATAAGAAAATGAATAGTTAATAAAGTCTCCGAGATGTACAGCAAAAGTCCATTGAACAGTAAAGAAATGTTCACTAAAATATGCTAGTGAGCTATATTTACAATAAAGTACTAGTTTTCTTTTCATATTGCTTGTCCTATACATATTTAAATTTGTCCTAAACAATAAATATCTTAAATTGTCTCAGAAAGTCGCCTGCTTTTGATTTCTTGTTTTTAAAAATGTGAATGTTTGGATGTTTCAAATACCATGAATGTCAAATGAATATGAAATAACCCAATTTGGTCGTTAGTTTTATAGAATTTTATTTTGTATATAGACTATTTATTTGAGTTTATTCCACGTTTTTCGGTTTTGCATTTGAATTTTTTCTCTTTTACCTTTTGGTCAATGGCATCCATTTTTGCAACTTAAGAAAATAAAAATAACAACCTTTAGATACTTCTGATTTAAAGATTGTGTTGTTGTTCTCTAACAAGCAATAAGATAATACAAAAAATATATTATAATATGACCTGAAATTATAATTGGGATACAAGAATTATGTTGAATGGAACCTGCATTCTTGTATTTATTAGATGAATAAAGTTTGAAAATAAATACTTTTCATTGAGTTTTTTCGGGAGTTTATTAAGGATTCTCAGAAAATAAAAATAGCATAGGAAAAGAGGGTTTGATTCTGAATACCAAAAACAGGAATTTACTTGCGGTCTAAAACAAAAACTACTGCTCTCACTTTTTCATTTACTTTTTTTGTTGAGAAATCTGATAAACATGAAACAGTTATTTAGTTTATCAGTTGTTTGTCCTGAGTTCAATTTTATTCGATAAATTTCCATTTAGATTAAGTTTTAAAAAATTGGCATAATCTAAGATTGTAAATCATTTGTAAGAAAGCAAATTCAAGCAAATATAATTAAAAAAGAATAGCGATTACCCTTTATTGACCGTCATTTTTGCTTGCTCATGATTTTTGGTCCACAGACTTGATGTTAAAATCCTGGAAACGGCCCCTAAAACTTTCCCTGATTGATAGGGTTACTCAACGTTTCAATGAAATTTATTACTTTAACCGACCTATAATTAAGGGCATTGGGGGGGAGGGGGGAGAAAAATACGTATAATAAAAAAATCATGAAATTTTGTTGAAATCTATCATAGGGCTGCATAGCGCTTTTAACTTTGGCGAGATATTCTTGCGATCTTGGTTAGTAAATACAGTGCTAGAAGCTGTTTTCATCACTATCTTCTCTGAATATTACATATTTTTATCTGTATTTAACAATGCACAGAAGTATTATGCCTGTATGATATTGGGAAATTGGCGAGAAAATCAGTCGATTGTTTCAACTGTGTGAGAAAAAAAGAACAAAATTAATAATTAAACGACTATATATAAAACTAATAATTCCGTTGTCCATTTTTCTATAATTAAGTTAATATATATTTTTTGAATTTAAAAAAGTTACTTAAAACTGAATGTTAAAAGTAAACACAAATTGCATCTTTCTAATACACACACACACGCTCGCACACCATTTTTTAGTACAGAAAGGAACCATTATTATTGTATAGTTTCCCTGTTTTTGCTACTACTTACAAAGGTTAATAATTATTACGAATTATGCTTTATTCCTTAAAATGTATTTATTGTAATCTTCAAATAGATAATTTTTTTTGTTTGGGAGCCAGATATGTTCAAAAACGGATAAATATTCGTAAAACCTGAATTTTATATACTGATAAATATATGTAAAACCGAAAAAAAAACCCGTTTAAATTGTAATATCTTTACCTAGTTTTTCCAGGAGCATCAACTTTTTTTTGACTCCCAGAAATAAGACCATAGAAGTAAGTAAAATGTCTATTTTAGAATATCCAACGACCTTTATTCTTTTATTCCCCTCCTTTTTACCTCAAGTCGCCGTTAATCCTTACTTTGAAAGGACTTAACGGATCTTTTCGAAAAGCATCAAAATACTTTGACGAAGATCAAAGAATTTTACTACTTGCGCCTTTTAACTGCTCTCGAAGATTTTGGTTAACGGAAAAAAATGTTGTAGGATTTTTATGTTTGTCCTTTTTTAAAGTTCTGGCGTATATTTTGAGGGTTAAATTTGCAAAAGAATTTTATTTAAATGAACCTTTCAAACTTCGCTTTTGCCAATTCTGATTGCAATTCAAACTTTTTTGGCTGTAAATGGAGATGTATGCTTGATTTCAGCATATGAATGCTCTCATTCTAAGACGATTCAAAGTGTGGACAGTTTTTTGACACACGCTTCATATATAATTTTTTTTTCAACTTGCTAATCCAATTTTCTAATTGTTAAGAATAACATATGAACGAGAAAAAATTCCGAGTTTTCTTTAGAAAAGCTGAAACAAATTATAAAATAACTTTTTAGCGGATGTAAAAAAGGAATTTGAAAAGAAAGCAATCATGCACTCATACATTCATACTATTACATATTCAAAGATAGTAAAAGTGCACAAATAAAAGCCCCTGTGTTCCATCTCATCAGTGAGCGAAAATGCATAATTTCTCTTCTAAAAATATTTCTCATCTTTTTTTTCTTTCTTATTTTGACTTTCTTTTGCTCAGAACAATGCCTTACATATTCCCCCGGGATGGAACAAATAAAGATTTCGAGAGAAGCTTCTTTTTCATTGTTGTAATTCCAATTACTCTTCCATTTTTGGCGTGTCTGCGAGGCGGTTGGTTCAGTTCCGTATCATTCCTTTGTGTTATCAAGACGCAGGTATCGAATGTGTGACGTAAGCGAAAAGAATCGTCTGCAGATACCGCAGGGAAAAGATAATTTATTTTGCAGCCGTTCATAATGGTATTCCATTTGTTACATTCTCGGTTTGTTCTTCTTTGTTGTTGTTGTTCTTTCCATTTTGGTATAGTTTCGTCTTCTTTAGAACAGAAGTGTGTCATCTTCATATTTCAGTGTGTTCGAAAAAAAAAAAAAAAAAAGCAAAAGCTCTGGTAGTCAGTGTGTAGGAATTTTCATTGAAATTAGTGATCCGTGAGGAATTTAGAATGGAAAAGTATCAAATACTTTTGTAAGTAATATTAATGAAACTGTGTTATTATTATGGAAATATTTGTGAGAGTGTTTTTTGCCTATATTTGTACAAATATTTCGTATGGAAAATGATAAATGGTTACTACTTAAATATGCATTGCTCTTTTTACCATGTATATGTATCTCTGATGGTACATATTTCACTATTTTTAGAGTGGGATGGTGTTACCTCTGACAGGATGAATGCCAGCGAAATTAAAGCCACGACATAAAACAAACCTTTGAAATGAACAAAAAAAATATTAATTTTGCACTTTTATTTTTTTTCTTTCTCGTCGTATAGAGAAAGTATGGTAATCGCCAAAAAATTTGAACTCGAGATTTTGATGAATCTTAACATTTATATTATTCATAAGTACGAAAAATATATTTTTGGAAAATGTTTGTCTGTTTGTCGGTCTATAACAAAGATAAATATAAAAAAAAACATTTGTGATAGACGGTTGAAATTATATAAGGTCTATAAATCAAAGATTTCCACCAAATTTTGAGAAAGTCCATCTGTCCGGCTGTTTAATTATAAATTAACTCGATAATTACAAAATGAAGAGAGATAAAATTCGATATATGGAATTAACGCCTGTACTGAAGACACCTAATTTTAAGCCAAATCCAATAACAAGTTGATCGTTTGTCGATCTTTAATTTCAGATTCATGTAAAGGAGAATTCAAAAGTGCAATGAATTAAATATGTCAAATTTGGATACTATTAACGTATGTCGAGGATTAATTGCAAAATAACTCGCCAAAGATGTCATGATAAAATAAGTAAAAATACCAAATTTATTATTTCGTAACTATTTTTTATAAAATTTTACAATGTGGAATTTTTACTAATTGATTTAGAAGGGAATCCTATTGAAACATTTGCATGAGAGTTTTATTGACAGAATGTTATCAAAATAAAAACTACATCATCATCATTGTCCAACATGTAAAACATTGGTTTATGGGCTGTTTGAAGTTTTAATTCTAATACATTTGAAATAAATTACGAAACATATTACTCAGTTTTAAAAACTAATATCTTATGACAGAGGCAAATGGGTTGAAATTACAAGAAAGAAAAAAGTAACAGTTCTACTTTAAACTCGACTATGTAAAACTCAAATTCTAATTTAATTGAATCAAAGGTATAGGTTGTTTTATTGAATAATTTAGATCCCATAGTTTGCTTCATCATTTTCTTTCTTTTCTAGATGCTTTAAGCATCTTTTAAAATCTTTCAAATGGAATGTTCTTTATAAAAGATAAGAATGTATAACTTAATGAACAAACTACGAATTTCTCTTTTTAATATGCGTATCTAATTGGAAAATATTCTTACTTCCCTATTAATTCGGAAATGTAAACTAGTTCCTGTTTTTGTTGTTACATTTTTGCTTGTTTTTGTTATCCAGGGATATATTTTTTATACTTTAGTTTCGTAATTAGGTACTTTTTCGTTATTATGGGTGCAAGATATCGCCAATGTGAACCAGACGTGAGTCAAGTCGCCAAGCGAAGCGAATGGCTAAACAAATGTCGCCTATGGGAACAAAACACGAGCAATGTCGCCAAGTGAATAACCAGAATTTGACGAATTTAAACGTTAAATTTGACGCAATTTTGAAATTTTTAGTGATTTTTCATTTTTTCCGACTAACGATTATTTAGTGATTTTTTTCATTGCTCCCGTATAACGGAAAAGTACCCGTAATTATGTTCTTATAGTGAAAATCATTCTCAATTTCAACCAACAAATTTTTGAAAGATTATTTAATAATATTTGATTTTCAAAAAACAATGCATTTTTAATTATTACATTAACAATAAATTTAACAATGCATAATCATGATATCCAATTGGAAAATATTTTTGCTTTCCTACTAATTCGAAAAAGCAAATTTGTTATAAAACATTACTCAGTGCGTTTGTTACACTGAATTACACTCATCGAATCTTTTCAAATTACCCAATTCTCAAGAATAATCTTGAGCTTTTGTCCCGAAATCCGAGAAATGATGGTACTATCGATAAAATGTGTCAATTTCCTTCCTCAAATTTCATTTGACGTCATTTATAACTCATCTGCCATCACTTTTTTTTTAAGGCCCTAGATCCTCTTAAATATTTCTCAAGAGGGATGAAGAGGAATAACTGAATTTTGCGGACAGGATCTAGGGCTCTTCTTGTAAAATAGTGTGAGAAGTCGATAAATTGCCGAAGATATTCTTTTGAATACTCTCTGAAGGGTAATTTTAAGAAAGTGAGAAAAGATAGCTAAAATATGTCGATATGAATTCCCATTATCGGAAATGCTTTAAAGTAGTGAAGCTTACAAACCGGTTGCCTGTTTTTTGTTAAGTTTTTGTTTGTGTTTGCTATCTAGGGATAATTTTTTTATATTATACTTTCGTAATTATTTCTTCAAAGTGAAAATCATTCTATAATTTCAACTAAAACTGAATTTTCGAAAGATTATGTAATAATGTGTTTTTATAAAAAATAATGCGTTTTTAAAATCCTATCATTATTGTCCAATTGTGGGGTGATTTTATTTCATTATTTAATTACAGCTAATCATTCCTTTGCCACAGAATTAACCCATACAAACAAGGATTATCATGACCGGCTAAATTGTGGTGGGCGGTGGCTTGATGGTTAGGTTTTTGGCATTGGAACCGGATGATTTCAGGTTCGAGAGGGGATTCCACCGAAGAACCGCCGTGCAAGCGGGAGTTTGGTGCAGTTAAATTTGTCGGGAGCAATTGTCCTCCCGCTGATGTGATGTGGAAGTTTGGAGAAGGGAGTCCCAACTCGGGCGTCGTTCTCGTCATTTGACCTCTGTTCAAAATTTTGAGATCCATCTCAAAATAAGCCCTGGTGATGATGATGATGTCGTGTCCGTGTTTCCACGGAAAGGAGGTTCAGTAGCTTCTGAGACTAAAGACCCGTGAGCACCCAGAGGGCAGAAGTCTGATTTCTAGCTCAAATGAAGGTATCACACACATTCGCTTGCATAACCCCTTTTTGCAAGGGGGCTCACTCATGCATCTCGTTGATAGAACTCAGAACAACCATGCCCAAACAGGGACTCGAACCCGAGAAGCCCAGATCACGGGGAAGATACGCTACCCCTATGCTAGGGCGCCGGCTAAAATAAACTCTAGTATTGTTTTAAAAGGGGGTGTTAATATAACTAAACTATACTGTAGAATCATTTGGTAGTTTTCTTGCAGTGATAGTAGTTTATTTTTATACGTTAGCTTACAATTAAGTACGTTGGATTCAATTTTGTATTTTTTAAAGAGTTGTTAACTTACAAATATGCCATTTCACCTTAATATATGCAAAAGCAATATTCTTTAATATTTTATATTTGAAGATAAATAATTTAAAGAAACTTTCATTAATTATTAAAGGTAGATTAAAAAAAATGTAATAATTTTTTATTTATTCTTTATTTCTCAAATATAAACAAATATTATTTGTTTTTTTCTTCCTCTTATTGCTTTGATCTTTAACACGTTAATCGTCATAACATAAAATATTGTTCGAACCCTCTCGAACAGTGGTAACCATAGATTAATTAAACATATAACCACACGATGTATATATATTATACAGCCATAACAAATATATTACCTTTGGACGCGCCGCGATAGCCTGATTGGTAGGGCGTTGAACTTTCAACCCTTAAGTTGCGAGTTCGAACCCCACAGATCGAAGAATCTCCGCGTGTATAGTGAATGGCGGGCGTATAAACCTGTCGTGGTCAAAGTCCTCCATGTCGAGAGTAATACCACTGAGGATACTGGTTCAGAGGTGATCGCTCTCCGATCCAGATAAAATTACGATCTTTAGACGAGTGAACGCAATTTATGAATGAAGTCCTCCCCGTAAAAAGGCTTGTGACACATGAGTAGCCAACTTGTACTGTTGGTCCTAGATGGCGTTACTGAAAAAACAAGTGATTCTCAATTCGGATTAAATCGAAATGTCTTGTTAGTCCGCGGGCTTGTCAAGGTCAGGTGCCATTAGAAACAACAACATATTACCTATGAAATACATCGTGTTAATTAATATATTGTTTTGTATTTTGTTGCTTCGTCATAATATTTTTACCCTGACAAAGTTATTGTCATAAATTTCATTTTTAATTACCAATTAATGATGCAACTTTTTACTACTTTCATCATCTGAAGGGCCATGGACGCCTAATGGTAAGATAAGGTATTTGAAACAGGAGGGTTTCTGGTTCGAATCCCGAATCCATTGAAGAACCATCTTGCAAACGGATCTGGTACACGGTATGTATCTCTGGAAAAAACGTCCTCTTGTTTGTGTGGCGCGTAAGTTTGAAGAGAGGGATGTGCCAGCTCAGGTTTCGTCGTCTTCATCTGACTGTGATTCAAAATTACGAGATCCGTTCCATAATAGCACTATTTTGCTTTAAAACGAGACATTGATGTAACTTAACTGAACTGAATTTATCCCTGTAGCCATCGAAATATACTTCGAACAAGTACCTTCTTCAGAATTTGCGGCGCCGTCAGTACTTGTTCGTCACAGATTTTTTTTATTTCCTTAATAATGATGACTGTCTTTTGCTGATTTTATAGATGTTTAAATTTTTAACTTGTTTTTATTTAAATACAGTCGATTCCGGTTATTTGGACCACTTCGGGACGCGATCATTTTGGTCCTAATAACCGGCTGGTCCGATTACACGAACATGCCCTATGTTACAAGACGAGACGTGCTGTACGTAATATATTAAAATGTCATTATTATCTTTATTGTGCGGTACACGCGTATGACAAACATACAAACAAGAACTACTGTTGCTTATGAACTTTATTCATTGAAAAATAAATTTACAAACAAATTCTTCGAAACGATCTACATGATACTCAGCATGCGAAGCACAGTAAAAAAAAGTTCTTATCAAATTCGTCAACGTTTGAAGAACTTACTACCGAGCTGCCCGTTCTAAGAAACAAAGTGCTTGCTCACCTCCCACTGGTTCTTTTTTCTTTCGGACTTCCTGCTGTACACAGGCGACTTGTGGCTTCTTTTTCATCTTCCCTGCCACGTTCTTTGGTCCGTTTAAACTGAATTTTGGTTCAATAAAGCGAATAATATTAGGCTTATATACATAGGATTTGTTTCGGTTCTTTGAGATTCGGTCCGAATAAGCGGCTGGTCCGATTATCCGGTGGTCCAATTAACCGGATTCGACTGTATATCTAAGCAAAACAAAGCAAAGATTTAATAATACCTATTTTTACTTCATTGACGCTCCAGATTAATTAAATGAATCTATGATCTATCACGGGATTATCATCTAATGGCATGTAGACATTTAAGAATTACAGATTAGATATCTTTATTAGGATTTATGAACATCTCCTTTTGATAAAAAAACAATTTCTTTTTCAGTTTAGAATTTATTAAATTATTACAAGTATAAAATTATTACATCGTGTTGGTGCATAGTTGACACATTTCATAAATTACTCTGTTGACGTTCATTATAAATCTTTTGAAATTATGTATGCAATTACTACACTATATTGATATATTATTAATACACATTGTAAATTTCTATTCCAAAGTCCATTATTAATATTTTAAAATTAAGTTTGAAATTATTACATCTTGTTAATGAATGATAAATGCATTTTGTAAAATTTTGTATCGAAATTCAGTATTAACGCATTCGCTGCCTCTACTCACACATAATATTTGGGTCATCTATCTTGCTAGATGTCACCTCCTTTGCTATCTATTAATTATAGCCGATAAAAGGTCATCTTATAAGATAGAGGGTTTGATGCAGTTAAATATTATCTGTAATTAACAAGCGCAGTTATTGAGTTAAAAATGTCAAAAAATGTTTTCTGAGATTTGAGACTGAAGAGTTTGATGTTTAATAGTAATTGATATGATTGTGCGTTTATGTGTGATTTGGCTTCACATAAAGCAGAATGCATGCCTAGTGTTACCAAATTTGGTACATATGTACCTTGGAAAGTAGTTATATGCAAAGTTAGGCATTTTTTGAAATTCAATAATAATTTTAATTAAAAATTAAGCTTGACTTTATCGTTTTTCTTTCGCGATGATTTTTGGAAATACTATTGCACGAAAATAATCTTTACATCAATTAAAAATTTTAAACTATCCGTTTAAAAAATAATTTAAGTATTGTGCTCATTTTTTTCCGAATATCTACAAATACTGAATTGCATACTTTGTGAGTTGCAATGAAATTTAACTTACTTTCATTGTTTTGCCAAATATTTGTTTACATGATTTTCTACTTTGTGGAAAGCTCAGGAAGAAAAGTTCTGTTAATTATTCGTTCTGTTTTCATGAGGAATAAGAAAGTAATATTTTATATGTCCCGAAAGGAAATGTGTAATTTCTGACAAATTATTCCAAATATTAAAATTCTATTAGGAATATTCATGTACAAACAGTACAATAGTGAGATTATTAAAATAGCAAAACTTCAATTTGTCACAATTCGATGCTTAAAATTATTTCGCTGAGGAAAGTCATGAAGAATAAGTTATGGATTTTTTTTAAAAATTAAAAAATGAAATAAAACATATATTTGGAGAACCTACTGGTACTAAAGACGGCTAGTTGAAAATATTGAAATGTAGCTGGCAAATGCAGATCCCAACTTGCATGAGTTTTTGTAACAAAATTAGAATTGGAATTTGATTGTCCCACTGTGCTAAAAATCTGATCAATGTAATTGACTGTTTTTAATTGGAATTCGTAATTAAATGGGGCATTTAAAGTGAAATTTATTTTTGTAGATATTACTTATCATGCATTGCGAAAAAGAAAAGAATTTTTTCTTTTGTGATATGAAAGCAAGAATTTTCATGCTCTTGTGATAGTTAAATTGTTTCTTTGCTCATTCTATTTCTTTTATCATGTTATATTTTTTTTTTGCTTTACATTAAAATTTGGAATTAAACAATCTATTAGTTAAATCAAATTTCCATTTTCAAAGCTCGCTTATTATGTATCCCTATTCGTCAACATACCCTTTTGTAGAGGTAATCAATTTTTTAATCAAATCATCGTTTAAAATTTTCTTTTAATATCTGCATTTTTATTTTGATTCTATGATCTTTTAGATATTTTAGTTGTTGAAATTAATAACGTATTTTTGCAAATGTTTCCTGTAACTCGTTATTTCTTTATGAGAATAGCATAAAATGGTGAAAGAAAAATTAATAAAATGAAATTCATAATCACAGAAGTTTTGTCAAGGAGAATACATATATTCTAATTTTTCTTTTAATCCTCTTCCCCCTTAAAGTAATCGAAATTCGAATCGAAGAGAAAGCCAGATGTTTCCTTTTGTAAAATTGTTTTTCCCGCATACATACTAAGCAGAAGGTGAAACAGTTTCTACAGATACGAAAGGTGGTAAACTTGTTTTTGGAAGCAACGCTTGCAAGGTCACCATCTGTTACAGCTGTAGCGCAATTGTTTTGGTAATTTATATTTGCTGCATTAAAAAGTATAAATAAAATAATGTATTGGAATATTTAAAGAAATCACTTTACGTTGTTTTTTTACTGTATATTTTATTGATCAGTGAATAAATTCTTTTTTGTCGTAATTCTTTTAATATCGTTTTTACATTTCGTTAGAAAATGTATTGAGCTATTTTCTTTCACGTGTTATGCTGATTTCATTACTTTTTTTTAAAAACGAATTTTCAATTCTTTTCATTCAAACATTCTTTTTGCATTTATATTTGGTTTTAGAAAAAAGAATTTGTTCACGAGAGATTAATAATTTTTTTAACTTTACTTTTATACAAATGTTTCTTTAAATTTATTTCAATCTGCAGATTTTTTTTCTTTTTGCAAATGATATGATTATATCCATATCCATTTATTTGTAATAAGATCTGATATAAGAGTAATTCCACAGTAGAAATAATACTTGCAGATATAAAGAAGAATGCCTTTAAAGCAAACTTTGAGGCATATATCTCTGGGAATTTTGACTCTGTTCGGAAAGTATTGTTTCAGTTGTATTTTTTTTTAAAGTAATGCACTGAAAATTAAAGTAGAATTCAAATTAACCGAATTAAACCAGATTCTTGTTGATTTGAGTTTGCGGGCTTGTAATGAAGATTTACAATAGAATGTATAATATCTTACCATTCCAATAGCTTAAGAACTTTAATACATATTGTGACCGAAAGGGTGCCAAAATTTTAATTCTGTCAGGGTAAACTATTAAAATCAACAAATCATGCCAATTTAGTTGAATATACATTTAATGACATTAAAGGACATGATTTACACGGGGACAAACTATTTAGGACAAAACATTTAACATATGTGCATTAAAATAATACTCGGGGATTACATCATGCTTTACGTTCACTTCCAAGACATGGACTCTCATGGTAACGGCCGATAGAGGGCCGAGGAAACAGTTACGGTTACAATATATAGTAATACCTCAAAAATTAGGAATAGATTGAGATGTGACATTGTTTATTATTCGAGAAGATTAAAACTACGTATAATTTGTATATTCATGGCAGAAGTATATGTATTTGAATTGTAATCGATTGTATCATTGAGTAATTAAAAGATTTCTGTTTATAATTAATTTTGTAACAGTGCCATTCATCCAGGTGTCATTATTGATGCCACAACGAAGTCTGAGCGTAATTCCATGCTACAAATAATATCTGGAGATTTATTAGAAGAATGTCCTTAAAGGAAATTTCGAATCATACATTTGACGGATTTTTGACTCAGTTTGGAAAGTATTGTTACAGTTGTATTGTATTAAAATTATTGCACTGAAAATAAAAGGGAATTATAACTCCAATTAACCGAATTAATCGGAGTTTTTGTTGATTCGAGTATGCGGATTAATATGTAGAAAGCTTACTGTATTGTGTTATATCTTGTCATCCGATTAGAATAATTACGGTTAATACATATTTATCAATATAAAGATTGCTGCTATATGAATGGGAATATGTTATTTGTGCCTTTATCATTGTAATAAACAAAGTTAAAGTTATGTACAATCTGTATAGTCATGACTGATGTATAGATTAAGAACTATAAATGCATATTTACCACTGTCTCGAAGATGGGGTTGCGTCTGTATATTATACGATAAGACTAAATTTCTGTATAATCTATATATTAAATGGCTGAAGTATATATAAACTATAAATATATAGTTTATACATAGAAGTATAAGCTATAATTAAAAACTATAAATGTATATTTACCAATTTCTCGAAGATAGGGAATAGCTGGTTGTGTCTTTGTATATTATACGATAAGATTAAATATCTGTATATTAAATGGCTGAAGTATATTTATTTAATGCGACAATTTATTGCACCTTTAGAATAAAGTTTAGTAGAACAGTATCGATGACTTTGGAGTCAGTTATTGATAAAAGAACTTAAACCCGATCAATTTAAAAAAAGGTGCTAATATATGGGAAATTAATATAATTATATTGGATTAAAGAATATTTGGGCAATAAAAGAACTGTCTCATAAAAATAGTAAAAAACTTGGATACCCTGTACTCTGGATATCGAGTTTAACGAATTGGCAAAACTGTGGAGAAATGAATACTTGAAAACTTTTCATAACTCCTGCTGACCCAGCGGGAGTGTCTTTTCCTGCATAAACTCTGTGAAAGTCACTAGTGCTCAGAATTTTATTTTCACATTTTAGAGATATGTACTACGTAGTATAGTAAAGAAAAGTAATTTGTGTTGTTTGTACTCGCCTGGCAAATAACAATTAAGAAAAATCTATCTTTGATGTGAACCTCAACATTATGATAATGAAATTCTCATAGTTATAAGTTGGATTGTTTATGTCTATTGCCTATGTTAAACAACAGAAATATCGTCTTCAAAACCTTCGCGTTTAGTCTATAATAAAGTGTTGCTTTCATACCTTAAAATTATACTCTTAGGGTAAGATAGTGAATCCTTGAATGGCATTGGAGAAGATTATTTGTTAAATATAGATCTTTTTGAATGAATCTGCCTTCCCTGAATTTACTGAATGATCTTTATCGATTAAATTCTTGCATGCGATTAGCACATAAGTACTCAGAAATCGAAAATGTATTTTGAATGACTTGAATCTGATTAACTGAAATCAAAATTTGACTTAGAACTACAATCTTAGTCACAAGAACATTGCGTTTCTGAGTTAATGCATTTACATGCATAGGTAAATCATTGCCACAATTTTTAAGCTTTTTACGTATTATACCTATGTACCAAATTTTATCTGTTGCATTTTACATTTTATAACTATTTGTTTTTACTCATATGCTTGCAATCGGATGTCCAGACGTTCTTTGAATAAAATTTGATAGAAATCTACCGAATTTATTAACAAAATCAAATTTGCTAGAGATCTACGAGTTTTGTCTTTTTGACTTCCTGGTATACTTAACACTTTCCACCCTATCGACGAGATATCTCGTCTTTCAGGTACTTCCATTGATATTTGATATTTGCCTTTTTGTGGAGTTTTTATCTAATTCATCCTTAGCGGTGAATGTGTTAAGATTAAAAAAAATATTTTTAACGGTGCCAATTTAAATTTAAATTTAATTGTTTGTATTTGAAAGACTAGATATTTCTTCGGTAGCATTCAAAGTGTTAAATAAAATGGTGCGTTAATTTTTAGTATGATGAAGTCCACTTCCTTTTTATTGATTGAATCCATCGAAAATTTGACATACATATACACTTTGTATATCAAGATCATATATCACATTTCATTCCCCTAGTTTTTTTTTATATCTTTGATTTACCATTCGAACAAGCTCGCATTTATTTTATTGGTTTGGGAATTTATCATATTTACAAAAACATGAACAGACATCTAGAAAGATATGACATGGAAATATCTTTTTCTGGACACTAGGAAATGTGGACGTTCAACATATCCGAGTCGAAATTTTATCTATTGCAATCCTTTTTCTTTATGTACATCGCATATAAGAAAGCAAAAGAATTTTTTTTGAAAGTAAAAATCCGTCCTCTACGTCTCAGATAATGATCGTATAGTATCTGATCCAAAGAAAACGTTTCAGTCGAATGTCAGCAGTTTTATCGTCCAGCTCCCTTTAACGTTTATCTCCTGATGCTCTGGAACCCAGATAAACACTGGAATAAAAAGAGCAGAAAACTTCTGAAAAAGCCGCCATGTTGACAGTCTCACGCACTTGAATGTCACGTTTTTCACAAAAAGAAAGATACTGCACGTCTGCGGAAATATAGTGACAATGCACTCTTGGGACGGTCAGATAGTATCGCACTTTTTTTTCGAAAACGGCAGAGGATTGATAAGGGATTGTTTATCCCTGCTTTAAAATTTCATTTTCCGTTTCTTAGCTGCTGTAAGAAAACTGTTTTAAAATATTCCCATTTACTGTTTTATATGAAAACACAGAATAGAAATAGAAACGAAGAAGTTATTTATCAATTTAAGGTAACCGATTTACGTTCGAAGGAAAAATTTTGAAAAATTCGATTTTTTAAAAACTATTTTTGGTGTTTAGACGTATTATCAATTATAAACTCTATAAATACAAAACTCACTATAAATCTTAAACTCAACAGCTTAATTGCTGCATATTGTAAGCTTTCGATTAGGCTCAAGCTCTACAAAGCTATTTGAAAACCAGTGTTGATGTATGGCCCCTAAATTGGTGGGGGAATTGGTGGGGGGGGGGAGGACTTCCATCCAAAACATTAAGAAAGTGCATGTTTCCAAAACAAACATCCGATGAAGATTATTAATGCACCTTGAAAAGTCAAAGAAAATAATTCACGATAATCTCCAAATTAAGGTATCCGACTACGTTCGAAGGAAAAAGTTGGAGAAATTGGATTTTTTAAAACTGTTTAACTGTTTAAAACTATGGATGTCAGATGTATTGTGAATTATAATACGAAATACTATAAATGCAACAAAATTGTTTGAAAATATAATTTATTTTGAGAAATAGGAAAATGTGTAGTAAATTTTAATGAAATTTAACCAAAACGTTTAACATTCTACCCGAAATTCTAATGCATCAATTCTATTTTTCTTGGCACACAAGTTATAGAATATTATGGTGAATGAAATGAACCAAAATCTAAGAAAAAATTTGAGATGCAAAGAAGTGACGGGGAAAAATATACGTATATAAGCATTTTTTTCCATAAATTCACAGCTTTATTTTTCTAAAACCACCTATAAATGAAAAAGTATTTTACCAACAATAAAACTTCCGATTCATTTCATTGGCCATATTATTGAAAACACTCGCTGAAGTTTTTATGTAAATACCTCTATTAGTTTTTGGGATATCATGTTAATGGTAGATAATTTGTATGAAAATTAAAATTAAAGACAAATTTTAGCTGAAAAATATATTTTGCTTAAAATTCCTCTGTATAATAGGTTAGACCTTACTTTTCTAAGAAAAAAACAAACTGTTTTTGAAAGAGAAGCCTGAATTACAAGAAATAACACTTTAAAAAAATCGCCAATGTGGTCAAATACCAGTGTTTTTTTTATCGTTGTCGGATACCTTAACTGGTTTATAACATATGGAAGAAATAGTTGCGTGGTTGGGTTTTTGGTTTTATGGCGCAAAGATCATTCTGCGCCAAACGTTTGTTAAAAATGGTTTTTAAGTTGAAATTTAATTCCTTCGACGCATGTGTAACTTACTGGAATCTTTTAACTGGCTAAATGTAAACCCACTTTCAGTAATCTGTAGTTTGATATCGTTAAATTCACATATTTCTGTCTTTTCAACTTGAAATTTTAAATAAATGAATTTGAATTTAATGGTTCAAGAGCCAGTATAGCTAATATTCCAGAAAAACAATTCTTTCGCCAAATGCGGATAAATTTTTTCAAATTTTTATGAAGTGTCAGTACGTATTTTTTTTAATGTAACTAAATATCCATGCTTGAGTGCAAACAAAAAATGTTTATTTGAAGTTAAAACAACGAATAAAAAATTTGCAAAAATAGTATAATGAACTGAAAGAGATAATGTTTGATTAATTAATGCTTGTAAACTTCTAACAATAATCTTTATTAATAAACGAAATAGCAGGGTTTAATATTTTTAAATGTTTTATTATTAGTTACAGCAACGCTAATCACTAGTGTTTATGCTAATTTTTTTTAACGCGTTTGTCATTTTCTGCATCGTTTAGAAATTACTCTTATCTATTTCAACTTAAAATTTAAAAAAAAGTTAATGGTTTTCTATTCAACATAAGTTACTTTAAAAGAATTTAAATTAATCAAACGTAATGGGGAGAGAAGGATAGCTTCCCAATAGAATTTCCGAAATAAAAATATCTTTACTGAAAAAAAATCGCAAATTCTTCACATACAAAGGCTAACTATTTCCATTAAGAAGCAGAAAAAAAAGTTGGAGCTAGAACTACTAACTTTTTAGATAAGTATAATTCTTCAATCACTCATCCGGAGCTATTAGTCTTCTGGGATCCAAAAGAAATCGTTGCCAACAAACATCCCAATCAAGCTATCCGCAGAAACAGACCGGGAGAGATAAGGGGCCACAGAGCTGGAAGGAACTAATTGCGTTTTCATAAAGTTTGCGAACCTCTTTTAATTTCGTCGAATAAGCATTTCTTAATGATACGTATGATATGTTTAATGAAGCACTCGCATTGGGATCATCAATCGAGCTCTAAATTAGGGTGGATTCCCAGATAACAGAAATGTGGTAGTTTTAACGATTTTGTGATTGACTAAGTTTAAAGACTAATGAAGATCTTTTTTTCATGATATACGTATGGAAACTAGAGATATTTTATTGTTCAGTGGTTTATTTTAGTCATATGAATTATTAATAGTGTGTGTGTTTTTCAATGAATCTTTATAAATTGTCAAATAATAAAAATTAAAATCCACAGAAATGATATTTATGTTGTTTTCCTACTGACTCCTCCCTTCTCCCTTTAAGAAAACGCCACCCCGACAAGTCTCCGACTCTAAACCAATATCTAATGTTAGTTCTTCATGGGATAATAATTCTAATCCAGCGGATAAAAATAATGAAGCCAACTCTGAACTTGAAATAATGACCACAAATAAGCCCAATCAAAACACTGACAGCGAAATAGAATCCCACAATGCGATAGAGTACAACCCCCATGAAACAATTGATGAAACTCCACCTATTCCGGAATCTTCTTACCGATACTGCCAAAGGTTATAAAACTATTTTTAAGCAAAGCCCACAAAACTGTCTAGTTCAATGGGTCAACCTTAAAATTTTTTACAGTGAACCTTCAAATACCTCTGTTCATAACAAATATTTGAAAAAGTATCATATCAAAATATTACAATGATTTTTAAATTTTTTTCCCTTAGTTTAGTAATTTTTTCTAGTTTTAATGTTGAATTGCATTTTCTTTCACCTTTTAACCCCTTGCGTACCAGACTAGCCCACGCGAAAATCCCAGATTTCTGGGGATGCTGACCTTGACGTTACGACGCTTTTGGGTGTGCTATAACGTAGAAAAAAAAACTAATGACAATACACTCATGTAATGCATGTAAAGAAGCTTTTTGTTCCAACGAACATTTCGAGAAATTTCACAAAGATTTGTAATTTTAATGCTCCTATTTTTTTAAACTTTTGTAACACAGACATTTTGCAACCCCCCCTCCCCTCCACCTGTTTCCACCCTTCAGTTAACTGCAGACAAAATGAATCCAAAATGTTTTTAGTCAATATCAATAAAAGAAAACCTATCTTATGATGTTTCCTGTGCTGGTTACTCTGGTTGTACACCTAAAGAAGCCATGCATCCACATGAGGTTACAATGGGATTTTGCCCTATACATAGCATGTATCAACTAGTGGTTACATGGTACGCAAGGGGTTAAATATTATTGATATTTTAATCTTTTACCATTTTTTGTAAAAATGTCCTTTCTGGGATGTGATTTGTATTTTTTAACAAACGTTGTTACTATTCACGATTGGCTGTCTTTTACTTTATAACGAGAACCTATAATTTTAAATTGTATGACTTAATTGAACATGGCAATTTTAATACCATTTGCTTGGCGCAGTATAGCCATATCTGGCTCTTGCGCCATTAAACCCCAAACTACCTACCTACCTCCCCTTAAAAGTGTCGTTCCTTCTGCACCTCTATAAAATTGTGAATTTAGTGCAATGTCATGAACATGGCAATTTTAATACCATTTGTTGGAAACGAATTTAATCACTTGATATGTGGGCGGAGCTAACCGCTAAACCCACGTGGTATCGTAAGTATGTGTATATGCATGTAAAAAGTTTCGGTTCTCTTCTGTGAGTGTGCGCGTGTAATATGGTTTTGTTTTTCATGACGGTAGCTTCTAGAATGGCTTACCGAATATACCTTGTCTCGGAATATAATTAGAAATTATATTTTTACTCGGATTAATTGTTTACATGTCTTTATTTAGAATATGTGCGTTGTTAAATCTTGTTAAGTTTGCTGTTGCAAATAAACTGTTTAAAAAGACAACCAGCTCGTCATTCCTAGGAATCTCGTATATTTTAACTTGGTGATATACCATCATTTATTATTTTTCACCATTTGCTTGGCGCAGTATAGCCATATCTGGCTCTTGCGCCATTAAACCCCAACTACCTACCTACCTCCCTTTAAAAGTGTCGTTCCTTCTGCAGCCCCATAAAATTGTGAATTATTGCAATGTCATGAACATAAAGACTACTCAGAATTTCATGTTCAGATTTCCGACCAAGCCGCCATGACCTGGTGATAATGTCACGGTCTAGGAACCGGAGGGTTCAGGTTCAAAACCCGAATTCCCCAAAGAACTGTGGTGTAAGTGGGTCTGTTAAATCGACGTTAAATCCGTCGGGGCCAAATATCCTCCCTCTGCTGTGATGTGGAAGTTTGGAAAAAGGAGTTCTAGCTCAGGTGTTGTTCTCTTCATCTGACCGCAGTTCAAAATTACGAGATCCTTTCCAAAATATACCAAGTGTTGCTTTAAAACGGGTCGTTAATATAACTAATCGGAATTCCGTCAGTGAGAGTTTTCTGCTTCATTATATGTCAAAGAATATGCATTTTGTATTCTCATTTTCGATTGGTTGAAACCAAAATCTGCCATAGAACTTGAATTTTCAATAATAAGATCTCATATCAGATTTTCTTTATTTAAATCGTTGTATTTTTGTATGCCTACGAAAGTACAGACCGATAGATGATTACCAACGATGGATGCGTTTCGAAATCTGATATAAATTCTGATCTAAATTTGATCTCTATCTAATCTAAATTTTAGATACAAAACCTGTGAGTTAAGTTTTCTTCTACCCTTTTTGATGCCCACGGTGGCCTGGTGGTAAGGTCTCGGCTTCGGAACCGAAGGGTTTCAGGTTCGGGGCTCGATTCCACGGAAGAACCGTCGTGTGAAAGGGTCTCTTGCACGTTAAATCTGTCAGGCCAAACGTCCTCTCGCTGGTGTGGCGTGGTGTGGAGATTGGGGTGCCAATTCAGGTGTCGTCCTCGTCATCTGAACGTGGTTCAAATTGATGAGGTTCGTCGATATGGTCCCTCGTGTTGATGAGGTCCCTCGTGTTGCTTTAAAACGGGACGTTAATATAACTAAACTAAAAAACTCTACCCACTTTAATTTTTATAATATTTATGATCAAAAGCATCTGGAAACGGATAGACTTCTTGTAATTAAAATTAATCATAGAAATTTGAAATGGAAACATGACATGGAAATTTTGAAAAATTGATATTAAGGCTGAATTTCTCTATTTAACTCTAAACGTTTGAGTTATCGCGTTCATTGACAGACTGACCGATCGACCGACCGATATCATTCTAAAAATGTGATTTTTGGATACCAGGTAGGACTGAGTCGTGGCGATTCCTTAAAATCTCGAATTCGAATTTTTTGATGATTCCAATACTTTCTCGAGATATACTTCATCTACAAATATATGTAAGGTATGATTCGAACCTTTTGTCGGAAACTTCATGGCATGATAATGTTTAAATCTTGTTCCGTCTATCTTTATTTTATTTTTGAAATATACTTTTAAGGCCTTATCACACGGTGAAATTTCGTCAGCATTTTTCCGTTTCTACCCTCAAAAACTGGTCAAGCAAGTTTCATAATCGACAACTTTTTCTAACCAGTTCGAATATGTCGTCGGAAATATTGTCCGCAAACGAAATTCAACCAATCATGTGAAACTTTGAAGTGACGTCACTTTCGTTGTTGAATCAACGTTAATCCACCTGATATAGTTTTCATGTATGGAGATAATTTGCTGTCTCAGACAACTCTCGAAGGAAACTGGTTCACATTTGTGTCTCTAGGAGGAGAGCTTTTAATAGCTACCTGGTAGCTATTTATAACTAAAGTGTTCATCAGTATGTGTTAAAATAATTTTATTTAATAACATTAACAAGGAATATAATCCATCGCCTTTTACCTTCTGTTTATTTTCCTAAATCATGCCTCAATCCACAACTTGTAATCGGAAGTTTTTATTTTACTGTAATACAATTGTATATCAGGTGGACTAACGTCGATTCAACTAAATTAAGGTATCCGACTACACTGGTTATTGACCACATTGGCGAATTTGTTCATCATTGTTATTTCTTGAAGCTCAGGCTTTTTTTCTTAACAAACAGTTTATCTTTTCTAGGAAGAGGAAAGCCTGACCAGTCATCTAAGGTCATATATTTTTCAGCTAAAATTTGTCTTTAACTTCAATTTTCTCTAATTTTCATAAAAATTCTCCACCGTTAACATATCAAAAAGTAATAGAGGTATTCACATAAAAATTGCAGCGCGAGTTTTAAATTGTATGGGCAATGAAATGAACCAAAAGTTTTATTGTTGATGAAATGCTTTTTAATTTATAGGTGTTTTTAGAAAAACTAAGTTGTGAATTGATGGAAAAAAGGCATATATACGTATATTTTTACCCACCACTTCTTTGCATCTCAAAATGTTTGTTAGATTTTGTTTCATTTCATTCACCATTATATTCCATAGCTTGTGTACAAAGAAAAATAGGATTGCTGCATTACAATTTTGTATAGAGTGTAAACCGTTTTGGTGAAATTTCATTAAAATTAACTACAAAGTTTCCTATTTCTCAAAATATATTATATTTACAAATATTTTTGCTGTATTTATAGTATTTTGTATCATAATCGACAATACATCTAAAAATCATAAATAATTTATAAATAGAAAATATATAAATAAATAGAAAATCCAATTTTTCAATTTTTTTCCTTCGAACGTAGTCCGATACCTTAAGAAGCTATATTTGTTCAGCGAAAACATGAAAATATGAGGCTAATGGAAGCTTAATAAATAACTTCTATATTTGTGTCATAATAAAAGAGGAAGCTTCAGCCTTTCAGTATTATTTCTAAAAGAACATAAATTAATTTTAAAAAAATGCACTATCTAAATATTTTATCCTATCTCTTTTATGCTGTACCCAACTATTTCTATGGTGTAAAGAATTCGTCCACCACATTAGAAAAACATTTATCGATATAACCTAATTCTAAGGTAAAATCGATATAAATCCACTTGCCCTTTTGCTGTCGGTTTGATAAATATCTTTTTCTGTACATACTCTTTTATTTAATGCATCCCCAACGGCGGACTGAGATCCTACCCAAATACAGCCCTTAAAGTGGTTGCATGAATAGAAACTGCAATATTTTTTTTTCCATTCAGAAACCTTTCTTGAAATGCTAACAAACCTTCCTGAAAATATATCTTTATGCCGTGCTCTTTGTGATATTTTATTGAAGGTTGAATATCCCTTTTCTGTCAGAGGTTTGAGGAAGTTATTGGTCAGTTTTGTCAGTTTAAATGTCTTCTTTTACTCATTTAAATGCTCTAGACGTACTTTCTGAGAATCTGTTGAAGTTGTTTGCTGGAAGGTCAGTTTTAAGATGGAATTTTCGGTTTATTTAGTTTATTTGTACATTTTTCAAGTTAGTGAATAAAGCCTGTTTGCCTATATTTTCCGCCACAAATAACATTTTCAATTTATATCAGTGATTACTTAGTTGAAAAATCAATTTCAATTTTTTAAAACTCTCTAAGTGGTGATTTTAAAACATTTTTTTTTCTCTGTAGTTATTTATTTGTTACTGCAAATATAAAGTGGTATTTAATGTAAAAATATTCAAAAGGAGAGATTTAGTGACCCTTGTTGATATTTTGAAAATAAACTTTCCATTATAATTTCACAAATGTACACTGATGGAAAAAAAACCCCGACACTAGGAAGGAGCTGTGCTAGATAAACGAAATTTGGTAGGCGTGTTTATACATTTGAAAGATGATGTCGATTCAAATTTCGAGCTACGCGCGTAAGTGTGGCGCTTATAGCGACACTATGAACATGCAAATAAGGTTTGCTTTAAATAAGCTCTGTAAGGTTCGTGATCGTTATTTACAGTTGAGATTTGACGTAGTGGGTTAATGTTAGTCAAGGATGCCTCTGAGAAGACGAAAAAGCCATTATCAACAGCTCACTGAGTTTGAACGAGGTCGTGTTGTAGGGCTACGAGAAGGTGGGTATTCTTTCCGCGATATTGCTGAAAGACTTGGCAGAATTGTATCCACTGTGCATGAGTATTGGCGGCAGTGGTCAAGGGAAAGTACTGCCTCAAGAAGACCAGGTTCCAGGCGGCCACGTGGTACTACTGAGAGGGAAGACCGTCGTATTCGGCGTATGGCTGTGGCTAATCGTACTGCGTCTGCAGCTGAAATTCGAGCTGCAATTGGCACCACAGTGACGCAACGAACTGTTACAAATCGGTTACTTCAAGGACAGCTCCGAGCCAGACGCCCTGTACAGTGCATTCCACTGACTCCAAACCACTGCCGTTTGTGACGTGAGTGGTGTCAAGCTAGAGCTCATTGGAGGACGGAGTGGAGATCTGCTGTGTTTTCTGATGAAAGCCGGTTCTGCCTTGGTCGCAGTGATAGCCGTTTGTTGGTTAGAAGGAGGCCAGGTGAACGCCTGCTAGTGACCTGTCTGCGGCCTAGACACACAGGGCCTACTCCTGGAGTTATGGTTTGGGGAACAATTTCGTATGACAGCAGGAGCACTGTCCCACGCACCTTGACTGCAAATTTGTACGTCAGTCTAGTGATACAACCTGTTGTGCTGCGATTCATGAACAGCATTCAAGGGGGTGTTTTCCAACAGGATAACGCTCGCCCTCATACCGCTGTTGCAACCCAAAATGCTCTACAGATTGTTGACATGTTGCCTTGGCCTGATAGATCACCAGATTTTTCTCCAATCGAGCACGTATGGGACATCAGTGGACGACAACCCCAGCGTCATCCACAACCAGCATTAACCGTCCCTGCATTGACCGCGCAAGTGCAACAGGCATGGAATTCCATCCCACAAACGGATATCCGACACCTGTACGACACAAAGCATGCACGTTTGTATGCTTGCATTCAAAATTCTGGCGGTTACACCGGTTACTAATGTACCAACATTTCACATTTGAAATGGCTCTTCTCGCCAATGGCTCTACCTGTGATCTTGAAACTTTAATCAATTAAATATGTTACCTAGACAAATGTATTCCTAAAATTTCATTACTGTACAATAATTTTTTCTTGGTGTTGGGATTTTTTCCCCATCAGTGTATTTTCCGCCACAAATAACATTTTCAATTTATATCAGTGATTACTAAGTTGAAAAATCAATTTCAACTTTTTAAAACTCTTGAAGTGGTAATTTTAAATCATTTTTTACTTATAGTTATTTATTTGTTAAGGCAAATATAAATGAAGTGGTATTTAATGTAAAAATATTCAAAATGGGAGATTTAGTGACCTTTGTTGATATTTTGAAAATAAACTTTCCATTATAATATTCACTAATGTTTGCTTTATATTGCTAATTTAATTCCCTATTTTGAGACAATAACTTTTATGTCCAAGAGGGAAATATTTGTTTCGTGAATTTTGAGACAAAGAAAGCATACTTTCATATCATAGAGAAAGTATAGTAATTGTAAAAAAATTCGAATTCGAGTTTTGGACAAATCTTCATGTTTTAGAACTTTCTGAGTTCGAAAAACATTTTTTTTTTGGAAAATGTCTGTCTGTCTGTGATGTAGATAATTAAAAACGCTTTGATCTAGACGAATGATATTTGATATACGGTCTATGTATAACAAATTCGTTTATTTTAAAAATCAAATTGTGTACAAAATACACGCAGAGTAAGTCCGTCAAATATAAACTGTCAAATATCAAATATAAACAAACATGATAATTGCAAAACAATGAGAATTAAATAGATAACAATTGGATAAGCCTTATTAACATCTATAACATCAAATTTTGAGTCATATACAACAAGATGTTGGTCATCTAAACTTTCTGTACTCCTGGTCTTTACTTTCAGAAATATGTATTCTCGGTCTCAAAATCCTGATAACGCGAAAACGTAAAATTTGGTATGAGATTTAATCACCTAAATTGAAGTTCTGTATCAAACTTTTATATAAACCATAAATTTGAAAAACCATTTTATATAAATTTGATTTTCAGAAACTATTAATGATTTGCCAGGGATTAAACTTACCCAAACCCACCAACAATGACACGGTAAATTTAGTAGTGATGTTAAATACACCCCGAAAGTTAATATTTCGTAACTATTCAATGCAAATGCTATACAAGTCATTGTCTGGAATATCACATTTTTTACGGTGTATGCGTGAAAGTTTGGGGAGATCCTACCCCCTTCTGGTTTGAACCTGTATTTGTTTTATCTTTTTTAAAAAAATATTTTAATTATCTGATCGATTCTCCTGACATAACTGCATACGTTTGATTTATGAGAGTTTTTAGGATGATAAATTTTGATCCATAATGTTTGGTAAATGTCATAATCTATTAATAGATATTTAGCAGACGATTCCTTTTCAGACAATTTATAACTGCTTCAATTTTTATTTCAGTTAAAATATGATTAAAAAGTAAAAGCAAACGATTTTTTTCTTTTATAAACATATTTTATTGATATTAGTTTGTATAATAGATGATGATCAATTGTTTACCTTTGGGAATCTGACAATGGTTTGTAAATTATGATGTGAAGTGAAGAGAATAAACGAAAGCGATGGAATTCTACAACGCTTCGAATAATGTTTTAATTTTTTAAGCATTCGAGATGCTCTGCAAGCTATAGAAAGCTATATATATAGTTTGAAGCTTTAGAAAATTGGTAGTTTTCTAGAAAGCATGCAAAACATGAATTAGATTTTTCCCTCATTGATCTATTTCTCGCTATCATTCCAGAACAAAATCTGTTTTTATAAACGAACACTTTACCTTACTTTGACTTGCAAAACCCAAATCTGGGAGCTTACAGTAAAATCACAAACAAAGAAAATCCGAATGCTGCAGAAACTAATTCTTTATTTCAGGATGAATGCACTATGGCTGGTGAGAAATAATGTCAAACTTAAGGACTTGTAAACTGATAAAATTGAACTGAACGCCAGTAATCTGTCTAGGAATTTCTTCAATTAAATCGAGAATCATTCGAATTAAATTATCAAAGACTCGTGTTGAAGGAAACATAAGAATAGAATGCAACTATCCTTTTACTCAAATCACTTTAATTTGTGAAAATCTGAATCGAAATCTTTCATTTGAATTCTTTTACTGCAACCTCAAGATTAATCAAACTTTTTTCCAAGTCTCTTTTAATCTTTATTCCAAGGGTTTTTTTTCTGTAGACAGATTTAAGGCAACCTTTAGCTAAATTTCTGAATTTCCGCTAGTTTCCTTTCACACTTTGTGAGGAAAAATGCACCGGACTTCCAGCGAATAACTAAGTCAAAACAATGCTGAAGAAAATGCTTTAGAGTTTCGAAGTTATTGGCACATCTTTTATTCAGGTGTACTTTAAGGAAATTCAACATTATTTTAAGCCTAAAATAGTGTTCTCAATTTGGCCAGTGATTATTCTAAATTTAAATATTCTTATACTGATCCCTCTCTTAAATTTTATAAGCGCAGTTATTACTTATAAACACCATGTCACACTATTATTTGTAATATAACCGGAAATAATTTTAAATAATATTTTAAGGCGAGATTCGTATTATCCATTATGTTAATAATAGATGCAATCGTCCTTCTTACTATGTTGCATTTTAATTATATAATTTCCACGTGAAACAATAAAATATTGCAAATACCCTTTTATAATAAGACATTTTCACTGTTACAATGTTACGCAATCCCTCCGACTCACATAATTTACGCTTCTGTACTAAATAATGTGAAAATTACACATCCATCCTACATTAAAACATTCTCGTAACATTATTACACAGTAACAAAATTGTGATACGTTATTTTTATAACGTAGTTTCATATAACTGTTCTAAAATGGCAAAAAATTTTTTCCTATAATCAGTCATTCTCACTACATTGTGATAGCCAATATGAACTACTGTATTAATTTTTTTAACAAGAAAATAGCAAAAGCATTTAAATAGCAGGACTCAATAATTGCGTTACATATTGATCGTAATTGCATGAAAGAATTTTATGCTGAATGTATCCTTCATTTAAGAAAAATTGAATTCAATAGAAACATTATTACATTTCTCAAATAATTTTGCCTAGGAAGACCCACATTATTTTTTTCCCAATTCCTTATTTTAAAGTTATTATGTCGATTTTTATAGGACGACACAATGGCTCTCAGGGAAAATTTCTTCAGTTCTTCATTAACCCACTTGCATCATATGAAAATATGAAAAAAAAGGCCATTATCTGGGAAATTTTTTTATTTCATATTTAGATGTAAAATTGTATAAAAGAAGAAAAAAAAATCATTTTTGAGCATTATTTGTTAGTAATTTTGTTCAGTGTGGTAAAATTTGAAATGTGGGATGCATATAGGTATATAGTATATATTATGAATATAGTATATATCATATTATATGCATAGCATATAATATGATGCAGCGTATATATACGCTCCAGTGATAGTGACCAGGAAAATTGAGCGTATATATACGCTAATGATGCAAATGGGTTAATAATATTGTAATTCATATAATATGGATATAATACTTTTAATATGGATATATCACTAACGCCCATGTTATCTTGTAAAAAGTATAACGAATAATTAATTTTGTTTGGATTTTAACTGGCTTGGAATATGTTGTCACGAAGGTAAAAATCTCAGACTGATTCGTAAATGACCCCTCTATCTCAAAGAGACTGGAAACAGTGGGGGAGGGATTTTCATTTTGCTATATCTTTCTTTGTATTGAAAATAGAAAAATAAATCAAATTAGCCAAATTAGTGCCTCGTAAAACGAACAACTTTTGTTCTTAAAGTTTTTAGATAACTGCAACATCTTAGAAATTAAGGGCTGAAAAGTGATTTTCAAGCCTTAATTTTGACTATTTCTGATATCAATAATTTATGTTGTTGGATAGTAAATTAGATGTAAAAGAATATAACTTTACATTCCAACTTGCCAAAAGGATTTTTTTTAATTATGGCAAATCAACATATTGTATCTTTATTAGTTTTAATCTGTCACCGGTTGCTTAACTATATTTAATTAATTTCTTTTAGTTGAAATATGCAGATCTTATTATTAAAATCCCTTTCATTTTGAAATTTAAGCTTGAGGCTTATAAATTAAGAGCCTTGTAATCTTTATTAAGAAGTTTAGTTTGTTGGAAAGCTTTCGCGGTTGTCAAACTTCTTACGTTAAAGCGTGATTAATGATAACTTTGTGAATAATTCATTAATGAATTTACCCTTCTAGAATTTTTTTCTCGAATATTAGGAAGGTTTTCTTTTTATTTATTACTGTATAAATTCTTGAAATTTTTTTTCATGCTAGTTGATACTAGTTTTTTATCGTAACTCATCCATTTGAATATTTAAACAATTTGAAGATCATTTCGCTTAGTAGGTACAGTGTATTTTTATTGTATGGTGTATTTAATCATGGAAAGTATTATTTTTTGTTTAATATGCTTTTTTTGTGTGGTTATATTTGGTGTTTAAAATATATATATATTTTACTTTTATATTAGTAATGCTTGCAAATCTTAAGACTAAGTCTTTATAAATTATTTAGTAAACCAAAAAAAAAATTATTACAAGTGATGTATCACTGTAACAGGTGTTATTTTACAGGAAAATTTATTGTAAAACCGTTATTAATATAACAAGTAATATATAAAAATTTTGTTTTAATTCAGTTCCTAATTAGATCAACAAAGAAATTTTTTATTTTAGTTACTTTCTATTAAATAATTATAAAAATAATTATTAAGTATCAAAAAATTATTGATTTTCGCAAGAATTGAACTCGCATTCTTCATTTTCACGTGAAAAATACTGAAATCCTTGTATTTTACCGATTGAGTTAAGGTCTGTTAATATCAATTTTCATTACAATCTGCTAAAACTCTGTTTAAAATATTAAAAATTAGTTAAATTAAATTAAATTAATGAATTGATATTTGAAAAAATGGCATCCACTACAAGTTTAAAAATGTATTTGAATTCGAGTGGATGAATAAAAAGTATTTTATTAACGATTGAAGGTTTGAACAAGATATATAAATAAATATATATATATAGGAAGAGTGTGAACTAATAGTAGAAATTGAATTTTTTTCTTGTTGTGACTCTCAAGTATTTATCTCAAATAACAATTTAATCGAATTTATTGTCATGGTTACGATTTTCATTGATCAAATCGGTTGTCAAAAGAATTAATTAAAAAATAGAAACTAATTATTAAAAACTCCTTTATTAATGCAGGAGCATTCAAATAGGTTGCTACAAAATGTATTCATAGGTCAGGGAACACAGAAGTAATTCATTTTAACTTTCTCGTATACAAAAATATGCAAAGATATACTGCTGCCATTATTAAATAACTCTAACTTCAGATTTTGACAGAAATCGACTGGTAGGGAGAATGCAAGAAAATTTTGCAGAGACTACTACTGTTGGTTACAATAGAAACATGCCACTGTAACGCAAAGTGATACTTTGTATGAAATAAAAGGGAACAATATGTCATTTAATGTGTGCAAAACAAGTGTAACGAAATATATTTTAACAATAGCGAAACATAGTGCATTAAAATATGCAAAGCGTGGATGGCTTTAGCTGCCAAGTTCTTTGAACACTGACTTGCTGTTGATACTGTATCATACAGAATCATAAAAAAATAACTTATGATAAAAATGGTTACTGATGATTCAAATCTCGGTTCAAATTTCAAATGCTCTTATAAATGGATCGTTTTTGTTTTTTCCAATACTGAATGTATTGTAATTCCAATATGCGGCGACGAGAAATTCACATGTATGTGCGCTAAAAAAGGACCGCTGTAAGGAGCTATGTATAAAATAGTTGGAAATAATACAACAATTAAAGTGAACAAAATTTGTTTAATGAAATATACTTTAACAATTAATGAACTCGCAGTGCACGATAACGTGCGAAGCGTGTATGGTTTTAGACTACAAGTCCTTTAAACATTCACTTGTTGTCAATATTGTGTCCAACGAGATAAAAAAATAACTACAAGTGATTAGTAAAAAATGATCATTGGCGATTTAACTGATTGATTATTGACGATTATTCTGATAATTGACTCATTTGTTTTCTTGAACATAATGCAAGAATATATGCTAACCACTTGCGGTGACAAAAAAATTCACTGGTGTATTTGCAAAAACAATAGATTTTAACTCGCGGTGAGGTCGCACAAAGTATCCGATACATCATAAAAATCGGAAAAAAGATTTATATCTTCTAAATGAGTTAATTTTCGACTTTAAATGCGCTTCAGTAAACTGTTTTATGGTAAACAATCTCAGTCGACGGGCTGCGAACACCAGTTTTTTTTTCCTTTTACAATCGCCTGCTGATCTGTGTAGTCTTAATGTTGATTCTGTGATCAAAGCATCCCGTCGTGCGTGGGAAGTCTTTCCACCAAAGTTATGAAGATATTCTCTTAAAGATAGCATAAGTAAATAGAGGTGTATATCACGCCCCGCATGTGCGTGATCTTTGTCTTGACAAACTAACTGTAGATCATGAACGCAAATATAACAGGAAATGTTTTTACCTATGCGGGTGTCCTACTGTTATAACCCCTCAAGAGTTTTATCGCTGTAAAAGGATAAGCAAGTTTATTTAGTTAATTCCGATGTAAAAGAAAATTAAAGTTGTTCATTACTTTCCTACGACAAATAGACACAACCAAGGATTCTTAGGGCCAGATGTCTGCACTGTGATTTTTTTTTTAAATAATGGAAGAAATGCGTAGGTTCCAAACTCACTGTTATCTTTAAAAAAGCTGGGTTTATACTCGGCAAGTTGGCAGAGCATGCTTTGAAAAGCTGAAAAAGGCTGCTCCGTGCATGGCAAGTATTTGTCTCGCCATAACAACAACATGCCGCTGTAGTGCATTTTTTTTTATTGCGCATGCATTTGTAGAATTTGGCGTTTATTTTGTTTAAAAAATTGATAACTTATTATTAGATTAATTCAGACATTACCCTTTGTTCTTTCTGATGTGAGGTTGTGTATTTTTTCATTTTATTTGCCATAGTTTCCCAAAATTTAGTATGTTGGCCTTTATTTTGCCATGTTTCTTAGTTTAAATTGTCCTTTATTTTAATATGATGCGCAGTGAAAAAGAATTCTGTGACGCCAAAACAGCAATTTGTAGATAAACCTGGAATGCCTGAATCTATCTTATGAAATTGTGGCAAACGTAAAGCTGTTATCCGCATTGTTCATATTGGTCGGCTTATAACTGGCCGAGTGTAAACTCACTTATAAAGCCACTTCAAAAAGTGACAAAATAATTAATCTTTATATTGCTGCAACTTGAAAACACGGTTGTCTTTAAAAAAATATTCAAAAAGAAATCTGTTTGAATCGCTACATTAGTTTCAAGTGATTGTTTAAAAAAAAATTCCAAATAAGTTAACATTTTATGTGCATTATAAATATTGGGATTAGAAGCTATAAAATGAGACAATATGAAAAATAGAAACATAGCTAGTCAAAAAAGTAACAACAATAATTTTTTTCCTGAAAGATTTAGTGCTTTTACTCCTCTTTTTTAGTTGATATAAATATTTTTTTTTTATTCGCTGCATTCTTTTTTTCAAATCAATATAGAACATTCAAAGTAGCGAAAGTATTAATCTTTTCTCTGAACAACTCATCGATCTATGTCAACCTCATCATCCGTGTTGTTTAATAATTAAACTCACTTTCCTTTTGAAATTCATTCAGATGTATTATTAACTTTTAGGTAACAATACATCACTGCCGGATATTGATAAAATTTATGACAACGGTAGCTATTCTCAGTAGAGCGTGTGACTTAAAAATCAATGCTGAGGCTGCGTTAACTTGTGTATAATAAATGAATAGTAAATAATAGACGAAGTTGACAAAAATTACATTAAATAACTGGATGATACATTGTTACATGAGAAAATTTCAATTTGAGTAAGAATGTATGGCATAAGTTTTATTTATTGAGTTAAAATTAACAATGGGATAGTTATAAATGTTTCTTAATTCTACTCAAATTTATATCTAAAAATTAATTTTTAAGTGTACATTTAGTTGCGTCATATATTTTTTTGTTGTTCCAGTTGTTAAAAGATACTATCATTTCATTATTTATGCTAAAGATAGCTTTTGAAGTGCTAAGAATCACCAAAGAATATGGTGGCATCGAATGCACACGCACACGCGCACACACACACACATGCGTCACGCAGAAGATATAAATCTCTGTCAAAATTGGTGGGAAAGGTCTTTCTCAATATAGGTGTTTCTCTATATTAAAGATATGAATAGCTGATTGTAAAAATTTCCTTTAGTTGATCATCCCATTCTTGCATAAAATTGTGGATTTTGGGTTGAACTGTGAATGGCTTTATTTTCGGAGTCTTGAGTGTTGTTTGCTTCGTAGTATAAAAAATTCCGTTGAGCATGTTTTATGATGTACAGCCATTAACGAGCAGTAGAGACGTTTAAATTATAAATGTGAATATTAGCTTATCTTTGGCATTTAATCGCTAGGATGCGGTTTATTCAGAAAAATAAGTACCAAAAAACTAAATATGTATTTTGAAATTATTTTTCCCGATGGATCGAAAACAAAATTCGATAGAACTGCAATAGCTGTCACAAAATCACTGGCCAGATTTCTTTTATTTAAATCATCGCATTGTTGAGTCTAATTTATATGCGGACAATAAAAAATACCGACAGACTGACACACAGTCAACCTATTGACTTCCTAGATTTCAGATTTGATATATATATCTACGTTTTAGATGTTAAATCTCTGTACCAACTTTAATCCATCTAGCTATTTTCATTTCATAATTATTGTGATCACTTTTACTCCGGTTGACAGGTTTTCTCTAACAAAAGCACTCAGTTCCTATCTTTGACATGAATTTACAAATGTTATGTAATCTTGCATAAAGTTGTCGCTCATTTTCGAATTATCGTATTGACAGTCAGATATAATTTTAAATAAATGTTTGCCTTATGAGTAAAGATTTGTTAAAATATAGAGTTCGAATGTTTTGGCGATTATTACACTTTGTTTACTTCGTATTCGAGGAAGTAATATTAAACAAAGGAAACAAGCCAGACAAATCAACTCCTAGACCCGGAAGTTCAGGCTGAACCTCCCTCTTGCCGCTATTTTTCTCTGGTGGATGTAACTTCTCTCTGCTGGAAGAAACTGCAAAGTGTTGTTTCAACCATTGCCAATAGTTACTAAGCCTTGTAATGTCTTGACCCTGACCGATCAAATAAAAGAGTAGACAATTTGTTTATTAACAGCCACAAGTAAGAATGATTTGTTCCAATCTAGGTTAAAATATTTGCTATTAACACCATTTGGAAATTGATTACACAACATTTAAGGTTGAAAGTTTGTAGTAAAAAGAGTTTGCCATCAATTCGGTGAAATAACACCACCAGAACTAACAGGCTGTTAGGTAATTAACCAGTCCACAATCCAAAAGTTCTCCCCTTCAAAGGAAATCCCGCATTTTATCGCTGTCCTAACTCCGTTATCTCATTTCCCATTCGTCCACTTGGGTTCTCTGCTGCCCAATAGTTGATCAGCAAATTGCCCTCATTTGTGGCTGCAGTCTGGCTAGGCAAATGACCATCAATGATGCGTCCTCTTAACCGACCGTCCTGGAACGTGTGATAATGATAGTTCCTTCTCAGTAGGAAACATTTGACAAACCAGATGGGTTGACACTCCTTCCCCTTGTTTCTCTTAAACGTTAAAACCCACGTGTGCTCCTGCGGTTGAACACTAATTACCATATGCGACAACACTCGGCGATGAGGCGATGACGTTTGGCAATCTGGAGACTTTTACCAATAAAAGGTTTTAACAGGTGGTGACACAGCTGGCTGGAAATGCAACTTATCATGAATGGTACAAAGGAACATTACAATGTCGGTGTTACTGTATTGGAGGATCCTTAAGAGGAAAATTTTGGCATTTATAAAATTCATCTAAACAGGAATTTTTCAAAATTTATTAATCCGAATTATTTTTGATGTGCCATTAGTGTTCTACTTTATTATTTCTTTTTTACTTTGATTGAAACCGACATTGGTATCTTGAGTAGAAATTCAACAATTACCCTTAACTGAATTTTTATCATACATTATCATTAATTTTTAAGGTCCCCATAACATTTAAATTTAGCATCATATTTATAAACTCTGAAAGCAAGTTTTGGATCAAATTTGATTATGTAGTATAAGCGCATCTGAAGTTCTTTTAATTCACCTTAATTTTAAAAAGAAACACAGGGTAACTATTTTTAATATGATGTTTAGTGTAATTTATCTAGGATTTTCATCCGGTTCTGAACATTTTATTTGATTATCCGAAAAATGGGTATACTTTTTAAGTGTTATGGTGTATGCTATTCAAATGTTTTAAATAGATTTCTGTAGAAAGTCTACATATTACAATAGCTCTCTTGGCAGGATTTTGGATTTTTTTAAATTGGACATTGTCTCTAGACCTCAAATCCTTCCTTTTTTCCAAAACCCTTCCCAAACTTTTCATTTTGCTGTAACTTTCTTAATATTGAAGATAGAAAAATAAATCCATTTAACCAAATTAGTGTCTCTTTAAGGCGAACAACTTTTGGTTTTCAGGCTTTTCGATTACTGCAATATTTTAGAAATTAAAAAAATGATTTTCAAGCTTTAATTTTACTACTTCTAACATCAGCAATTAATGTTACCAGATAGTAATTTCGATGTAAAGGAATCTACTTTTGTCTTTTAGCTTTTTGCTTTGTTCTTTCACCTTTTGTCTTCAGATTTTGGAAATTTTCTAAAATCTAAAAACTATCCGTTTGCTCGAATCTTTTATTTTTTCTTATTATTTGAGTGTTCTCACACTTTAACTGCACTGGTAAAATTAGATATTTTTAAAGTTTTTAAAACATGGATAGGAATCTTAATACATTTCAATTATTGTCCAGACTTTTTCTTTTATTTCGAAACTTTCTTTGAATGCTTTTCATAATTATTTTTGTTGTGTGTACAAATCTCCTTAAATTACAAATATTGTTCAGCCTTTGTTCTGTTTGTTTCAAAAGTTCCTTTGAATATTTTTCATCATACTAAATTTAATGAATTCTGTTTTGAGTTACTTTGTATTTTTTTTCTTCTTTGTAATATGCTTTGAACCTCATGAATTCTTTATTAAAGAAAAAGCCACTGTTGATTCATAATTTGATCCCTCTTGGTATGACTTAGTTCTGTGGTAACGGCCTAACTTGCTATAATAAAGAAAAACTCTTAACTTGAGCGAGGAAACATATTTGCTTTGATATAAGCAATCTGTAATTCCTAGTATAAAAAACTTTTTAAAAAGAAACTCTTCATATACGGTAAATAAGATTAAAAATAATTTTACTTTAGATTTAATACATAGAAAGAAAAACAATTTTCTCTTGGTGACAATATTCCACATTATAATTGTCACTACTTCAACAAATAAATTTCGTTATGATCCAATAATTCCAAATGAAATTATATTTGAAGGTGTTTTTTAATCATTTCCGGTTTTTAATCTCAAGACAAGTCCGTGTTTGCATAAATTAAATGACCCAAATATTTGACTAATGAGAATCTGTGACATCCATAATCAAGACGCAGCTGGAAGTTCTGGAGTTCTGCCAAGAGAGCTTGCAGTTTGAAGTGCAAGTTCGCAGCCTCATTAAACTTGTAACCTTATTATCAAGATATTTATGTGAGATAAGAGGAGTCCGTTGTGAATTTTTATAGTAATTTCTTCATTTATTTTTTCTACTTAAATTTGAAACCAAGGTATAAAATGATGAACAGTCATGCCATCCAATCTAAGAAAAACAGTCACAAATACAAAATTTTAAACTAGATCTGACAAAACTTTCTCGCATACACTCTAATAAATGCCAGAGAATACCTTGCAAGGCAATGGCGTACAATAGTTATGAAATATTAATCTCTGGCATGAATTTATAATTTTTATTGAATCTATCGTGTGATCTTTGGCGATTAATTTCTGATATGCATTGATAGTATCCGAAAAATCGAATTTATGTTTTAGACACGTTTTCCTCGACTAAGTGAAATAAAACTTTGATGTAAAATTACATTCGCAGTTCATAAAATTCCATACCAAATTTTATATACTAATTTATTGCGTTTTTTAATTATCGCGTTTATTTATTTCTGAAATTACTCACCAGCAGACAATCAAACCATAGTTGGATTTGGTTCGTAACTTGTCAGGTGTCTGCACGAAAGTTGTTAAATCTGTGTACCAAATTTTATCTATCTAAAACCTCTAGTAAATATCGTGTTAACTTATTTTCGAATAACTATGCAGATGGATTTCCTTTGGACAAACTTTGATCAAAATTTAATAAAAATCTTCAAATTTGGTATAAGGACCGTATACCAATTTTTAGCCGTCCAGCGTGAAACATTTTTGAGTTCTTTGTCACAGACAGGCAGACAGACGGAGATTTTCCAAAAATGTGTTTTTCGAACTCGGAAATGGCTGAAACAAGGAGATACATAAAAATCGTGAGTTCGAATGTTTCGACTATTTCTATACTTTCTCTATACAACGTACATGCGAAAGTAAAATAAAGTTGCTGGAATAGGACTTTTTTATGCCTCTTTTGATCTCGTATGCTCAAAAGTGGCAATTTTAATTGCATAATTGTATATTGACATAAAAAATTGAGAATAAAACAGTATATTAATTTTAAAAAATCTAATACTATAATACGAGGAATGGTTGCCAAGTCGAAAATCGACCCAGAATTAATAAACTCCGGTAAACTTGGGGGTCTGGGGTTTTTGGCCACGAGGAATCGATTGGCGCCGGTTTTTAAGCGCTACGGTCGAGCAGTTCGGAGTTACAGATAGGATATTTTCAAACTTTATTAGTTCGCCATAATGGCTACTTAAATTTTCAAGCGGTAACGTGCTGCCATCTATTGCCAATATGGCGAACTAATTAAGTTTTATGTTTATGCTGTTATAGGTTTATAATATGTTTCTTATGTATTTATATATGTTTGGTTTTTCTAAATAAATTTGTCCAAAATATTGAACTTCAACACACTTCAATCTTTACCTTTACTTTACCTTTGTATAGAATAGTTCCCTTTCCAAACTCTTTGTTTAGAATAGTTTACAATGGTGCACTTTAACCGGTTATCTTTTCACCGATGGTTTCACAAATTTTCTTATGGCATATATTGTTTTGATAAATCACAATTGAAAATTTAAATCTTCGAGTTAGCTTCGATACCTGTTTTCTCCGAGCGGAGCTCGGTCATCCGCTGGTTGAGAATAAAATAGTATATTAACGTAAAAGAATTGAGATTGAAAGAGCACATTGACTTTAAAAAACTGACAATCAAAGCGTGTATTGATGTAAGAAAACCGAGAATCAAAGAGAATATTGATGTAAAAAAAATTGGAAATAAAAGAATGCACTAATGTAAAAAAAAT
>JAPMOQ010008021.1:1108615-1151462 GCA_026543055.1 Argiope trifasciata | reverse complement strand
AAATGGAGAATAAATAAGTATATTGATGTAAAAAAATGGAGAATAAATAAGTATATTGATGTAAAAAAATGGGGAATAAATAAGTATATTGATGTAAAAAAATGGGGAATAAAAAAGTACATTGATGTGAAAAAATTGAGACTTTGATGGATTTCCGGGCATGAGACTTATCTGAGCATTTTTTTTTTAGTTATATGAACATTGAGACTTAAAAAGCGAGGCGGTTAAACGAATGTATTTTAGTATTGTGGTCTTCTCTCTGAAATTTTAAATCTGCATTAAAAGGCTATTTCTGAAGTACTTAAATTCTTCATTCTAGAAATGTATGACATGTTTCTCTATTTATTATTGGACTTATTACGATTATTTCGAATATCTTATCAAAATAACGAATATTCCTATTCTTATTTATTCATTTATCTCTTTAATAAGACAAAAAGATTTTTTTGTAGATACTTTCTGTAAAATTTAATTTAATCTAATTCGATTATCTGAAATATGCCTTCAGGCACAATTATCCACTTTTGAAAACTCCACAATTCCGATTTGAACGAAGAATCTTCTGAATTCTAAAAGAAGAGCTCTTGAAACATGTTAAATAATCAAAGTCTTCCCTTTAAATATAACCATAGCAAATAATGAATAGTTATTCCCTAACGACAGTATTATACATTGAAAAGTTTAATTAGCTGCTTTAATTGCAGCATAGAAAGCATTTCGATTACATTAACGAATGCTCTTCAGAGAAGGGTTTGTGGTTGATTCGTATTTTGTTCCTTCCATTTCTGCAACTGTTATCTTTCATGTATTACTTGAATAATTGGATGTGTCTCTGCAGAAGAGAATCATTCAATGTCTGTTTTTAGGTAGTTTTCACTAAGCTCTAAAAAAATTCTGACTTCCCCCCCTACTACGTAACTAATTGCATTATAATTAGGCTCTTATTTATGGATCTGAAGTCAAACAATTTCTATAGCAGATTGCATACATTTAAGTGCATTCTATAATACATGCGAAAGCTTGTTGATCCTTTTTCGCATAACATTTTTGAAATAGGACTCCTCAGATTTTGCATTTTACAGAATTAATTATAGCATTATAAATAGTCTTTCATGAAACGTTTTGCAAAAGAGGCTTATGTGCTTCACGGCAATTAGCAGTGGCCATCTTGAAATCTATCGATGACGGTGGTTGAGTTGTGTTTGCTTAACGGCATTCAATTAGGATTCCTCGGTTGCTACATTTTTCAAAGTTAATGATTACTGTATAAGTAGTCTCTTGTGCAGTGGATTGCAATCACTTTTACACTGCTAACTGTATACAATTAAAACACAAAATTGTAAACTCGGAATCCCTTTGCTTTTGGCTGATTCGACTTTGTATAAAGATATTCACTATTGTTAACTACTATTCTATTTTTAAACTCTCGTATATCTAGTATCGAACTCGTGATGTAGTTTTGCAACAATCATAGACCAATCTCAACATTTTAACCTCTCTGAATTCAAAAAACACATTTTTGGAAAATGTCCGTCTCTCTCACTGCGACAAAGATAACTTACAAACGCTTTCCGCTAGATGGCTCAAATGTGTTGTATGGTCTTTTTTTTAAAAAAAAATCAAATTTACAGTTTCTATCAAATTTGGAGTAAAGTCTATTCTGATTAACTGGGGTTATCCAGTTTTTCGAATATAAATTATAAATTACAAAACTAAGTTACATAGAGCTAGGTGGATTAAATCCGGTTTACGAGTTTAACATCTATAGTGTAGATATTTATAAAAGTTTGAGCTATATCAAAGGGTTGAAAGTCTGTTGATTTGTACTTTCATAAGCATGTAATCGCCATAATTCAAAAATGCAATTATACCAAATTATGGCGATTGAGTTGTAGTTTTGGATGACATTTTTTCTTTCAATATGATGGGAATTTTTTTCCCACCAGATTTAAAAACACACATCTAATACAGAAATCCGATTTTTGGATACTATTAACTGCACGATGGGAAGTAACCCCCCCACCCCCCAAAAAACCCCGTTTAGATGATACATTTATTAAAATTACTCATTTTACTCCAAAATTTTGTATTTCGCAAATATTGTACGCCAATGCCATTCTCTAAGGCCATTCTCAATGGCCATTCATACAATGCCAATGCACGCCTACGCCAATGCCGGTCTCTGGGATAATACCTTTATCACAAAGTATGCTAGAAAGTTTTGGAGAGACCACTCTTGTTTCTTATTTTTAAATTATTCAATGATAAATTATCTGTTATGCAGCGGTTTGTAGTCCCTTTTAAACTGCAAAAATATACGCATAAAACATTTAGTTAACAATATTAAACTCGAAATCCATCCATATTGTTTAGCTCGTGTTTGCATAACGGCATTTGATTAGGACACCTCGGATATTACATCTTTCAAAATAATTAATTGTTATTTGAAAAGTAGCTTCTTGTGGAAACAGATTCCAATCATATCTTGTGAGGTAATTCTTATATACACTTCAAAGTAATTAACTGCAGTGAACTCAAAATCCATCGATTGGGAATCATATCATGACTACAAAAATAAATATTTTAAATTATTCTTTTGACAAGGATTTTACTCATCCAGGAAATCAATTTAACGCATTTTCGTCCGTTCATTGTATTGACTTTTTCTGCTGCAAAGTTTGCTGTCTTCGATGCAAATTTTTTATAATTGACTTTAAAAGTTTGGACGCTGATATTCAAATCGAATTATATTCATTTGCGCATTCGGGGCAAAGACCCAAACGAATACCCGTAAGAAATCCATTATTTCGAATCCAGAAACAGCTTCGTAAGTGTTGTCTTATCCGAATATCGATTTTTGACCTTCACTTTTACTACTGCATCCCATTCTTGGCAAAAATACGTGAATCCCCCGTCTGAATCGATGTCTTTGTTTGTCGTGCCGAAAGAATGCTTAGCACGCAACGCGAACATTTACGGGTAAATTTTGTGTATTGGTTTGACTTGTCTGTCCGCTATTGACTGGTCGGATGAATATTTATTAGTTTAGCAATTAAGAGCTAGAACATGACGAGGAAATTGTGTAATGTGGACTTTGCTATTCGTTCTGTAGTGTTTTTAATTGGAAAATAATTTGGCTTTTGCAGTTAATTAATTGTACTTTGTCGTCAAACCAAATGTTACAAAACATATTAACATCTCTAATAAAGACACAGTATGTAAGGATTACAATGATTTCCATTTTAATTTTTGAGAAACAAATCTAATTTAACAATGGTAGGAATGTGATGATATGAAAATATTGAAATTTTTTGAAATAGTTTTGATATTCATAATTACTATTTAACGCTTAGCTACCATGAGTTGGCATATACCTTTTTCTACCAAAGAAGTCAATACGACTCCTTTTGGTGTTTAGTTAGAAAAAAATATAAATTGAATTATATGTTAGGAAGTTAAAGATTAAAAAACTTATGTTTTCAATATATTTGTTGAGGTGTGTTGGGATGAAAAGACAGCTCCTCTGTATTTACTTACTAAAAAAAGTGTTTCTTTTCTAATCTTGGCCTTCAAGACCATCTATTCTTCTACCATCATCTTCTACTAAAATATTGACTCCTGTCCTTTTACTAACTACCCATAGTAGCTTTTATTTTATTGACTTTCTGTTTCGTCTTCTTGCTTCTTACATACACACGTTTTACTGACACATTCAGCCGGCGTACTGACATATCGCTCACACTTTTTCACTGTTATCTGGGCGTTCCGGTTTCGAGTCACGGTTCGGGCATGGTTGTTATTCTGTGTTCTTTCTATCTGTGAGTAGTATAGATGTGCTATCCTTTAAAAGGGGGTTGTGCAAGCGAATGTGAAACATGAAGTAGCTAAATCGTACTGTAGGCCCTAGTTGGCGCTACTGGAAAAACAAGGGGCGCTAATTTAGCCTTAAATCGCTGACTTCTTTCAGCGGGCTTGTAAAGTGCCCTAAATAACAACAACAAAAACAACACTAACACATTCTTATTTCTATATTCATACCAATATGTATGAGCATCCCTATCAAACCATTACATATTGAAATATTGTTCTCAACAATAATTATTCGAATGGTCAAAATGATTATTTCGGTAAAAGTTGATATACTAAACACACTCCACCGAAACTAAAATAAAGAAGAATTGTTATTTGCGATTATATGTCTTATAAATGGAAGTAAAAATTAATTAAAATATTCTCATTAAACACGACAATAATTTAAAGAAAATTAACGAAAGCATTTTTCAGAGTGGTCAAAATGACCTCTTGATAAACGTAGTGTTAATTTTTTTAGCAGTGAAATGAGTTAAATTAAAATTCTGCTTACATGACTTAATATAACCATCTAATATAATTACACATTAATATTAGGACTTTCTATGATTATACTGTGGGGAGTTCATTTCCAAAAAACTTTTGAATATTTAACAATACGAATATTCTTGATGACTAATGGTTATTTTATAATAACGAACCATATATATTTGAAGTAAAGTATTAAATCTCTAAATTGGTTCATCATTTAAATTCTTTTTAATTTTTTTTTTATTTAATTTCATATTTTTTAAGATGAAATTTCATAATTGGGTTTTCATTGTTTTCGTTTTGTGCAGAAGTTCTGAATTGTTTCGCAGACGTCTTTTGAATAATTTAATATTTTTAATACTTAATTGTCATTCAATCGATAAATTTCAATTGAATTTTGATTCAATAATAATGGCACCGTCTAGTTGAGAGCTGAGAAAAAATAATTGATTTTAAGGTACCATATTAATTATAATAAAGTATAATGGAATATGTTATTGGGTAATAATTGAATTTATGTTAGATGAAAATTAGAGAAATGTTAAAAAATAATATGTATTTTTAAAAGCATGCTAAAAATAGTATTCTAAAAAGGATAATAATTTTTGTCGAAATTACCGAAAAAAATAGTAATATCATAATCATCGATAGAAATTAAAGTTCCTGATTAAATTAAATTTTAGATTAAAATTTTTTGATGAAAATTTAATTACATTTATTTTTTTATTGTCTCTTGAGGAATTTTCACTTGTGACCGAATAAAATCTCCACCATAAAAATAAAGTAAAAATTTCAAGTAGAAATAAAGATGGTTCTAAATGTTGAAATGATTGGTAGGGAAATGCACCAGGGCAAACACCTGTTCAAAGAAGTGAAGGTATGGGAGAGTATGTAAACAAGAATATCTAAGAATCCCCATCCTGCAACACAATCAGACCGTGAGAATCAATGTGAAAAACAGCCCATTCCTGTAGGATGTAGTTCTTCCCTCTCTCATGTAAAGGAATCTTCTGAAAATAATGACCCCATTCGGTTTGGTAAATAAAATATTTGGACAACCAAAAAACAGCTCTGAAGCAAAGGGATGCCACTAAAAGATATGAAAAAAAAATTAGATATGTACAGACGCAATCTGGCACGTTAACACACAGATTGGCATTCCATTTTTATTCCTTTGATTCTCCCTTTATTCCTGGACACATGGATTAGTAGCGTGAAATTGAAATTGACCAAGGATATAATGGCGAAATTTACCAATAAATAAAGTGAGTTCGACCATCAGTTGTAATTATATAGCATTATTTATCGCTATAACTAGAGCTAACAAAGCATTTGCTTTTATTGTTTCCTGGAGATGCATAAACAAATTGTGTATTGTCACTAACTCTTTATCATAACTAGAAGGGAAGATAAAGAGTCCATGAACCTAACCGCCGTTTCCTTCATTGGAAAAGGTTCTGATGACCTGGTGGTTAAGATCTCTATCGGTGCCAAAGGGCTCAAAATTAGTTTCAATTATTTGAATCCTGTTGGTGTGGTGCAGAAGCTTGGAGAGAACGATAATCATTTGAACGTGTCTGTTTGTAAGCTTTGTGTTATTTCAAAACATGATATTAGTATAGTTAAATAAAATTAACCAAACCTGAATCGACGATTGTGGTTTAATTCTTTTACAGTGTTTTTTTGTTGAGCCTGCCTTTTTAACGTTTTTATTTCAACATCATTATTTTTATATAAGCAAACTCACATATAGGCATACACACTCAAGAACTAGTACTAGAACTAGCACATGCACTCAAAAATGAGTACTAGAACTTGCATGCTCATACACACTGAAGAGCTAGTTCTAAAACTGTCACATACGTACACTAAAGAGCTAGTTCTAGAACTAGCACGCCCACATGCACACCCAACAACAACTACAGCAATACCTGTTCAACTATTATATTTGCATAATAGCAGTTGTTATGAAATAGACAAAGTGAAATCCATTTCCAGCTAAATAGCTGTATTTTTAAATGTCAAATAAGGTAATTAACTCGAAGAATGAAGGCCAGAAACACTATGGGCTTAGAATTGAAATTAAATTACTTCATAATTTAACTGGCAACATTGCATCGTGGGTTTATAACAATCTGACTGTATCCACGAATAAACTAATATTCCCCAAATGCGAAATTTCTCTGTATGACGCACAAACATTTCAGAAACCGAGGGGACTATACCTGCAATCCCTTTCCTTCATTAAACTCTGGAGAGCGGATATAACCTGATGACTAATCTGTTTCTCACACTTCAGTTGAGCCGAATTCGTTCCAGCCAGTTATGCCTGATCCGCTCGGTCTCCGCTCTGGAGTGTATTCAAAGCGGCGCGAATGACCATTACGGTAATACTTATCTTAACGCCCGGTGACAAATGGAAAATTCTATCTTATCCTGGTGAGCTACTTGCGGCAATCCATCTTGCCGCCCGTTGCGACCTGCCCGATCGAAAATCGTCACGGAACTTGCCTCGAGGGGGCTCCGTCTAACGACCGCACCCACTCAAGTCGTCCGATGGAACAAAGACTTGTCGAGTGTTTTTGTGACACTTTGTTTCGCTACCCTTTTACATGTGGCAATCTTTCTGAGGAAGATGGAAGAGGTTTTTTTTTTTTTTATCGTCCGTCTGCATGTGTCAGTGAAATGTCGTGTATTGGCATGCGCATGTTGCTTTAAATACTTTCAGATAGGTGGAGTTTTATAGATTAGAGGATGTTTATCGGACATTTTTCATTGACGAATCGGTTTTAACGTGTGTAAAAAAAATTCTGCTGGTTTCTTTGTTTTATTTCTTGTCTTTTCATTTATTTTGTGTGGATCGGTGAGTTTAAAAATTTGATCCTACGAAATAAATGACTAACAACTATTGAGAATAAATGTAAATATTGAAATTCAGCTGAAATAAATTTTGAAATTAATATTTTATATACTAACTAATACTCTCTGTGTATATACAGGGTGATCAAGAAATAACGGGAGGTGTTCTGAGCCCTATATCGTGTTATGTACTGGATGAAATGTAACAAAATTTGGCCATTATACACATAAAAGTATGCAGTTTTGATTTATCAAAAAAAAAAAAAAAATCTCAAAAAACAATGATAGGGAAAATCCTGTCGCTGCAAACGCATAACGTGTGAATAAAGAATACCTAACTGCCATTAGAAACAGTAAATAACAACACACCAAATACTAATGGAAAACTTTTATTATAGCAACTTACGAATTTGGCTTAAGGTGACCACCAACTTGATATTCTAATATTTTATTGTATGCTGTACGCGAGGGTTTCGATGACGGCTCGCAGAATATTGGCATTTATTCGTTTAACATGTAACGTTATTTGAGCTTTTAACGTAGGAATGACAGAAACACTTTCTTGATACACAATGCCTTTCAAGGGAACCAGGAATTGTCGGTATTCAGATCTACGTCATTAGTTAATGTGTGTTATACGGATAAAATTTCATTAGCTTACGCAATATCTTCTGCACAATCAAGAACAGGGTATCTGTTTGCTTTGATATTGAACATGCACTGGTGATAACCTGCTTATTAACTATCTCCTGATCCATAATGGCAGTTTCAACTTCTTCAACTTGTTCCTGCTTGATATCTTTATATTCTCGGCCTGACTGCACACCAAATATATCTGTCGTTTTAAATCTTTCAACCATTCTTCGTAAATTAGTTATGGTCATCGGTCCGCTACGTAACTGCTTTAACCGCCGGTATTCACAAAATAATAACGAGGCACGTTCAGGTAATGACAGCACAATCAACGGGCGAATTCTTGCAGAATGACATAATACTGCTGTTACAAAATAGTTCAAATAACAAATGTTCCTTTGATCTTCGTTGTCATGGCACAAAGTATCCGTATAAGGAAAATCTTGGCTCAATCGAAAATTTTATTATATAATTTACGTAATAAGATTTTCGACTGAATCAAGATTTTCTCTATCTTCATTTATTGATACCAATTTCTTCTCTTGATATATCGAAACCCCATACTTTAATGTGTATGATGGCAAAATTATATTTCGGGCAGTAAGTACATAACACGCTGCAGGAACACCCCTTGTTATTTCTTGATCATCCTGTATACTAAAATATTATCAAGTCTAATTATTTATAGCAGATAATTTACAAGAGTTTATACTTATTAAACAAGTTTTACTATAATTTCAGCTTCCTTTGCTGAACTTTTACTTTATCATTCGAACTTTCAGTCAACAAAGGAGCATTTTATTTTTTAGCCTCCGTATTATGGCAACTGGTCGTGTCTTGCAACTCTTGAGTTTTTATTTTCTCATTATTGAAATAGTGTAAATAAAAATTCCTTCGTATTATGTTTTTTATAACCATAAACCGAAATTCAATTATCTTCTTTTCAGTGTTTGTGTGACTGATCGGAAAAATATTGCTTAGTCTTTTTTTTTTCTCTGTATATCTTCTCCTTTTAGTAAAAACGGGATTTAATAATTTTCAAGACCTTGCAAATTCATTAGTGTTGAAAGTATTTTGTCCTTTTTGAATCTTCTGAAATTACGCAAGGGTATCAAATTTTAATTGAAATATTAATGTTTGGTTTACTGTTTTGTATCTCTATATAAATCTTAGAAAAATAATAAACGTATATTATTAGTAACATGTTTAACTTTGAATTTACTGGAGTAACTTACTATTGTGTCTATAACAGCTGACAACAAATCTTGTTGCAGTTTAGTAACGTATTATACAAGATGTTCGTTTTGGTTTCCAGCAGACGATATATATTTTCCATTATTCTAAACTTTTGCAGATAGTCTCTTTTTTTAAGAACTGTTTTTGGAGTAAACATGCAAAAATAGTGGAGAGCTGCTAAGAATAAAATATAAGTTATGAAATTTTGAGAAAATGTATCAAGATTTGACTGAAAGAAAAATGTAAAACTTTTGTTGTAAATTTTGTAAATTTTTACAACTTGTCTCAAAAGAATTCTCCTTTAAATGTACAGTACCCGAAAAATATCTTGAAGGAAGACGTGCTAGAATCTCCATATTTTATTCCTCTCTTATCTAGATAGTTTACTGGACAGCTGCTACACGAGTGTCTAAATGGTAGACATAGAAATTTTAAAATGAATCACAAGTAATATCAAAGGAAAAGATGAAATCCTAATCCTGCATAGTTTGTTTTAGTTAAATTTAACTATGCTATAATTATTAAGAATATATTTTTTTTTACTTGGTTATTGATTACAACAGTTTCTAGGATGTGTTATTGCATTAAAGTGAAGTTAGTTACATTAAATATGTCACTATCAGGATTACACTTGAATAATAGTTCGGAATAAGTATTGATTACTTCCCTTTGTAAATTTTGCATTTGGATTATCTATTACTATTTTATGTGTCAGTGTTAACTGTTGAAAACTAAAAGATAATTCAAAGTGAATAGGGCAGCTACAAATGGTTATAACTATCTAATACTATAATACGAGGAATGGTTGCCAAGTCGAAAATCGCCCCAGAATTAATAAACTCCGGTAAACTTGGGGGTCTGGGGTTTTTGGCCACGAGGAATCGATTGGCACCGGTTTTGAAGCGCTATGGTCGAGCAGTTTGGAGTTACAGATAGGATATTTTCAAACTTTATTAGTTCGCCATAATGGCTACTTAAATTTTCAAGCGGTAACGTGCTGCCATCTATAGCCAATATGGCGAACTAATGAAGTTTTATGTTTATGCTGTTATAGGTTTATAATATGTTTCTTATGTATGTATATATGTTTGGTTTTTCTAAATAAATTTGTCAAAAATATTGAACTTCAACACACTTCAATCTTTACCTTTACTTTAACTTTGTATAGAATAGTTCCCTTTCCAAACTCTAACTTTGTTTAGAATAGTTTACAATGGTGCACTTTAACCGGTTATCTTTTCACCAATGGTTTCACAAATTTTCTTATGGCATATATTGTTTTGATAAATCACAATTGAAAATTTAAATCTTCGAGTTAGCTTCGATACCTGTTTTCTCCGAGCGGAGCTCGGTCACCCGCTGGTTTAATGAAAAAGAGTTTATCGATAAATTTAACACATAATGTAAAAGGAACTTCAAAATTGTGTATACATACGTCATAGATGCTCTATGGGATTTCCTTGGTCACATAAAACACATGGTAGTCCATCCTTTTTCATTAAATAATTGTAGTCATTTGTAATCTCTATATTCATTTCGAATTACCCTTTATATTAAAGTAATTGGTTGAGCTAAATAAAACAAATGCAAATTGTTTCATATTGAATAATAATGCTGTATATTTTTTTAATGTCAATTTTTTGTTACATTTTTCAAACTATTTTTTCCTTGGAAATGAATGTTTTGAAATGAACTATTTTAATGCATGTTTTTGAATTGAATTTCTGCATCTATTTCATTTATGCTTCATTTCCGTAACTGATTCTGTTCGGCACTAAAACACAGATTAATAGAAAAATACTGCAAATCCGATTAACTTAAAATTAATTATTTCTTAAAGACAAGTTTCAATTATTTCTTAAGTTTAAATAATAATTGGTGATGTTTCTTTTATTTTCTATTTATGATTTTGAGCTCAAATTATAGAGTCAAAACTCTATAACTCTAATATATAAGTACTCTATAAGTATGGAGATACTTACCTTTTTACCAATATAATTTAATATACGATTTCGTCGGTTTCTGAGGTGATATTTACGTGAACTCTATTCGTAAATTATTTTTTTTCTCTTGAACAAAAAAGTTTGAGAATTTCGAAACTAATTTCTACAAAGCATTTTCTCCGAAACTGAATTTTTGAATGGTAAATTAAACTGTTATTTTTTGTTACAAATACACTGAATTACCGAAATCTTTTAATTTTATGTTCTGGAGATCTTATTCTACAACAAAAGATAATTGCAATCTTGTCTAGGGGAAAAAGAGGAAGTATCTGACCTGATAATGCAACTTGTATAATTTGCAGGCCATTATGTGACAGCCAAAGGCCAATAGTTGTCTGAAAGCGAAGTATGCCATTCAATCCATTAGATGAGCCGTGTCCATTAAACTTCTCGCAGACGTCAATGAAGAGGGAGTCATTCTTTCCATTAGGTGACGGAGGGAAATTCATCTGGTTTTTATATTAGTTGATATCTGTAGCTAGCCGTAATATTTGTTTTTACAAGCTTTCTGTTGGATAGATACTTCAGCGACAGTTTAAGTAGCCATTCTCATTTCCATAATAATACCATAAATTTCATTACCAACAATATGTGAAATTCGGAAAGTGTGCTTAATGTATTATAGAATTCGAAATTTTAATTTCATTTTAATATTAAGCACACATTTCAGAACTACGAAATTAGATTATCTAAGCATTACATAAAATAATTTTTTCAGAGATGCTTGAAAAAGGAAATGTTAATTGTATGAAATGAAAGACACTTTTTTTAAATCAAAAAGTTGATATTCGAGCCCTTTGCTCTGGAAAAGATTGGAACGGCATTTAGAATTGAATTTAACTACCTCTCCATAGGACTTTAAACTAAAGAATCTCAACAATCCCTCTGAAACTCAATCAGCAAATTTAAATCGATGATTTCTTCTTTCAGGATCTAAAAGCATATATTTTGCAATTTGCCAAAGCTCCCTGTAGAATATCTGAAAGCTTTTTCTCTTTTCTGTATGATTTGAGAATTCATTGATATAAATTCATTCGGTGTAAATTGAACACATTTGATTTATTTAAATCGAGAATTTAAATTTTACTGCTTCTCATTATTGCTGAATATCGCAAAACTTTGTGTTTAAATTCTTTGCCGAATCTCTGTAGTACTTGGTAACTAATACGTACAATACATTTTCATATGTACAAAGGCTTTTCAAATATTTTTTAAAAGCAAATAATGAATTATGGCATTTCTTGAAGAACAGGTGAAGGATGTTATGCCATTTTCTTATAAAAGAGTTTACCAAGTTCTAATATTGCTCATGTGGTAACTTGTAATTGCGTGTGCTATAAACATCCCATCTCGAGAAAGCCAATTTGTGAATGCTTCATCACAATGACGACAGCTGAACGCGATATATTGGTATCAAATTAGTTGTCATAGCTTTATATTTTGCATCAAGTGCGTACTTCCCATAATGTATCTCGTGATTACAGATAGCTTAACCCTTTGCACTCTAGGGCTCCGCTACGGATACAATGCCAATAATTTTCAGTTTTTAAACAATGATAGAAGTCCTTTCTTTAAAAACTGAAAATTATTTGCATTGTCTCCGTAGCGGAGCCCTCGAGTGCAAAGGGTTAAAAATCCCATTGTGAAAGTCCAATTCGTTAGTCATCACGATAAAAACACGTTTTTTGTTATCAAATCACGTGCTAAAACATTATATTTTGTGTCAAATGTATACCACTGCCTATATGCAGAGTTTGCGATTATAGGCAACAGAGACATTTAATCGTGGGAAAGTCAGTTTGTTAGTACTCCACCACGATAAGACACCGGTTCACATCGCACTGAAGTATTGCATTCTGGTAATTCCGTAATTAGCATATTCCTATGATTTCATATCCCTGACTTTCTTCGTTTGAAAATTTTTATTAAAAGTTAAAATTCTCAAGTTTCGGAAAAGTGCATCTACAAATGCGTTTGAGGATCTGGTATGATGTGGTTTACAATTCGTATTTACATATTAACTCGTAAAGAACGATGGTAAAAATATGTATCTGCAAAGGATAGTTTCTTTGTAAAAAATACCCAATAAAAAACTTGTACATGTACTTGTTTTTCCATAATATGATATAATAGGGAATTTCTTGCACGTCAAGATGTACAATAAAAACCAAACATGCAAATAAGGTATTAATAGGTAATTGAATAGAATTATTTGCACTAAAATATTTAATATTTTATAAAAATTAAATTAGCATTTAAAAATAGGAAAAACATTAATGAAAGTGATTTTAATTATACTTTTTTAAAAGTAAAGATTAATCATTTTTCATTGAATTCAGCAATGAATAATTATAAAGAAACGGAGAATAGTAATTATTTTTTAATATCTTAAACTTAAAGCAACTGCAACAGAATAACGCTGCTTAGAATACACTCAGTATATTCTAAAAATAAGTTTAACTTCTTTATTTTCTATCCAACTAATAAATGTACTTTGTAAATTGAAACATCGTTATTTAATTTTATGGCTATAATTACAAATTTTTAAAAAAGACAATATTAACTAATTCTTTTTAAGCATGAAATTTTCAAACATGAACAATTTCAATGATAAAAATAAAAACTTTTCGAGCCTCATATATTGTTGTTTTATAATATTAAAGCATGTGTGCGCTCTTTAGAGACAAAACATAAAAAAAATTCACTGATTTAAAAAAGTATAAAAATATTTTCTTGTACTCATTTATTCATGAAAATCCTGTGTATTTGTAGATACGATTTTTTAAAAAAATGTTTGATCTTCTTTACCAAAATATGTCTTGAATATGCGCATGCTCATACGGATTAGTATCTTTAAGGAACTCGACTTATGAACTAGCATATTCCCTTTTATGTTTGCTTAGACGAGCTGCGAGGGATTTTATCTGTATTGATTTTAGTTTTTTGGTTTTTTTAAGTTTGGGGTTTTCTTTTTTTTTCTTCTTGTAAATATGTGTTCTTGTAAATATAAAACTGTTTTGACAACCCACACACATATGTCTACTCTCAAACACACACTTTTATTAGTAGTGATAATAGAAAATGGAAATACTATACAATACTATATAATATTTTCTTTTATAAAGCAATATTTATATAATTCAATATAAAACTGTAAGAATATATCATTATGAACACACACACGCACGCACGCACGCACCCACCTTTATTATTAGTAAAGATGGAGATAATGGAAAACGGAATTGCTATAATACTGTATAGTGTTTGTTTTTATATAGTAATATTTGCATATTCGTCATAATTCAGTAAATTCTGGAAGGATATTGATGGCTACGATATCAAATATTCCATGACTTTCAGATATAATCTTGCATGTGGATTGAGGATTCAAGAGTGTCGATGAAATATACACGGAATACGCCAAATTTTAATTGCAAATTCGTTGTATTCGACAAGTTTTGGATCGCGAATGATTCGTCCCTCAGGTGTTATATCACCTGAATATAATTTCCTGGGACAAAGTTGTCGGACTAATTACATGCAGTTTCTCCGACAGAATAACTTGCTTGATCCATTCATTCCTCCCTCTTTCTGCTCATGCATTTATAGAATTGGTATGAAAAAATGATGACTCTTATTGCTTTGAATCGGATGAATTATGAATGTCCTTAAACACGCAATTCTTATTTTGTAGTCTTTCTTTCTTCAATTCTTGTCTTTCAACGACAGCTTTTAATTTGTCAGCTTTATCTATTGTGCTTCAGAGTCTTATGAAAAAAAATTTGTATAGCCCAATCTTAAAACTTCCTTTTTTGCTGCAAGCTCATTTTCTTCAGACTTTCTACTTTTAATTAATAGAAAACTCGTATTAAATATGTGTTGCTCTTCTTGCTTATAATTTATAGAATTTGGTCTGAAAAAAATACGGACTTTACTGCTCTGAATCTAATGGTATTATGAATGTCATTATGCATTCCAATTTTTATTATGAATTATTATCTTTCAACTTCTTGGCTTTATATAGTTTACCTTCAAGTCTGCTACGAAAAAACTAGGTTTGTATTACCCGAACCTTAATGGCTATAAGTTTATACCTTTCAGAATTTCATCAATATAACTTTTAGTTTACCAATAACTTCTATTTAATGCATATTAATTCGATTTACTATAAATGTGTTAATTTAATTTTAATGTATTGAATTATTTGTTTGTGTTATATATATATATATATATATATATATATATATATATATATATATATATAATATAAAATGTGTAAGCATTTTTGCAACACCTTGTATACAGTAGCTTATATGTATATGATAAACTGGCAAGATAGTATATATATCCTTTACAGGTTGATGGCTTAGAATTAATTAGACCACTCTGCTTCGAAACGGTTTTAATTTCTTTTTTTATTTCATTTTTATGAGTAGAAAGTTGCTCGTTCAATTACCCTGAAAATGTTTTGAAGCTCTTACGCTAAACGAAATCAACATTAATCGCTGGAGGGCGTTTTGTAAGCAATAAAGCAGTTTCTGTCCGTGAATGAAAAAAAACTCCAGGTACTTTTTCTTTATTAATTTTAATATCATTGTTATTCCAAATTGTCAATATCGATTTAAGTAATAATGAAACCCTATTAAAAGTCTTTTAAAATTAAAGTTTTGCTTAGTTTTCGACTTAATGCAATCAGCCAACTTTTTAAGCTTTTTTAATTCACACGTTTTAAATTTATTTGCGTAATTATTTTTAACAATAAGAACAACCTTTTGTTATCAGATGTTGGGAGAAGTATGCAAAGAAGACTCAAATCAAATTTACGCTGTATTTGAGTTAAAATTTATTCAATAAGCTTTCAATAAGTAAGTAAATAGAATGTCAAATAATTATTTTTTAAATTCCCAAATATTTATTGATATGAATTATTTTTTTACGTAAGTTGAACTGTATTAAAAAAGTGAAATACTACTGTTTACTTTCAGTTGCATAGCATTTATACTTTGTTATATATGAAATATTAAAATCTTAAACTACTAAAATCATGAAAAAAAGGGGAATTCGAGATTTCGATGAAGTAAAACTTCCTGAGTTAAAAAACAATGATTTATTTTTGAAAAAATACCTGTTTGCCTGTCCGTTGAAGGCGAAGATAATTCAAAAGCACTTAGACCTTAGAACAGAAAGCTTGGTTTATCCTTTTTTTCCATAACTGTAAATTTCTTACAAATTTTTAGCCAAATCGATTTGAAAGAACTCTCTCTATAACCATGATAACTAGAAAGGGAAGAATTAGATTGATAAAATCCTAGCTCACTAAATCGGATTTAATACCTATGAGACAGACACCTGTCAAATTTTGAACTAAATCCACTTAGGGGTTGATCGCCTTTCGGTCTATGTTTATATTATAGAAGCAAGTAAATACGATTATTTGTAAAACACAAAAACAAAATATTCCAAATTCAATATGTAATTGGTGACTATAATTATAGTTATGTCTCAAACTTTACTTTCAGTTGGTTGGGGAAAAATGTGATTCGGATTTCATTTTTCAGATACTATTAACTAGCTGCCTGGGATTATTCGCCAAATAACTAACTCTTCATGGATTGATTTCACGATTGATTCAATAAGAATTCTAGATTCGCATGAAATATGTATAATTCGTTACTAAGGCTGAGCCTTTTTTCGATTTATTGAAAAAAAATCGATATTTTTGAAAAATTAAACTATCCGATGCCAATTTTCTAAAATTTTCAGTATATTAAAATCATGATCATGAATAATTCGATTCACGATAAACTGATATTCATAGTTTGCATTTTCGATTTCGGTTTGATTATCGGTCAGTGTTAATTTTTGTTTTCTTCGTTCATATCTACCTTCATTCATAATTTTTGCTGTTTTGATTTATAAAAATGCTTGTTTTAAATGCAATCTTATAAACTGTAATAAGCCGAAATGGCTTTGGGATTGATGCATTTTATTAAAGGGGTTTTAACAACCTTATTTTCTAACTATTTTTATTTAAAAATAAATAAAAAAATATTTTTATTATATAAATTGAAACTTTCTTTTTGTTTTGTTTGTTTGGTTGGTTTTTATGGCGCAAGAGCCATATCTGGCTATATACTGCGCCAATCAAATGGTTTGAGTATGAAAAGTGTTAAAAATGCATATATTAAATTATTCTCACAGATGTATCAAGATAAAATTATTTAGGTGACGTAAACAATGTTTTTGCCAACTTAAAATCTAAAACAATGAATTATGTATATATGCTACAGTTATGAAATGAACATAACAAAGAAATGATCCTCATAAACAGAAAAAAGAACTACTAAATGCAATGGAAAAGGCCAATAGCTCTTAAAAATGTTTGTGTGATATTTTTCACCCACCAAGTCTTGTAATAATGGAGAAGACGAATTAAAAAAAATTTGCATGATAAGAATAATAAACAAGACATTCAATCAAAATAAGACAAACAGTAAATTGTACTTGGCACCTTTTGCACATAGGCGGATTTTGGCCTAATGTAAGATGCTTATGAGTGAAACGAGTATGCGCTATATGGAGTCGTGTCGATTTGACATCTATTTCGCGTATAGGTAGGGCAGGCCACAAACCAATTATAGATTTTAGAGTGTAGTTTATTATGTGTTTAATTTGAAGTTTTTACTTTAAGAGATGTTATTAATAATGTATAATTGCTATAAATACATATTATCACGAAAAATATCTATATATCGATATGATATATGAAAAATATCGATATATGCTGGCTGATATGTCGTGATGATTGATTTCCGTCATTGCCCAACCTTTAGTACGCTGAAGTCATTCATTGTGATCGCTGCTTTACGCAAAATCGACAACTTTTTGCTAGGTAGATGATGGTGGTTGGCGATATCCTATTCATTTGAGAACAAGCGAGAAAATTTGGGAAGACCACTCCCGTTAGTTTCTATAATTATGTCCAATATATACCCTTATTATTGGACATAATTATATAAAAATATTTTTACCTTATTATGATTGAGTTTTATAAAAAGGTTAATGAGCCATCGAGATTCCGTGCATACATTTTTGTTGAATATTAATTACATACTACCGTGGTAGCTGGGAAGAATTAAGAGAGTTGGCATGCACATTAGTGGGATAAAAAGTGGCCTGTTGCCAAAACCCCTGTAATTTGGGTGTGTCTCTTTCTGGAGCTTTTCAACAGGCTATCTCAACGAGTACTGCCGCTAAATAGTGCTTGTTGTTTTTATTTCTTATTCTCCTAATAAATGCACTGCGCTAAATTTTATTACATCGTTATCCGTCACATTTTATACGACAATCCATAGTTACGTGATATCTCGCGAGATTTGATGAGATGACGTAATTTAGATTTCAAACCGAATGGGTGAATGTCCGTTAGGATTGATATCTGAAATGTTAGATTGTATTGAAATCATCTATAAGTAGTTGAATACTTATTTTGTTGCTGTGATTCTCATACTCTTTAAAAAGAAATGTTCATTGTTTGTATAACATATATATTTTATTGACAGTTTTTAGAATGACAATAGATTTCTTGATTTGGAAGAATCAATTTCTCTTTAAAGGAAATTTGTAGTTTGTTTTTAAATTTAATTTAATGTTTGTATTAATAAAAATGTTATTTATATAATTGCTGCTCTTTTTTAATTTCTCGTATACATAGTGCGGAGAAAGTATTGTAATCGTCAAAAAATTCAAATTGGACATTTTGACGAATGCACTTTCTCAACCTTCCTTTAGACTTTCTCGAATTCGAAAAACTCTTTTTTGGAAAATATCTGTCCGTCCATCTTTCTGTGACAAAGATAACTCTTTGAAATAAACGGCATAATACGATCTTATCACTAAATTTGTAAACTTTTATCAAATTTTGAGTACAGTCTATTAAGAAGTTCGTCTGTCAGACTGTTGGATTAAAAGTTAGCACCATAAATACAAAGAGTGCATGGATGTAAAATGCATTTAGTACATGGATGTAAAATGCATTTAGTGCATGGATGTAAAATGTATAATGTAGACACCTGCCAACTTTTGAGATAAATTCAACAATGCACTGACAATTTGTCTGTCTGTAATTTCAGAAATATGTTAAAGCGATAATCCAAAAACGCAGTAGTATGAAATTTTATGTCACAAATACTGTTTGTATACTGTCTGTTTCAAATCTTAGTTTCAATCGGTAGAGAAAAACAAGTCTCAAGCAGAAATTCGATTTTTGGGTAATTTTAATGATATGCCGAGGATTAATGCCAAAAAGTCGCCAAATATGGCACGATCCATCCAATAAAAATTCTAATTTGTTGCCAAAAAATAATATTTTGGAACTATTGCACACCATTGCAATGCAAGGCTTTCTTTGGCAATGTGTATAAAGCGAGAGAAGTGCTGAGAAATCACTCTCTCTGGTTGGCTTTCGATCCATAACTATAGAAGGTAATGGGATCATCAAAAAATTCTACGCTGGGATTTCCATGAATCTTCAATTCTTTTTTCGGAATTATATCTGTGGACTTAATACAACAAATTTTTCCAATGGATTTTGACAAATGAAATTTTGTATCAATTTTAATTGTAAAAATTGTTTAGTTTCAAGGTAAGTTAACTTGAAACAAAACATGAACGGAAAGTTAATTTGCTGTGTATATAAAGAGGGCATCTCAAAAACTGTCCAAAGTTTCTCGTTTAAAATTTCACAAATGTTTTTGGATATGCATCCAAATTTGGGTCGAATTCTCTGTAATGTATAAATCTATTTAATATATGTTCTATTTAATGTAGAAATTATTTATATATTAATCTGTGAATACTATAGCTCTAACGAAGCCACACACAAAACTTGCAGCAGTATGTAAATTTATTGGTGAGTTGGGAAAAAATACTTCTACTAAAGCAATTTCGTCTTTAATCATTCAATGAGCCTTAATTTAATTTTATGTATACATGATAAATTATTTCTTGTAACTTATTATAAACTCATTCGTTTCATGCTCTATTTATTTTTGAACCGATTATATTTCAATGCCGTGACTATTTGTGTTGGAAGATATATAACTATCTAGAATTAGATTTTTAAAAAATCTTGAATGAAAGGAAAGAATAATCTATTGCTTAAAAAAACAGTCTTAATGTGGATGTTTTTTCCTCCCATTTGTAACAAAACTGTGACCCAGACATATTTTCTAATTTCTTCGCATTTCTCATTGTTAACATGTAGCTTATCGAGTATTTTTATCGATAACATGGGTTATGTATAAGAAATTATAAAAAAATTTCTCAATGAATGTACACTTCGACCTCGGTCTGATATTCTGGACTTCTTTTATATTTCTCTTTTAAGTATTGCGATAATAACTGGCGCAATTCTGTACATTCGTTCCTTTGTCAAAATAAATGTTATTTTAACTTGTAAAAAATGCAGTACAAGTAGTGAATATCGAAGTGTATAACAAATGAACCACAGGGAGCCGTTAGCACAAAGAGAAAATAACTTTCCTATAAATTCGCAGACAGTTATAGAATACTGGATTTTCTGACTTTATTGAACTGTTAATATCATTAGGTTGATCATTAACTTTCTCCATTACATTCTGAATGATTGATATGCTGTCTTCAGATTGATTTTATGACAATGAAGTTAAAAAATTGTTGCAACCATTTCCCTCTTAAGACTACAAATGCTGTCGTTAAATGTTAAATTATTTAACAATAAATTGTTTAGCCTTATATTCGGGTGTAAGTGAACGTGATATTTATCTAAAAATGCTGTAACCTTGAGAAATAAAATTATATATATCATCTTGTATTCAGAATTATAAATATGTGTCAAATCTTGAATCCCAGGGGCGGAAAGAAAAGCATTTAAAAGGCATATTGAGTTTTCTCCATTGCATTATGAAGCACAAAATGTGTCATATTGTACTAGTGGTGAGTGGAACTGAAGTTTGAGAAAAGTCACAATCTTCACTAATTTATCGCTTATCTCTATACATTATCCATTTTATCTATAGATTCAGGGGTTGGTGAGAAGAATAGAACAGAAATAAAGCTGGTGATACATTATCGAAACTATGAGAATGCTGAAATGAAAACATATTATATTGTCTAATTATACGAGAACGTTGAGAGGAGAGTATATCACATTGCCTGCATATAGGAGACTGTTGATGATGTTGCGTCCGCGTTACAACGAAAAGGGGGTGCACTAGCTTCTGAAGGTAAAGACTCCTGAGCACTCGAGGGCAGAATTTTGTCTTCTAGCTCACATGGAGACGACGCTCACGCACTCGTTTGCGCAATCCTTTTTTACAGTGGGGCTCTTTCACTTACCTTACAGATAGATTACAGGGGTAAGAACTACCATGCCAGAACCAAGACTCGAAACGGGGCGCCCAAATAACTGGGAAGATGCGCTACAGCATTGCATTGTGTGTGTTGCAGTGTGTTGCATACAGTGTTGCATTGTCTGAATATACGAAAATGTTGAGGGGTGCATGTGTTGCATTGTCTGAATGTACGAAAATGTTGAGGGGTGCACGTGTTGCATTGTCTGAATATACGAAAATGTTGAAGGGAGAACGTGTTGCATTGTCTGAATATACGAAAATGTTGAAGGGAGAACGTGTTGCATTGTCTGAATATACGAAAATGTTGAGAGGAGAACGTGTTGCATTGTCTGAATATACGAAAATGTTGAAGTAAGAACGTGTTAGATTTCTAAATACGTAAGAATGTTGAGGGGAGAATACACTGTGTAAATATATAAGAATTTTCAAAGGAAAACACTGTCGTTAGATTCTTCGAGGAATTTTTTAACCGAAATATTTAGAATGGCTTTCCGGTTAAGTCCTGAGAAGCAACAAACTGGTAACTTTTATTAATTCACTGACAAATTTATACAAAAAATGAAACCTTGAATCAATATGAAAAATAAATTTAAAAAAATCAGACCGTCTTGAAATCATTTTGGGGCAAAACTGAGATTCTTTTAACATATATACACAGTAATTCATTATTTTCAAAAAAAAAAAATCACCGACAGTGATAAACCATGTGTATAATTTGTTAATTAAGTTACTAATCTTAATTTACAACTTGTCACATTATTGCTCCAAGCCGGTTAATTAACCCCCTTTTCAGAACGCATTCTTCATCCTTTTATTCTAAAACATTTTTGTTCTTCTGATGAGCCTTCATGTCGTCACACATTTTTTAACGCTTAACAAACAGAAGCAGCTGTGAATGCCGTAGTTGAGATTTCGAGTGCCATTTTTTTCAAAGCAGTTGTAGCATTTGTTTTCATTTTTACGTGGCATCACACTGCGATAACATCCAAGTATGTTGCCATGATTAAAAAAAAAAGTAAATATATAACCTCTCGTCCAATGAAAAGTCAACGTTTCTGCCGGCTCGACACTTCCTGCAATTAAACGACTCGTGGAAAATTAATGAGTGTAAGCAAATCCCAAAGCGGCAAACACTTCAAACTTCGAAACTCTTCTCATTAGAAGGAAGGTATAAATTGTTGGACTTTTAATACGATAAAAGTGCTCGTTGTTTGAAGTTACAACATTGCACTGTTTGCTGGATTTTCTGACTTATACGGCAGTTAACTGAAAAGGTTTCTGTTCGTACGAATATTGTTAAATGAGTTGTGGAATCTGTTGGGTGTTATTTATAGGAACAGTTTTAAACTCGGCGATTGAATGGACCATGTCAACATCCATTCACTGTGTTTAATGAATGCTGAAAAGATTTTTTAATCTCTGAAAATACGGCGTGCTTTGTATGCAGAATTATCTCAATAAATTATTGTAATATTTCATTAAGACTTTGAAATTCTTCAATGAATTAGCATTACTATAATACTTTAAGCATCGCCTTTATTCGTGTCCATTAAGCTGTGACATGAAGATTTATTTTATTTCTCTTATAAATTCCATTCAATTAAATACAATGTCTTGGAAATTAGAATGTAGGAATATTAATGTGTCATTTTAATTACAGCCATTTTAAATGCGTGATATGTAATTTAGTGGAAACTGTTCAAATGGAATGTTTCGTATATTAATGTAAATGTATATACATAACACAATGCTATCATATATTCTGGTGCCTATAACACTAAGTTATCTAACCAGTTGTAAGGACACAAGATGGAAGGAAGGGAATAAAAAAAATAGGAAAGAGATGACAAACCATCCAGGGGTCTCCAGTGAGAATACCATTAGTATCAAATCTGCAAGATTGTATTCCACTATTGATGAATTAGTAACTGGATGGTGGGAAAAAGAATACGAAACCAGTGGTGACTATAGGTTGAACTTGCAGGGAAACGGTATTACTAATTGAAAGGGAAAAAATGATAAATTGCACTGTGAACATTTGTGTGACGCTTATAAACATTGTAGAGTCAAAAATCTTTAGCGTCCGTCTGGGTATTATGTTTCCGATTTCTTTCGTAAGAACTGCATTCTTGAATGAATAATTTGATTGATTTTGGCAAGTGGTATTATGGTTTCAATTATTGTGTAGTCTTGAAGAGGTCTTAGTAATTATGAATACGATTTACTGTATATGCATCGAATAAATGCATATACAGTATTTCCTGAGGTACTAAATATTTATTGTACTGAAGTACAACACATATACGCACAAAAAATACACAAATAGCGATATATTAACTCTTTGAACTGGAAAAAGTAACTCGATGCATTATTATACACTTAATACTAAGATTTGATTATAGCTCAGAAAAATGAATATACACAGTTGTTTAAAGGTGAATTTCTTTGAAAAATTAATCTACATCTTTTTACCCTTCTGTAGGCATTTTTAACAATCGAAATTAAAAAAAAACTTCAAAATAATGCGCCGTATCGAATATTGAGTGAGAAGCATCACCCGAGTGCAAAAGGTTAATAAATTTTGTCGTGTATGTTTTAATTGCACGGAATTATCAATTGAGATATTTAAATGGTAATTTTATTGTTTTTTTAAATGAAAAATACCATTTTCCATTGACTATTACAATCAAGGAATTATAAAACAATACATTTATTACTTTGTTTTTCCAACAATTATATATGTATTTTTATGTTTATTTGTATGTAATATAGCTCTAAGGTTTCACTAATTCTAACATTTTTTTTTTTCCTTTTAGGTAAGTTTCTTTTCCTGGATTCCTTTTCTGAAACAAAAGTTTCAACTTGCTTCAAAATCAGGTTCTTCAGCGTTAGTCTGTAAGTAGTTACTGATGATTTAAATAAGAGTTTGGCTTTAAAAATACAATTTCTTTTTGGAACAACTAAAAAAAGTTTTTATAGTTTCATTAAAATATTCAGCTGTAATTAGTAGAATGATGTTCCTTCTGCATGCATAATGTAACATGTTGTTTGCAGAGTGACTTGTCTGTGGTTCACACCTACCATCTTATTACTTTATATTTACTGTCTAATTAAATGACATTTTGACATTATAGTTAATTAAATGACATTATAGTTAAGAGATAGTAAAGAAGGAAGCAACTTATAACGTATCACAGACGTAAATCATGACAGGGCACGTGATAAACTACACATTCGGAAATATTAAACTCGGTCTATAATATTAAAATACAAATGAAGATTACAGTTCTATTTCTAACGTAAAAACTGCTCAAACTTTGTTAAAAAAAGATTTTTTTGTATCACTTTCCACATAAATAAACTCGTGTAAGGGGGGACAGTGGACTCTGTTAAGTAATTTTGGGAAATGTCAGGGTTAAGAAGTTTTTATGTATATATATATATATATATTAAATATAAATATGTCAAATTAAAAAAAAAGCATTTTAAAAAGAAATATATTGTTTTCGAAAAAGTATAAGATTTATAATTTAATAAAATTTCAAAATATTTGTGAAGTGACTTAATTTTTATTTTTTCTATTTTCTTCTTATTACTCAATGTAAATTTATTTTTAATAAAATTACGTATGATTTTATAATTCCAGTTAAATGCTAATTTCTTAGAAATACTTTAATGCATACTTACTGAATTTTCATAGGAATTTTATGTTTTTCTGAACTGAAATTGACTTTAACTAGTTAAAATAAACTCGAAACATAAAATGCACACCCCATTTTCTTTTAATGTTTGATCAATTTCATTTAGTTTCTTCAAAATTTTAAAATATCTGGAACTTTTCAAGGATATTTAAATCTAATTACAATATTATTTTGAAAAAAGTAATTAAGATCTATTTTTTAAACTCCTAATAATTCAAATATTAATTTTATTGAACAATGCATTTTATAACACTATTTTAGTTTAATATTAACATATATTTTGATGATAACGAATGCAAATTGCATTTTTCATCCATTTTTGCTTATTGGAAAGACCAATGTCCTCTTAAAAATAGATATGTGAAGTAATATTTTTACCGAATATTTTAAGTTTCAATGGCACTTTTTTTACAATGAAATTGCTAATATTGTAACTAAAGAATATACTCAGAGACTTGGAAAATTATTTAATTATTTTTCGATAATTTAACGTACTTTTTTTTCTCAAAAAAATTCTTTTAGCTAAAGGATAGTTTTTGATTTGTTTGGTAATTAATAAATTATTTTAATTAATAAACCGATATATGAACTAACATTTTTGCAGAACTTTTTATGTTTCAATGGCTCTTTTTTGCGATGAAATTGCTAATATTACACTAAAGAAGGGAACTCTGAATATTCATTAGTTCACTAATACTTTAACACTTTCATTCGAAAAAGTGTAATTTTTTTATTTTGGGAAATTAATAGTTTTTTTAGAATTAATTTGATAAAAAATGCCACAATTTGCTCAAATTTAATTTAAAATAACAATAAGCAATCTTTTACATCGACGAAGAATTTTAAAATATATTCTTTTTTAGCCGTTTGTAAAATCCGTTGGTTTTTAATCCTGCAATATATATGTCTTTTGAAATAAGATATCTCTTATCATATTATAGAATACCTATACATATCTTAATCTAATTTAAATCCTAATTAATTTCTTAATTTTTATCTCATTTTAGTCCTATTAATTTTAGTCTAAAATGTTCTCTTATTTTGTGAACCAATTCATACTTTTTTATTTAATTATTTTACATGCGCACTATAAAACAGGTCTGGAGGTTCCCACGCTCCGAGTGAAGGGATAAAAATCCCTAATGCTAGCAGCATTCTTCTAAAGATACTATCTGTCCATTACAAGAACTCTTCTAGACGATCGTCTATGTTTACGGCGGGCATTATAGAAACAGGCTACGGCAGGGTAGGTCCACTTTGAATGGGTGGAATTGGGCGGAAGTAGGGGGGTATTATTTTTCTAGGCATCAATCTGTAGCGATAACAAAAACTTGTAGCTCAATCGTCTTCTCGCTTTAGTCGCAGTTGCTCGATCTTTATATTCGCTTAGTTTACTTTTTTATATTTTATTAATCTTTTCATTGGTTAATATTAGCTGCATTTCATTATTTAATTTTTTTTCTCTAAAATTTTGACATCCTTTAAAATGCCTTTTCGATTTATGAAAGAGACTTTTAAAATCACAAGTATTTCAGAAAATAGTATGTATATCAGAAAAATAAATATAAATGTGGAAAAGTTTCAAGCATATTTAAATATGAATATTTCACTTTATAACAGAATAAAAGCAACTTTTTATGAAATTTGTGAAATAATTACGATTAATTATGTTATTGTTTTCATGTTAAATTAGACGCGTTTGCTGCGGGGAATTTGATATCAATAACTTTTAAAACAAATGAAATGAAGATGATTAATTTTTTGTCATGCATGATTTTACTTCTTAACTTTTTCTTCTTGTGCAATCGTTGGACATACAAATAATTATTCAGTTTTTCTATTTGATTTGCTTTATTCTTGTATATTTATAACAGGAATATCAAATATTTTCAATATTTGGAGTACTCAAATAAATTTCATCTTTGTAATTTTTTATTGAATTTGTTTTCAAAAATTAAATGCAATAATACATAATATTGCCAATTTGGCGCTAAACGTGCCGACGTGAGAAACTTGAATGAATTTCTACCTTTGCGAAATGAACTCCCCTCAGTAACCTGTTTCCATAACGGCAGCCGTAAACATAGACGATCGTCTAGCAAAGTTCTTGTGATGGACAGACAGTAACGAAATTTCTTTTTCCTTACACGTGCCGAAGAATCGCTATTAAAAATCTAATTGTTAAAAGATCGAAGGGAAAAAAAATTCTCTCTTCTTTTAACCGTGCGTCGAGATGTGAACTGGTGTCTTCCTTATTGCTTATTCTTTGTACATAAATTATACCTCTAGTAATGAAATGATTCGGAGTTATAAAAATTCAAAAGTTACATCTTCCCGGTGATGCAACTACTAAAAATTATGTTTACGTATTTTAGGTATAAAATGATAGATACAAAAGTCAAATAAAGATTACAGTCCTCGTATCTCTATAACGTTTATGTCTCTTTATTTAACGAGTAAAACATTCATTTAGTGACAAAAAATTTGGTGTATTCCTTTCATTAGGATCTCTTTATAAACAAAAAAAAAACTAACCTTTATGTCGCCAGAATATTTCACAACTGAGTGGTACTTAATTTACAATGAAATTTCCGCCGCCGTTAATGAAGAATATATTTAGAGGCTTAGAATATTCCCTAATTAAATTGGTCCGTGTCTGTTTGAATGTTTCTTGCCGGTAAACATTGTTAATTGGGGAAATTTTATTTTTACCTGTTTTGGAGGTCATTAAATAGTTTCTGGAAAGCGGAAGTAAGCAAAGCAGATGAATTGGAAGGTATTGATTTTTCTTTTAAAAGTGTGGAGTGTACTAAAGTTTGTATGTAGTTTGGATGGAATTTTAATTATGTCATGGGTCGTTATTAACTTTGAGTTTTGAAGTATATAAATAACGTAATTCTTGGGTAAAAGACTTTTCCGATTTATTTGCGAAATTGACTTGTGGTTTGTTGAAAATATGTTCTTAACTTACATTCCATTTGTGAAAGCCAGAGTTGTTTAATTGTTTTTTTTTACAACACACATTTTCAAGATCTAATCTGTGTTGAAATATTTAAATGTATGAGCTGGTCAAAGCTAAAACAACAAGAACAAAATGTTGTGGGAACTGTCTTCCCAAAATTTTCCCGCATATTTTCTAATAAAGGCGTTATCCTAAGTAATATTTTGCCTGACATTGACGTAAAATAATTGCGTAAAATTTAACGTTCACGTCAATTTAGCATTTTTATCGCGTCATCATTGCCGAGAGTGTTTTGGCTATTAATGTGCAGCATGTGGCTAATATGTTTGAAAAACGAATTTGTGTTTTAGATGCGTTTTCCTGAATCGATTGAATCAAAAATTTGATACCGAACTACAATTGTAATCACAAAATCACATAAGAAATCTGATACGTTTAAATCTGTGCGTTTTTCAGTTACTGTATTGAATGTTTCTGAAAGAACAAACCGACAGATGGTCAAACTTTCATCGGATTTTGCTCAAAATTTGAGAGGTGACTGCAATATAGATTTTTGATAACATTTTGGTACACATATTTATCTAGCTATCTTCGTTTTGTTGTTATATTAATCCACTTGACAGACATACTTCATCTGAACTGATTTTGCTCAAAATTTGATAAAAATCTACAAATTTGATTAGGAGACCACGAACCAAATTTCACCCGCTTGTTGAAAATTTATTAAAATTATTTTTGTCAAAAACAGATGGGCGGACATTTTCCAAAAATGAGCTTCTCAAAGTTTAAAGCCTATAGATTAGTGAAAATCTGAAGATCGAATATTTTATTGATTACACTACTTTCTCTGTTGCATCTGTACTAAGAATGCGAAAGAGGAAATATAAGGAAGAGAGAGAGGAAAAGATAAATTGTGGTAGAAATGTTTTCTAATTTCGAAATGAAGTACTTATCATCGTTAGCTTTCCGTATTATTTTTTTAAATTTTCTAATAGTGACGATTTTGTTAGAAATATTCAACACAATTTTTTATATGAACAATTTTATATGCTTTAGTTTTATTTTATTCTATGTATTATCAGAACTCAATTGAAATCAATGTATGTTTCTGAACACAATTGTATTCTATCCATGGCCAGAACACAAAATTTCTTGAATTTACTTCATTTTTTTAAAATTATATTTTATTCGACATTAGTTGCTTATACATTGTTATTTTTTAAAAATTTAATATAGCTTTCATCGAGCTGATTCCATATGTTAATCAAGAGTATCAAGTGATATCCTATGAGATGTGTCTTCAAATATTTGTTCTTTAATCTTCGCATATATGCATATTAGAATAATAAATATTTAATTATAAGCAGATTTATTAAGCAATGATGATTTAGGTTTAATTATTTCCCTTATAAATGAAATCAATTAATTTTTTGACACAAAAATAACGACCGTTTTTGTTTGTATTTTGTAATATAATGTTGATGGATTCAATAATCAATTGAGATTGAAAAGCTTATTTAGCTACTGTAACTGCAATTTTGGAAACTAAGTGTGCATATCTAAATATCATCTTCAAATTATATTAGATTTTTACTAGGGTATCTATCTATTTCAAACGTAATTACAATTGCAAATTTACTATTTACTATAGATAAAGTTTTTTATTGGCATTAATGTAAATGAGGAGTACATAATAGTTCTTATTCTTTTTGGAAAATACTGTGGCCCAAAATAAAAGATATAAAGACCTTGGTGAAAAAGCAATGGATGCGTTCCAAAAGTTCATGGTGATTTGTTTTTCCGAATTCTCAAAGAAAGAAAGGTGTCAACAGACAATGAAGACAAGTGTAACACAGAAGCACAATACCGCAAGTGTACTTCTCACAGAAGGAGCGACTTCTTTTTTCAGCTCAACAACGGGAAGCCTGTCTTTAGAAAAAATTGGACGGTTTTCAACAAACTGTAAAACATGTATGTTTTGGTCTAGTTTTCTAAAGATTTGCCACCGGTGATTGATATATTCATTATACTAACACAAGGCATGTTTTATAGGCGAATCAATTTGTTAAATAATTATGTGAAAAAAATTGTCCTTGTCTTATGTTGTTACTTACCATTTCCAAAATCGCTTGCAATGCCCAAGACAAACTGAAAAAAATTAATGCAATTTTTAACCTTTCTGCATAAAGGATATTGATTCTAATTGCTCTGGAATTTGCTGCTTTAAATTTAAATCTTTATTTTAAGCCCTTGTACTCGAACTTCTTAGCTCGCAATGACACATCATAGAAAACAAATGTTTTTTTCCCGATGAAAAGCGGAATTTTAATAATAATCGAGCCTCTAGTTATCAATGTCCCGTCTTACCGTTCTATTTTGAAACTTCCTTTTAAAGAAAATTCTGTGAACAGAAATTTTTAAATTGAGTTTATAAGGCAAGGTGAGGAATGATTAAATCAAATCTTCTTGTTTGACTTGGAAACATATCCTAAATTCTAAATAAATAAACAATAAAAAGCCCTATAATCCTGTTTGAAACAGTTTTATCTTGTAACTCATTTTTCCACAAAAATTCTCACAGTTTTCTTAAGGTTTCAAGTGCATTATTAGAAATTATAATCTCCTTCATATTGTATTAAATGGTGCTAACTATGCTTTTTGTTTTTTAACAGTTCTTCGTTGTCATCTTTATCACTTACTGTACTGCCATCACCACTCTGCAATGATTAACGAGTGCCAGGAATTAAAATTGTATGTTTTATAACTGACTGGTACCCGTCGCGTTGCTGCCGCCGAAAGAAATAATATTAACTGAAATCAATCAATAATTTGACAATGTTTTATCGAAATAGGATGAACGATATGATAGTATATAGAATATGAGCAAACAAATATTCATTTTTATATATTAGATTTGTGTATTTTAGAATTGTAAAGCTTGTTGTTCTTTCAGAATGGTAATGAAAGGAACTATTCATTGTATCTCGTGATTCGTTTAATATTCTTTCAGAATTCTCAAGTTTAATTTTAGAAAATGTGATTAAAATATTTTTTTTTTAAATTGATTGAACATAGAAAAAATATTAGTACCATAAAATCGTTAATATAGTTGAAAACATAATTTTTAAAAATTAAGATGTGATAAGTTAAGATATTTTTGGTTGTTACCGCGAAAAACGCTAAAATTTAATTAAAATATAAAAACCCCAGGGTTGATCTCCCCAAAACATTCAGGCTTAATCTGTAAGAAAGTTGTTACCTCTGAGAATGACTTCCATGACATTTGCGTTCTATATCTACAAAATATGAACCTTTAACTTGAATTTAGCATTTCTACAGAATCTATTGTCTCCTCGGCAATTTGTCTATATTGCTTCTTGGTAAATAGATGCTGTTGGGATTCAGAATTATTCAATTCAATTTTTTAATTTTAGATAATTGGACTATCCCTATAACCATCCTGTAGATGTAAGCAATAAGTTGAGTAAGTTTCATCGCAGTCGGATAAACTGTTTAGGAAGTCATAAGAGACATACATTCATTTTTTTAAATACAGATTCATCAAATGAAAGACGCTATGTTAAACTCACGAATCTCTTTGAATAACATAACTCACAATTTATGAATGCCAAATCATTATGCCAAAATAAAATTAAAATATAGTAATATTTCCATTTAATTAAGTCTTCTTTTTAACGAAATTTCTACAAGACTTTGATTTTGAATGGCATTTAAATTTTTAACATGCAGGATGTAACATGTTCTATTATGGATAACATTTATACTTACCATAGAACAAGAAACATAATTTTCAATTACTTATTTATACTTTTTCTCTACGTTGCCAATATTTCAACAAAATAAACCGAATTGATTATTCTTAGAATTGATAATATCCGGTTGACAGGTGACTTGTCTTATTTCCTTCAAATTGATGAAAACATTATGAATGCTGAATATCCTAGAAACATGACATATTGCGAATTGTTTCGAGATGTGATGATAAAACTACGATGAGGATGAAATGGATAACGAAGAAGTGTTAAAAAACAAAAAAGGATAATTAATAGCATTTGATACAATATGAAAGGTATTATAATCACAAATAATGGATTCCAATTTTTAAGGAAAGTGAAAATTTTTATATAAAATGGGTCCTATATATTAAAAGTGTCGAAAGCAGGATTACATATAATTACACTTTAGGATTACGTGTTAAAATATTGTGACAGCAGAATATCCCAGAAACATGGCATATTGCGAGAAGATTTCTTTCAATCTTTCTTTATCCTTGTCTTATAAATTAATTCAAATAATTTTTTATTAATAAAAATTAATTTATTTTCAAAGAAATTTCTTAGAACGACGATAAAATTTCGCTTTTCATGCAAAAAATTGCTTTTTGCCTTTTATAATTAAAGATTTATTATTTTTAAATAAAATACTAATTTGTCCAATGTTAATTTAAATCAACCTGAAAAGAATTACTGACACACATAATAAATATCAAAAGTATCAGAGAACAGATAAATGTATAATGATATTTTTAATGTTAAAAAGTTTTCCTTACTTCGATCTAGCTTTAAGATGCTTTGCATCTTCCATTGAAGAATCATTTTGAATGTAATAAACTATGTTATACATGATTATGAAAAGAATTTATTGGCTATAAAAATTTTAGTACTGATTTATATAAATAGTTATTTTTTAAGTAACTTAGAATTTCATTACGGTTATGTATGGGAAGATTGTTAATACCAGTCTTTTATATACTTCATTCTTTATGGGGAGCTAAGACATCGAGTAGGAACCATTTTTCATCATAAATAAGATACCTTCTTATTCATGACGAGGAAAAAATAGTTGACTTTTCGAAACTGCTTTGAGAACATTTGTAAATATATTTGACATAGCTTTTTCTTCTTATGTCTAGACTTTTACTGAAGACGGAACATGGTTTTACGTGTTATTTATTTTTTTCTTTCTAATAGATGATATGAAATAAACAAAGATGCATTATCAGAAAAAAAATAAGAAAGAATTAGAAAAAATTATTAATTAGGAAAAAAATATAAGGGATTTGAACTCCTGATGCGAGTCATCCTAGCATGAAAAGGATTTAGACATTTAAAAAAAATCGTATTTTTAATCACTTGACATACGAATTTACTTAACTTCTTTATTAAATGACGAATCTAATAGCTTCTTAATTGGAATATTTACTATTATTTTAATGCCTTTAATAATAATACGTTTCAAGTGACTTTTTTCATTCTAAATTATTCAATACTTTTCTTTTAATTGCAGAGTAAAAATTCAATAATCCGATGCACGTCTCAAACACGTCATTATATGCGCAGTGGTTAATTATATAACACTGATAACGCGCAATACACGCAAATACACTAAAATTGTTGTCATGGCTTACATGAGTATAAATGCAGTTACTAAAACAACAGAAAGTATTATTGTGAAGTATACTCATTTTTTAAAGTTGGATTAAAAATTGTTCAAATAAAAAGTTGAATGGAAATATTGGAAAGTTAATTTCTTTAAAATTTAAAATTGTTCAAGAATGGCTTATGTGCAAAAATATGTTCTTAAGTTAATCCGGTTGTACTTAGATTAATTAAATTTGGTTATTTAATTTTTTCGCTATTCCATTTATTGTAGTAGATACTGGCTAGCTTATGAGCATGATCATGCCAAGATTTACTCTCGATATTTTGATGAATCCTTTTATTTTAGAGCTCTGTACTTCTAAAAAACAAAAAAATATTTTCTCGAATGATGTATATCTGGATTTAGCTATTTCATTTAGCTTCGGAACAGTCGTTTTTGGTACAATCTTACCATCAAAGTGATAGTTTCTTGGAATTTTCGGGTAAATTCTGTTAACTAGAATTTAGTTTACCTTTCCGTGTACTAATCAAATCTGTTTTTATCATTGAAAAGCAAATTTCTAATTTTCGATCAAATACATCTGCGAGTTAATTGTTTATCGGTATGGTAATTCATAAATAAAGATAATTTAAAATTCCAAATTTTTGTAATTCTGTCTTAATTTTAGATTCATTTCTAATTTGTTTATTATATTACAAAGCACAAAATCTTATTGTATTAATATTCGAAAAACCTCTAACATCAGTATTCAAAAAATTTAAAGGGAATATCCCTCATTGTAATATAAAATACAGAAACTAATATATTTTCCCCATAAACAAATATAGAACATTTAGCAACGTATATTTTCATTCTTTTTGAAACAACAAGAGAATTTTGTAATTTACTTTTGACAATGTATTTATCCCAATTATTTATCAAATTTTTATTATAAAAATAATTTTATTCACAATCAATGCAATTATCTATTGTGAAGTTAATTAAGAGTTAAAATTATTCTAATTCTAGACAAAATGCTGAATTTTTTGTAACAAAATTTTGTTTAGCCTAGGAAAAAAATTCCTTTACAGTTTTTTACTTTACTTAACTGAAAACCTGCCATTTTATTTGGTTTACAAATAGATTATACCAAATAGTAGTAGATGATTTAGGATGATGCTGGAAGAAATTTTTAGCTAAATGAAGAGGACTTCTTTGGGAAATAAGAGCGAGCACATCTTCTAAGTGCCATTATTGCCTCACCACCAAAACTCACCCGTAAATCTAGGTTGCCATTAGGTGGTGGTTCTCCATTTTTATACGAAGTAGAAATTGTGACAATTCATTAAATCTTGTTCTTCTGATTGTTTAAAAGAAAGAAAAACGATTGCAATATCTGTTATTCTTAGAAAAATAAATACATTAGGCTTAAATTATTTGCAATGTATTAATTGTAATTCTATTTGGAATTAATAAATGGGTTACAACCTCTGTTGCTATAAATTCCTAAACTCAATATTTCAAGGTGATTCTTTATATAACGAAATATTTCATCATTTTCTGATTTATTCTTAAAATATAAATGCTTGCATGTCGTTTGATAAATATTAATTTTTTTAAATGTGTGCTGGGTCCAACTTTTTCATATTCTCATATAAGTAATAATAGAAAAAGTGTTGCAATCGTCAAAAATTTCGAACTCGAACTTTTCATTAATCGTTTTAGAGCTCCTTAAATTCGAAAAATACGTTTTCAGGAAGTGTCTGTCCGTCTGCCTATGTGTGACAAAGATGAACCAAAAATGCTTTGATCTAGACGAGTGTGACAAAGATGAACCAAAAATGCTTTGATCTAGACGGATAAAATTTAGTATTTGGTTTGTACACCAAATGTTTTGATTTCTATCAAATTTTTAGCCAAATTCGTTCATAGGCTTTAGAATATTAGCTAACAAAATGAAGTGAGCTAGACAAGTGCAATTCTGTACGCAGATCTAACATCTATAGAGTAAATAATCCAGTTCTGAACGGAAGCCAATTAGAGATTGATAATCCATCTATCTGTTGTTTCAGAAACATATAAACGTGGTAACTTAAAAATACAACGATTTAAATCCATCATATTTGGAATGGGTTTTTGTGACAACATGTATAACATTGTTTAAATTTTTTGTTGCATTCGGTTGGAAAAAAACACATTTAAAAGTTGAATTCGATTTTCTGATGGTATAAGCCTTATGTCAGGAATTAACCGAAGAAAATTTGCCAAAGGGTGTCCTGATAAATTCAGTAAAAATACTAACTCCACTTTGAAGAGTTGAGATTTCGTAACTATTGAAAGCCAATGTCATGTTAAGAGTTTTTTGGGATATCATTTTCATTGGAAAATATGCGAGGGAGCTTTCGTGAAATCAGTACCTCCTGGTTTTTTTTCTTTTGAGTAATAAAATAACTATTTTTTATTTCCAGTTCTGTTATTTAAATTTTATTAATAATTTGCTCTTTATTAACAATCGTTATTTCCATCTTATAGCAGCTTTACCCTAACTTTTATGAAATAACGCTGCTGTAAAATAATTGGTTTTTACCTGATTGTTTAAAAAGATAATTATATATTTTCCCATCTTTATTGTATAAGTTCTCCTCTTCATCATATTTGTATTTTATTCTTTGAACCATGTAACTCTCCAAATTTTCTTTTGAAATAATGCAATTCATTATCGGGAAAGTAATTAAGCTCCCACCTAAAATAAAACGACACTATCAGTGAATTGATAACACCGCCAAGCAAGATTGATGAAAATCCCGTTGTCGAAATGATACTATAGTTTTCATCGATATCGATTCAAACTCTGATTAATTGGTTAGCTTTTATCTTGATAGGTGTATCAAAAAGTTTTGACTAGCAGTCTTAAGAGCCAAGAATAGGAATATGCTGATGACATTTTCAAATCATTAGTTGGCGTTGACGACAATGACATTTGGCATACTGTTTTTACAAAATTTTCTTTTGTTAAAGTTAGTACGTCAAGTGATCTTGATGGCTTCGCATTTTTTTTTCTCGTATATGTTCTACAGACAAAGTATAGTAACAGTCGAAACAGGGTTAAAGTGAAGAATAGTGTGCCCTCCGAGTTTCTCGCCAATATGGCAACACAACGGAACATTTCTCTAGCAACCTTAATTATGTTTTGCTTACTACTTTTTACAATAGTTGAATTGTACATTAACTAGAATTATTTTATAAAAATGTTAAATTAAAAATTTTAAAAAAAATATCGTTTTAAGATTTAAGTTTTGTTCTTTATTATAATTGAAATTTTTTTTTTTTTTACAACTAATAAGAATTACAATTCTATTTTTAATGCGAATATGAACAGGAAATATTTATTTTCAATTGTTAATATGCGCTCTAAAAGTCGTCTGAATTCATACTTTTTGAAACCGTCTGAATTCTTACTTTAAAAGTCAGCTGCAATAGAATTTTCCGCATTTATTGTAATTCTTTTGGGGCTCTAATGTTTGTTTCCTCGATTATTTGTTATGTAGGCATTTGTGCATGAATGGATCTTTAGTAAATGTATTTTTAATTTGCAGAAGGGATGGAGGGTGAGAGTTTTTTAAGTGTTGATGAAGTTAGAAAAGGATATTTGTGTGCAGTGTTCCTGTTATCCACACATTCTTTATGTTCAATGTATTAGCGAAGATACTAGATTCCCACTCTCTTCTTTTGCGAAGCCGTAGGATGTTTTTTTAGTTAAAAAATTCTGCCCGGTGCCTTCTTTAGATGCATCGCGTGCTCTAAATTTTGCTCTTTACAGAGCATACCGAAAAACTTCTTCAAAATTTTAACGATAAGCAGCGATATTGATCCCAAAGGTTAAAAAATAAAAATAAAAATCTAAGTTGCAGATTAAATAAAAATTCTATTACTTATCAATTAAGATAATAATTTTAATTCATAAAGTGGTAACCATAACTGTTTCATGGAAGTGTTTATTTTGTTCCTCATTTTTACTGGTGGTTGGACATCCCTGGCGCAGCAAGGAGCACACTATTCTTTAGTATTACCCGAAAAATTCGAAATCGAAATTCTTGCTAATCTACGTTTTTTAGACCTCCATGAATTCGAAATACATATTTTTAGAAAATGTTTGTCGATCAATGAAAAAGACAACTCTATAACGCTTTGAGCTAAACCGTTGAAATTTAGTATGCAATTTTTATACCGAAATCGCAGATTTTATGTAATTGTGAGTTAAAGTTTATTCAGAGGACGTTCGTCTGCTGTTCGAATATAAGTCAACATAATAACTACAAAACGACTCGAATTTGATAGAAATATTCAGTACACAACTTTAGCATCTCTGGTGTAAATAACTGTCGAATTTTGAGCTAAATCCAATCAGCCTTTCATTGATTGTAGACTGTACTTTTAAAACTTGTAAACGCGATAACTTAAAAACAAAATTATTTAAATCCATCAAATTTAGTATGGGATTTGATTATAGTAATTACTGCTTTTGGGTCATTTTTGTTTCATTCGGTTTTGAGAAACACCTCTAAAACATAAATTCGATTTTCTGTTACTATCAAATATATCACCGACAAACTCATCAAAGATGGCGTGATAAATCAGTATAAATGCTTAAGTTATTTCGCGACTGTTATACGCCAATGCTGTATAAGGTGTTCTCTTGCACAAATATACGAAAAAGTTTTGGGTAGGCCACTTCTATTATTTTTTTTGTGTGACTACTTTATATACATAAGCATCCAAAAATCAAGCAATTAATTTGTTGCATGCTATAAAAATCATATTGGAGAAATGTGATTACGTCAATAACGGCCTGATATTTTTTAATGGCAATATGATGTTACTTATAGAAGCTTTCCTAAGAATCTCCTATAATTCCAATTGCTAAACGCAGCAAAGTGTTATTACTATGTTTACTTCGAGGATTGCTATATTATGATTTATGTGACCACATCTGTATGACAATCTGTGATTTGATTGGGGCACTATAAGATCCTGAGGCTGACCTTAAAGAACGTCATTAAATCTCATCTCAAGGTTATAGTTACAATGTTAGCTATCTGCAATCTTGATCATGCATCTTCTCTAATGATACATCTTTGTGAATGTTAAGATTTGTCGAATTCATCATTAAGTTTCAGAGAATTCAGCTTTCGGAATAAATAATTCTGAATATTAGAATCACCTGACGAACCGACTTTTCAAGATTTCATATAACTGTCGTTGTTATGACAACATTTTGTTGCCACTTTAAAGTACTAATATTGGATATTTGTGATACACCAACTAAAATATTAAATTCTGTAAGTTATAATAAATTATAATATTGCTAAAGAATAAATTATAATATTAGCTAAAGAATAAATTATAATATTGATTTCACTAGCGAGATGAAATTCATCACAGAATATTCCAATTACGAAGGAATTATTAGTTTGCTATTGAAATTCAAAGTTTCATTACTAAATATCCATTATTTAACAGTATTGCCCGTAAAATTATTACCAGATTGATCTCATAAAAGTGGAACTTTTCCTCTTTAAAAAGTAGTGTCTCAAAAACGTTTCACAACTATGATGATTAAGATGGGGGAATTTTATAAGAATTTGTTTTCAGCTGTCGTGAATACGATTTAACTGAAATATCTCAACTTAAAAATTTCTTGGGAAAAAAAAACAGCCTGCAAGCGATTATTTTAAGGAAACTCTTTTCAAATTCTTTTTTTGTAAATATTAGTTTTATTAAATTGCTTTTCTTATAACCATGAGCGTTGCTTTGTCACTAAGCAAAATTTTCCTAGTTCTATTTCAGTTTTATAGATTAAAAGAATCTGATGTTGCAGCATTTTGGTAATTAGTTTTATTTATGGTATTTTGTTGATATTAAGCGCTGCAACATCAGCAATGGATTATTTTGACTGACACAACAGTAAACAATTCTTTGCTTCAATTAAAACTTTCCTTAGAAAATGTACGCCTATCTTCAAATTTTTAAAAAAATTAACTATTGAGTGAAGATTAGAATGTATCCTTCAGAAATTTTCGCTTAGTTTTAGCTTCCCTTTTACTATAACATCAAATTAATCTTTTATATTTTGCAGCTTTTCAAAATGAATTGTTCAACCAAAAATAATCTTAATTTTTTAAAATATTTAATTTATCGAATATATTTCAATATTTTTGAATTTTATAAATCTATTAATATTAAAACAATATAATAGCCATCAAAATAGCTCACCCGTTGTGCCGCCAAGACGGCTCTTTGTAAGCGCAGACGATATTATTTTTAAGTTTTATTAAATAAATATTGTTATATTGACGCAAATTAAATTTCTGTATTTTTATTTTTGTGCCTATTTCTCTGGATAGGATTTTGTAAATGATTATTACATGTCTGCTTTTGTAGCTGGTAATTTGATTTGATTCTAGAATTCTTTTTTAAAAATCGAGCTTTGATAGAGTTAAAGTCTTTCCTTTTTTTAAAATTGTATGTTAACATTCGTTAAGTAAGTTTAATTTAGAACATATATAAAGAAAATTGAACTGCAGAATTATAATGAGAATAATAATGATTTTAGTAACGTATCTAATGCCTATCATATGTTTGATACAATTCTTAAAAATATCAATGAAGAAGAAAGCAGAGGTTTATTATTATTTTTGAAATTGCATTTTTATTATTTAGTTTTCACAGATAGTTTAAAATTATATTTAAAAAAGAATATTAATATTATATTAAGTTAAAACTACATAACTTAAATTGCATACAAAGTGAATGTTATGTTTTTGCCAAAATTCAAGATAGTCTATGAAGTACTAAATATCCCTGATTTTCTGATATAAATATTTTGTTTATAATCAGGAAATGGATAGTGAAAAATAAGTTGCATGTCTTTTGACTTTTATAATGACTTTTAAACGTCTTTGTACCGATTTGATCAATTTTTGATGAGATCTGAAAATATTTTACCCCATTTTTCTTGCAACACTTGTTTTAAACGGATTTTGTTTCTAATTTTGTGTTTTTGAATCACTTTTTGAGTAGGGCCCACAATATATGGTAATATTCAATGGCAATGATGTCGGAGTACTGTGTTTGTGTGTATAACTGCTATTTATAATCAAAAAGATGCCATATTTTGACATTATGTGCATTCTATTTGGAGTCATACTGCTGAGAATGGGATTTCCATCCAAACCCAAATTTTTAACTCTTTTCTTTGGATTGCTGCAACCATATGGTTCATACAACTTGCAGCAGAAATTTCTTAAATCATAGGCAAAAATGTAAGCTCTGAAATAGTGCGAAATACCATTAGAAAAGCTGGATATAAAGGTCACATTAATAGAGAGAAATCGTTCATCAGCTTGCAAATTCCGATAAAGCAGTTGAAGTTTGCAAAAAACTCATAATTGAAGACCTTAACTTTTGACCATTAACTTTTAACTTAAAAAAACCATAAACTTTTGAAAGCAAGTTATATTTAGTAGCGAAAAAAAAAAAAAGAAGAAAACTCACTATTTTTGGCAGTGAGAGCCATCGTCCTGTATGGCGAAAGTCTAGTACTGCTTTGGATCAAAAAAATTTTCGTCCTACATGGTGGTGACTCCGTCATGATTTGAGGTTGCATGGCTTCATCCAAAAGAAATTTAATTCTTATAGATGACATTATAAACCATATGGCTTAATTAGATATACTTCGCAGCAATCTAAAGGAAATTGTAAGTTTGCACTTTTCGGTAATGTGCTATTTATATTGGAAATCAGATTTTTCAAGTAAAAGTAAGGTGTACTCAATTTTTTGTGCCACTTTATATATAATATAATATGGCGCGCTTTTTTGATTCTTCGTATTATTTATTAGTGTATGTGACTGATTAAATATTTCGGTTTTTGTATGCGTTAAAACGAAGATTTAGGGAGAAGAATGTTAATTATCTTTTCTATTCTTTTGTGTTGAAATTTAAAAAGAATCCTAGTTAAAAGGTCATCATCTGAAAAATAAACTTCCATTTTTATAGATTTTCTAGCATATCAGATGCAATCGGTTTATAACTCCATATTTTTATTCTAATTTTATTTTGTCACTTAATGTAGTAAAAAACAATATACTGCATGGTTTTTTTTGAAAATTTTTTATAGTTCATTTTGATAGAAAACAAAATGGTAAACTTAGTAAAATTTCAAAATGTTTAAAACAAGAAGAAATATTCTTTTGTTTATGGACTTTTATTTTCTAAATATTACGAGAATATAAAAAAGGATTTTTCCCCTTAGATATTTAAAAAAGGTTTGTGCAAGTCAAAACAGATGGACATTAAGTTGAATAGATTTACAAAATCTATTAGAATAAATTTTCACTACTTCATATTTAATTATTTTTAATACAGTTTTTTAATCATTTGTTTTAGTGTAATATTTATTTTGAAAAGTCAAAATATAAAACAATATTACTTTTTTTGGTTTTATAAACGAATTTAAAAAAAATCAATTTTTAGTTTATTTTATTGAATAATTTCTTATATTCTATCGTATTTTTCTGCAATTTTTTCTCTTTTTTTGAAATTAAAGTCTCAGTAAAGTTGCGAAGTATTTTAAAAATTAATTCTACTGATTCTTTCTTTTTAAAGTTATTTTCCGTGATTTGTTAAAACTGTATCACAGTAAAAAAATTGTTCATCGATAAAGAATTGAATGAGAAATTTGATTATTGATAAAAATTAGATTACTTTTTACTATGTATATTTGCAGTCAACTAGTTCAGTGATAACTCTTACAGAAAATGAGAATCAATTAGACTGACATCTTAATGCCCTTTCACTAATTTCGGTTTACTTTTATTTTGATTTGAAAATTCTAATCGAAAAAAAATTTTTACATTGCTGGCATTACACTGATACTCTGGAGTTGAAATTTGGAAAACGATTATTTGACTACTGCGGTGTTAACGGCTATTTTGCAAATATTGATATGAAATTTTCGTCTGTTTTTTCACCAACCCCAAACATTGTCTTCCAGTAAATTTTTAAAAAAATTTTGGGCAATTTTATTGTATTTCCTATTTAAAAATTATACTTCAAATGAACTAAAAGTGTATTATTTTAAACAACAAAATACAATTTTATGCAATTTTTTTTCCGGTGTACTTATCATTTTGAACGCATCAATTTTGCATTACCATTCAGATCATTTTTGTATTATCATTCAGAACAATTTTGCATCACCATTCTGGTCAATTGTGCATCACCATTCTGGTCAATTGTGCATCATCATTCAGGTCAATTGTGCATCATCATTCAG